>CM036548.1:12788336-13375836 GCA_020745685.1 Tautogolabrus adspersus | reverse complement strand
TCACTACTAACAATCAGATACAGCACGGACAATTTAAGAAATAAAACCACAATAAAGTCAATTGACATTAAAGGTTTTCTCCTTTTTGTCTTTTGTGCATATTTTTATTTAATGTTATTATAATCTTTACCTGTAAATCACTGAAAATGTTGATAATTGACCAGTAAAAAACTTCTTTTGTAATGTACTATGGTCTACAAAAAAGAAATGAAATACTATTTGAAAAGCAAAAAAAAGCTCTTTCAGCTTATTGGCCTCTCTACATGATACACAAATGAAGCTGAAGACAGAACATAATCAGTATGTTCAGAGCTAAAATAAACAAACTCCCGATTCATTTAGAGTCTTACCCGGAGTGAGAGTGGAGGCCGACGAGCTGGTACAGGATGTCAATCTCCATTGGAGTGATTTGTCCAAACCTATTTGAAGCATGAATAAACTCCTCTACAAAGCAACAAAGACATCAACAAATTAAAAAAAAGTCCTTAAAAGCCCAAATAGACTGAATTTAAACAGGAAGCTAAAGGGGTTAGCCAGGTCTGGTATTTACTGCTAAATAGAACTTGCAAATGCTGTTTTTTGTGTTTACTTTGTTGTTATTGCGGATGCTGCTACTGTTTGTTTGTTTGTTTGTTTATTAGGATCCCCATTAGCTGTACAGACCACAAAAGAAAAATGTAAAAAATCAGTTCCGTACGTGCTTTGTCTCCTTACCCTGGAGTACACTAAACTGAGCATGCAATCTCTCAGCAGCACCCTGCGTCACTCTTTTCTATGTTCTTTATATTCACTGCTTTACTGCTGCCTGCTGAGAAGCTCCATTACCATCAGGTGGTCTTTCTCAAAGGAAACATAATGGTAGTTGTTGAGGGAGGTAAAAAGAGTTCGTTATTCACTTCCTATACAAAGACCTTCCTGTCAGGTCTGAGCATTGCCACCTTAGGTCACATGCAGGTCTCTCTGATCTCGAGTGCTGCAATGATATACTTTTCTGTGACAGACGGCTGACATGTGAGGGTTTGCTTTAACATCTGATGTGTTTGGTTGCAAATATGATAAGAATTATTTTCACATACTATTGGTGAGGCTTTTTTAGCAGGAGTACAACCACAGAATGAAAGAAGAGGAATGGTCAACAGCTTGAATCACAATGGAAAACACAATCTGGAGAAAACTCGGTTCCATAGATCGACATGTAAAAGATGCATTTACCGGGTTCAAAATGTTAATTTACCTTGGTAATTTAGTGCTAGAGTAAATGTCCCTTGTCAACCACTCCATCAAAAAAAGTTAAAACATGATAGCGTATCTGAAATCACATATTAAACCCACACATGGCTAATTTCAGCAATGTCAATGTAAGGGTTTGAGGTGTACCTTTGGTAACAAGCGTGTCTCTGTGAGCTCCGACAAGGGTGCTGTAAACCTTGCGGACAAGCTCCATGTTGTTAAGGAGAGCATTGAAGGCGTTAAAGTAGGAGAAGCTCACCATGTGGGAGGTGCTTCCTCCTGCAGCCTGGAGAAAGATTCAAAGTCTGTTAACGCTTCTGAACAGTAAGACTTTAACTGGATCTTGTTACATTCTCTTATATCCTCCATGTTTTAAGTATAACATCTCTAAAATGAAGGTTCCAGGTAGCTGTAAACTTGCTGGATCCAAGCGTTCTCTTTCTTAAAAGGATCTTTCTGGGGGCAGCAAAGTGGCATAATCATTTATTAATAGTTACATTTTCACTTTCTTATAGCTTCAATTTCAGTCACCATCAGCTCTAATCATATCTCTTATTGCTAAACCCTCCACTACGTTCACCAGATAGGTGCTTGCTTTTTGTGTTCGCCGTTTCATGCTGAGCATTATAACTTTTCTTGCATCAAACAGCTGCCTTCTATGGCAAAAAAAACTGCACTTTAAAGTTAGCGTTCATTAGAGTTAAGTTGCTGCCGTTCCAGCTAAACAAGGAGCTTGAACTTGCTATATATTCTGTAAAGCCAAATTGAACATTTTCGCTTGATTGTTCTGTATTTTGAATTGTTAAGCTTTTCTCCCAACTTACTGAAACCAGGTTCTCCTCTACAAACGGAGTCAGCATGTGGTGTCTGATGGTGGCCATGATGTCGCTAAAGTCCAAGGCAGTGATGGTGCCACTTTTTTTCTTGTCCTTTTGTGCAAACGCCTGGCGGGCATGCTCCAACTGCAGCTCCTGCGACAACACATAAAGACAGGAGGTCAAGCTGTGGCTGACGAAGGGGGCAAAGAATGTGTTCCTGTGATGAGGAGCATTGCGTTACAAGGAAACTCAGGAAGGTAAAAGTATAATAACGTCAATGGTGGGCAGATGTGAAAGTCATCGGATGTGACAGTGTCAGACACCGGCTCTTGTAATCATAACCGTCCCTCTGGAGACTAATGAAAACCATGCACCAACGAAGTCTGATCCCGGAGTAGAGCTGAGCGGTTGGTGAGAGAGCCGGCAGGTGTGTCGGCAGGATGATGATTCAATATGACAACCATGCAATCAGATGTGGATGCAGCGAGAAGCTGACCCCGGGTCAGCGTCTGCTGTCAAAGCTCATCGTACAGAACGTGAAGATCAGAGAAAAATCAACACGATATTCTGCTGTTACTTTATCTTTACACTCTGCTCCTGATAACCTAATCAGTGGATTGTTGTAGAAGATTGATTCTAACAATGTTTGCAGATTTTATCGTTGAAAACTCATGTCACATTAAACTTTTGATGCCTGCTACAAATGCTCCACCTAGTCTTCACAGTTTTAAAGTTTCAAATCTGCAACAACCACAAGGTGGCAGAGCTAAAAGAAACTCGACACAAATACACTTTTTTTTGTATGTTAAGTACTACTCAGTTAAAAGAGCTGAGATGTGCATGGACATGACAGAGAAACAACACAAAAATAATGATAGATGTAATGAAATACTGCACACACAAGAGACTGTGTAGTGGTGGGAAGCCCCAGTCTCGTTAATAAACCACAAACTTCTCTGAGGCATCCCACACTGCAGAACAGTCTGTCTAACTCCTGGACCACCCAGCTTCTGCCCGAGACCTAAGCCCTCGACGCCAAACCAGGTCCCTCCCTGCCTGTGCTGCTGCTGCTGCTGCTCACAGAACAGAGGTCTCAGTGAGACTCATGCAAACAAAGGCAATGAAGGCATGTAACACACAACAACAACTTTAAGTGACTTAATGGCAAACTGGGTTACCACACAAACCACAAGAAACAAACACTTAAGATGCAGCCCCACACCACAGCTCCATTATCTTAAGAGATCATCCATGGCATGTAGTTCACCTTACGTCATTTTCATTTGTCCCTCAGAGGGAGGAAAAGGCTTCACCACGGAATGAAGATGAACATTATGAATGGTTTCACATTCATTGACTTATGTTTGAGAAAGAAAAAAAACATGTTGTTTCCTGTTGAGTAAATGAATGGATCTTAGATCTTATACAATAAAAACTAACAGGCATCCATGCTAAAATTTGCTAAGTTGTTGGCCAGTCTACTGGCTTGGTTTGGGTAAAGTCAGTACAACCAGAGGCATCACATCTGTGGCAGAAAGAAGAGAATACACTTCATACCATTGGGAGGCAGATACTACTATCTTCATTTCTATGTGTCTAATTTGCTGTTTCCAGGCAACATGTGATGTCTAAGTAATGTGTCCCATTCCTCCTTCAAACGCCTTTCTAGCACTCTTCAACTCACAGACTCAAGCACTATAAAAACTATTTAAATGTAGTCAATGAGGGTTATGTGTTTAGCCTTACGGGGGGAGATTAGGATTGGATCTTTATGTCAGAGAAAGTGGGAACATCAAAACAATGGTCCAGCTTTTTTAATATGCTTATTTGCTTTCTTTACAGTAGTCAGGTGTGAAAAATAATACCAGTCTTCTTTTCTGAGGAGGCCCTTAGAAGACATACTTCCATACATTTTAATTTAATCCATTTTCCTTTATAACACGTAGGTTCCGCGTTTTTTCTCAAGACCTCGACTTTTTATTCCGTACTGTATCTCAGTAGAACAGAACTGGTTTTCACATTATACCATATTTAATTATTGCATTACTTTGAGTTTACAGGACTTGTTCTCTCGAGATGATGGGATCATGATCTTGCAATCTAGAAAACAAAACAATAGGCTGGGCATTGTGATAGGGCAGACCTCATCATGCCATGACACTATCACCCACAACCTCACGGTGGCGTCATCAAACTTGGAACTTCACACTACTCGTAAATAATCAATTTAATTTAGTTCACTGTTAGGAGAAGTCAAAGACGCAAATTTGCAGTTGTTTGGTTTGGTACACAGAAAAATGACTAATTTAAAACCGTGTCATTAAAACACCAGAAGTTTAATTTCTTGTCAATCAATTAAGTTACAAGTTAATTGGTGCGTTTAGAGTGGCTTGAAGGTTCAATTTTTTTATCTTGAGGGAGTGAGGCAACAACTTCGGCCCACCATTCAGCAGCCGTGTGTTACACACTGCACCAGAGGCGTAACAGGAGCGTAAGTATCATGCCTTCAAATGACAGTGTGCAAGAGCCATTAAGTTGCTGCCATGGGCTTATATTTAGGGACAGACATTGGAATGGTATCAAACTTATCATCTTACCCTTGACCCCTACCCAGGAAAGCAAAGAAGTGTATTTTCCAAACAACAATAGCTCTAAATATCGGTCTGTGACAGGTTTATCCTGCAGCTCGTCCGCTTTAGATCAAGAAAAGATGCCAGTATGTATAAAGTGTGTACCTGCAGAAACTGGGTGAACTCTGTGTAGCTAAGGTTCTTGCTTCTTTCATGGCCGAAGTGTAGCCTGATGAACTCACAGTCCCAGTTGAAGGGAATGTGGTGATGAACTGTGGTCTGGCTGAAGATGTCGCGCACATCCTCTGGAAGAGTGAAACATGAGTGAGTAATAACAAGAGGAAGAGTGGAAAAAACAAACAAAAAACGTATAACGTCAATCACATATCCTGATTTCACTTGTAGAGAGTCTTGTTAAAGTAGGGGAAGGAGTCCATTTGGATCAGGGAGCTGAACAGGCTGTTTGACAGTCCCACTCTTTTTACATTTTGAGGGTTTTCAGTCCATCCAGGAAATGCTCTGTATAAGAACCCCTCTCAATTTTAGTCCTCTTTGTCGAGGCCCATTGCACAGACAGAGCTCAGAAGAAGCTTCTTTGAAAGACTCTGCATCTGTTGGTTATAATGTGACGTCTCAGAAAACTCGCTTCCTGTCCAGAGATGAGACTTTGGAAATAGAAGCTGCTAGCATATGTGATACATACAAATAAGAATATAAAACATTTCTGCACTCATTGCCTACATATTATTTTGTAAGAGAAGTACTTATGACCTGCACATATCAACATTTAGTTATGATGTGTTTATAACTAAATTGTAGGTACATAATAGTAGGCATAATCCCCTGGAATATGCACACACACACACACACACACACACACACACACCAGTGTAATGACATTATCCACCATGTACATACCAAATGAGATGTTCCCTGTGCCGGTCTTGTCAAACAGCTGAAAGGCGACTATGAACAGAGCATCAGGTGCACACAGAACTGACTCAAAGGCCAGAAACTCCTGGAAAGAAATCAGTCTGTTTGGATAAGAAAGAAAGAGTGATAACTAAGCATACCTGTATGCATATTTAACTACTTTAACTAAATCACAACATTGTAACATCACATCACAACATCTATTGCGACATCACAGCTTATTTTGAGAAAAATATAGACATTGGTAATTACAAAAGATGAATAAAGAAAAGCAAAGTAATGTCCTGATGTATTATTAAACCTATTTTTAGATAGGTTTCAAAGTTAAATGGGGACCTTGAAATAGAAGTGAACTTACTATAGAAATAGTTAGTTCACATATGAAAATGTCTTTTTAGTGGCTGTTCTGAGGCCTTCAATAATATCATGTGACCTCATGTCACAGAAACGGTGGGATTTCTTAAATTAACTTTTTTTCTGACAAACTAAAATAATTCTTGTCCATGATATCTCAGATTTGGGTTAATTTAAGTAGCCCATGGTTTTAAAGGTCACATAATTATGCAAAATACACGTTACCATGTTTTTCTAACGCTAATATGTGTCCGGAGCCTGTCTTTAAACCCCCTTATTATGAGAGAAGTCCATCCTCTCCGACTTTTGCCTGCTCCACTTTTTAGAAAGTGTGTGCTCAAACAGGCCGCCTGGAGATTTTCCCTTCATGACATCACAAAGGGCAGTAACCCCTCCCCCAGGTGGGTAACACTTCCACAGCTAGGTGTTTGTTCTGTCCTCTGAGTTAACACCGTAAACAATTTAGCATGGTGCAAGAAAGCCCGAGCCACCCAAGCCCTTCCAGAGGGGTGTGGGTGAGTTTAACATTTAAATTTGAATTTACATTTAAAGCTACAGACATAAAACAGATTTTTCTGAGCAGAGGAAATAGAGGGGTTTATAGGCATGCTAAAATACAGGATCAGAGTGGATTTTTTGCAAGAACCTTCAAAGACATGTTTTGGGAACCTCTGAGACTTAATAATTCTTGTTGAAAATGAGTAGTATGTGACCTTTAAAAAATGTATATCTCTATTTTATTTTTATTAAGATATATAGATGAACTTTGATTAAATATTCAAGCCTGCGTGGACAAGAAGGACAGAAAGTGAATCTAAGGACTTAAAAGACATTTTCTTTGATTCTTCAGCTATGATGAGCACCTCTTATTTTTTGCTTTAAACCCTTAATAAAGCTATTTAATTATGCAACTCAAACCATACAGTTAATTTATAGCTCAGTTTATCTTATCACTGGATTTTGATCAGCTGTAGGTGTAAAACTGAGATAAAGACTCTGAACAACCATTGACATAAATCATTAACAATCCTATTGGCATCTGCTTACTGTTGCACTGCTTCAGTAACTATTAGAGATATCTAAACTAAAGAGTGCAAAACTGGAAAGAAAATGTACGATATACAGAATATGAATACTTGGTGTAAAAGTCTTAATTTGTGATGATCTAACTTTATTTAGGTCATTGAGAGCAAACAAGAGCAACTATCATGGATATGACTCATTTCTAATTAATATTTGAAAACTGTAAAATAATTTGTGGCACAAGTTCTGCGACGAATCAAAAGAGAGATGAGATGAAATGATGTTCCTCTAGGACCGTGATGCTACATAAGACAATCGAGAATTAAACATTAAGAATTAAAAGGTAGGAATATGAGATGAAATGCAATGACAAGAAGGTGGCTATGAATAGTTAAATTAGTAAACAAAGCAAAAGTGAACTGATAAACAGTTAGACCAGTGACAATAATTAAAGCGACTGTATGTATGTGTATGTAAACAATTATTTAGTATGCATCATGGTTTGTAGTTACTCACCCATCTTTAGTAGTATCAGCCACGCCAGCTATCAGCTCCACAGTTTTGGGATTATGCTGAGGTTGTGAGTGCAGACCCAGGTAACTCTGCACAAAGTCTCTTGGGGTCATGTAATTCTCCCCATCCTCCACCACACTGGCATACTGCAGAGGAGACACAGGCAGAGCTGTTAACAATATGAATGTTCAACAGCTCAGATGTCAAAAAAATATGGATTAACTTCAGGAAATGGTAGGGTTAGGGTATATTTCCATTGTGTGCATAGAAAAAGTGAACACATTGAGAGAGAAAAACAACCAGTAGGGGATCATTCAAAGATTATTTTCAGTCAATTTGAATCTCTTATTTGTGACAATAGTGTGTTTGTGTGCAGGTTTCTACTTCTACACATGTCTCAAAGTGTACTACACAGTTGTTCATACACATACAACTCCATAATGCATCTCAACATGACAAATGTATTGAAAAGCATCAGAATTTATACCAAGTTATTGTCATCTTTTGACTTCTTGTAGGGCAGAAATACATGTCTTACTGCACTGGATACAACCACATACACAATAACGTTAAAAAAGAAAAAATATCAGACACTTAAATAACCATGTCCTACAACGATTGTCATGATTAGAGTCTTTTGTTGACACTGGAACAGTGTTTTAGTGTTTATTTATATATGGTATTAAGTACCGTTCTGAGCCAGGCTCTTAACTTGAGGGACGCAGTGTTCACATTCACACAATTTCACACATTCATAACCTGGAGGCTGCCTAGTACAGTCTGCTGGCCACTGAGCAGCTCCATTGGACCATTTTTAGGTTAAGGGCCTTGAAGAAGGGCACCTCTGGGAAGATCAAACAGGGGTAAGACCTTGAGTGTAAGATCACGAGCGCACTTCTCCCAGCTTTAATCCAACACTACCAAGATCAGGATGACACATGCATAAAACTGTCTACATTCAGAGACTTTATTAACTAATCGTTTGTAGATACTGGAAGCAAATGAGAAAGTTGATTTTTTTTAGCCTTTTTAGTTATTTGAATGCCTGCAAAATCAAGGTACTCAACTTAATTGAAATTTGTTTCTAATATTTGTATCACCAAGTGGCATGAAACAACCAGGGGCCATGACCACAGTGTGAAAAGAACTACTCACTGTAAATGGAAAATAAACACACTGCATTGTTCCCTTAATTTTTTCACAATCACAATCATTTCACTCAGTGTTTCTCACATGGAGATTTAGGTTCACATGAGGGCTTATATTGATAATGTACAATTCCTAAGATTATTATAATACATTTAAAAAAATGTTAACAATTTGTCGTAGGTTTGAGTCCACGTCATGACCGTTGGATGCATGTCTAGCTTACTCTCTCTTCTCCATATTTCCCTGTATTCAGCTTCCAAATTGAAGTATAAAAATATATTTTTAGCTGTTCCAGGGGGGTACTCAACAGACAATATATATCAAAAGAGGAACCAAAGACTTGATCAATAACCATCACACTTGCAAGTGTAATGTTGGTCTGTGTGTCCCCTGACTGAAGCAAAATATGCAGAGCCACAGCAGCACTCTGCTGAACCTGAGACCTATGTTAGGCTTTGAGACGTAAGGTCATTTTTAGAGGCTGGGTTGGGTTTCAAGCTGGAACAGAGATAGCTCAGGAAACACAAGCGCCACATGAACTGGCAACAGAAAGGCCACGCTTGTGGATCTGAGCCAAGCTGGGGTACAGCAAGCAAGATAAACAGAAAGAGAGTGTGGGAGGAGACCTCCACGCCAAGTGTTTTCAGGGCAACAATTCAATTCACTCTGCTGAATTAATGTTTTAAGTGAAAATATTAATTCCAAGCAATTTATTGCCACATTACTCCAGCACATGATTGTGTATCTATTCACCCTCACAGTAGGCATCAAGTAGTTCTTAATCAAATTGTACAGGCAGTCAGAATGAGCTTCCAGTAATTAACTCTTCCACCTGAATATGCATTACAAATTATTCAGCTCTCTTATGGCAGAGTCAAGAGCTGTGGAGGGACCCTAAGGCGACTTGTACCTCAGACAGACTTGCTTTTTTCTGGGAAACAAGTTTATACTCCAAACAAGTCCTGTAGGGGTAAACAAACCTGCACACTAATGCCTGGGATTTGTTTTTGATGTTTTGTTGAAGGGTAAAGCGGACATGGCTAATGAGAATTTTCAATGTCAGGTTAAAGATTAAAATATGTCAAACACACATTAAGTCAAAACTAAAGGGAGTTGCTCTGCTGAAGCTGATCCAAAATTAGTCGAAGCATTTGTGTGACCTTTATTGAACTATTTATTCCAATAGACACCACACAGAGACTACTCGCCAACTTCAATATGTTAATGCACTTGCAACACACCATTCCTGTATGTATTTATGTTTTGCAATGTTGGTTTATGGCAACAAATGTTTATGAGTGACATTCTTCTTACCTTAAAGAAAATAGTCTTCAAGTCATGGGGGTCCGCTCTTTTTGTTGCTTGCACCTATGACACATAAAATAGTTTGCTATGAAAATAAAGTTCGTCCAGATTATCACGTTTACATATTTCAAACAGTAAATCAGGAAACTGAAGTTCACACTGTATGTTTAGCTTTGAATTACACGCAGTCGCAACGACCACATTCAATTAAAACACCATGCATGTGGAAATAACCGCTCTGTATACGAAATAATAGCGACTTCGAGTCAACTATCACTGAATTTACACATGCAACAGAGGAAAGAAATTACAGTTGTCTGCGAGGCCGGCAGAGATGCGCATTTGTACAGATGCAGAAATAAAAGAGTGGTGGTCTCTGCGCTGCGTTTAAGACACGAGCTTTACACCCACGCGTCCGCACAGACATGCTGTCCGCCGAGTCCAGCAGCGGTAAGCTTGCAGCCGCTTTAAAAATTAATATCTGATAAGAAATATTGACGGAGTCACCTTGACCGCCATGCTGGGTGTGACGTCAGCTGCAGTGGACTAGCGCAGGCGCTGGGTATCAGGATGACAGCAGGCATGACAGGACACACACCAATATATATTTAGCAAAGTGTTGTCCTTATACTGACTGTCCTCGGAGGAGTCACCGTGAGAGGAGTGATGCTCCGGACAGAGAAGACTCGGCAGATGTGTTACAGCATTTCCTGTCTGCTTGGGTCAACTTAGGACACGATTCACTCATTGTGCCTGCAGAGAAACAGACTATAAAAAGAAAATGCTCTAACATTCACTTAATGAGGCTCTAATAGTCAATGATATTAAAAGAACATTGACGAATATTAGCACGGGAGTATGTGTTACCAATACTTTCAGATAGGGGAGACTGGGGACGGTTGCAACAAGCTACATTTCTTCATTCATAAACATGCTGGAGAGATGACAGTAGGAATGTTGATCCACCAGGAAGACAGATAACACATTGAACAATTGCTCCATGCTTCAAAAAAAAGAAAGAAAGAAAGAAAGAAAGAAAAGAAAGCTTGATGAAAAAGCTTTCATCATACTATTCTACACTTTTATAGCTTTTTTAAATTAACATAAAATAGGCCTACTTGGTCTGGATTCCTGTTTTGTTGGCATCAAAGTGACATGGTTAGCATGCATGGTTAAAGATATAGTTAACACATGGTATTTTGACATGGCTGACATGACCAACATGTATGTTTATATACAAATTTAATAGCCTACATGATAACTAGCCTACATGCATTTTAAACAGAAAATGTGAAATTTTAAGTTGAAGTTATCAGAAAGTGAGAGGATAAAGGGAGAGGTTTGTCTCCATCAAAACTGTTTTCCACTTCAACATTGTATTTTCTTCCTCAATTGAGGGATCTTCTCATTGCCTATTTTTAAAGCCTGAAAGACTGTAGTTTGAAGTTCAGAGATCAAACAGCATGTATTGCCTCCATGCAGGCACAATTTGTTGCCTAAGGATTGTAAAATATGGTATTGTTTAGAAAAGGGATAATCTAGTGCTGACAGTGTAGTGGAGGTAAAATTACAGTGGCTTAAACATTACTGGGTAGGTCATTCATTGGTGCACCTGCAGGACAGAATAGCTAAGGCTGGGATGATAGCACAGCATTAGCCAGGCGCAGGGGGATGTCCAGAATTGCACTTTGCCCTGTAGAGTTAACTTCTGTTGTGTTTATTGAGCTGTAAACCTTACTACTTTCTGAATTCTTCACTAACATATCCAAATGAGCCAATAAGTTCTTTGGTGCCACATTTCTTGAAAACAATGTACTGCTTGTATGGTGAATTATGTGTGGTTTTTTTTAAAAGATTTTTTTAAAGATTTTTTTTATTAGGCCTACACTTGATTTGTTTTGGTATGAAGAATTTTGAAAAATGAGCATTTCTGTATAGGCATAATTCAACAAATCACTACCATGACTCAGAAGAAACTGAGTCTTACATAAATGTATCTGACATCAACAAAACATAATAAAAAAGGGCATTACATGTATCATATTGTATTTTAGGTTACAAACTTTATTGTAGGCTATCTTTGCTATATATTTTCTAGAATTATGACTTTTATGACTTGTCTTGCACCAATACACCAAGACAAATTCCTTGTATGTGTAAATGTACTTGGCAATAAACCCGATTCTGATTCTGATTTAATTTAATGAGTCATGCCCCTTGTCTTCAGAGTTAAATAGTCCCTCAACATATAGGACCCATTTTTCGTAGAGTACCTTAATATAAGAAGGCTAATTAACCGAAATATCAATGATATTCTGTTTTTAAAAAACCTTTAAACAAACATTAGTAAGAAATATAATAAAAATATCTTTGAAAAATAAATTGTAGAGGCACTCCTAAAATAACATATCAGATATGCTATTTTGTTATGTTTAACTAACCACTCTTACCTCGTAATTCCCCTTTTTTTAAATATTTTTTATTTAAATGATGCATTCGGTCCGTTAAATAATAACTTAACCTGTAATTTTAATCAGCCGTTACTGTTGAAAAAAAAAAAAAAAAAAACTACATCCTGTTTCTACACGGACCCGGAAGTTGTCCCGATTCCGCGGGTCTTTTGGGACAACACAGCTCCGCACAACACTGTGCAGAAATGGCGGGTAAGTGGCTAAACGCTCCAAGGCTTCTGTTCTCCTGTCTTCGTTTGAATGCAAATCTATCGACACACTATAACCGATGTTGGTCCAAATCGGCTGAAGTTGTGTATTCGCTCGCCGCTTGTTGTAAATATATCGAGCTAAGCTAGCTGTAGCTTTGTGGGCCTGTCTGCTAACGTTAGTGGAGCTAACGGTCTGTCATAGCATACATTGTGTTTGTGTGTTTATGTAACGCTCATGTGTCAACGTGAATGTGTGACTCGATTGAATGAAATATCGCTGGCATATTTACGTCCTCTTTACCGCTATTTACCACATAACAGTGTAAATTACTGGGCTTACAATATCTAGAACCTTAGTAAACAGAAACCTCCATATTACACTCATACTAAGAGCAAAGTTAGTAATCCACGCTGTAAGATATTTTAATCAGAGTGAATAAAGTACTTAATTGCAATGTATTGGTAGTACATTTTAACAGAACAGAACAAAACGATCTTTGTTTTTGCACTTTTTTGACGGTACTGAAACATTGAAAGCAAGCTTGGGCTGCGTATACTTGTTGGCAGTATCATGTGGATGTAGTCTCCAATACCAGAGGGGTACATTTGTCCGAAGAAAACGGGTTTTTATTTTCTGATAGTGCCTTCAGAATGGTTTCCAGCTAGCAGGGTTGCCTCAAGCTTCTGCAAATATTGAACTGAAGTGATTATGTAAAAGAATTACATTAATGTGCATATAACCTTTACAGCAGGAAGTATTTATTAAGACTGATGAAGATGGAAATGAGGATTGGGTCTTTAAAGCATATAATCTTAGGAATTGACAACATTTCAGCAAGGTTTATTTCTTTCCTCAGCAGTAAATACCATGGAGAAGAAACTGGCTGAATACAAGTGTGACACCAATGAAGCTTTATGCATGAAGCTGGGTATGTTTATTATTGTTATTGTTGCTTTCTTTATATGTTTAGCTTATGTATATTATTGGGTATGTTTTCACGGACACCAATTGGTCCAGTTCCTTATTATATTCTCTTAAATTGTGCGAATCTGCCTTCAAATCCTTTCAGTTCGCTTCCCTGAAGATGTTGAAGATGACGGCACCACATTCCACCCTGAGTACAGCCACCAACTCTTTGGAGATGAGTGAGTATTTTCTCTCCATCTTTACTTTTCTTGTTAAAAAGGAAACCGCTTTCCCGTTACCAACAGGGGAGTAATTGTTTTTTTTGCCATGCCACTTTTTTTTTAAAACTGCTTCCAAACTTTGAAGTCTTCCAATTATTATACACTGCTCAGAAACATTAAAGGAACACTTGATCCTGACAGTATAGCACCAAGTTAGTAAAACTTAAGGGATCTCAATGAGTCCATTTAGGAAGCACGAGTGATTGTGAATCAATTTCACCAGCTTTGGTGCAAATGAAAGTGACAAGAGGTGCAGTGGAGAGGCACAATCAAGACAAGCCGTACAAAGGGGATGGATTTGCTTGAGGTGGAAACAGACAAATGATCTCTCCAAATTCTTCCTAACTCATTCACCTCTGGTTTTGTGTTCTGCTAGTGTCCTTGTCACTACTGGTAGCATCAGGTGGAACCTGAAGCCAAATCAGTTTGCACAGGTAATCCAGCTCCTCAAGGATGGCTTATTTATACATGCGGTCACAAGAAGGGTTGCTGTGTCTTCCTGCATAGTCTAAAGAGCATGGAGGAGATACCAGTGGAGTTTCAAGGGTTGTCTGGCCTTTGCCTCTCCACTGCACCTGTTGTCACCTTCATTAGCACCAAAGCTTGTTAAACTGATTCACAATCAAGTGTGCTTCCTAAATGGACTGATTGATATCCATGAAGTTTAACTGATTTGGTTTTAAACTGTGATGATTCAGTGTTCCTTTAATGTTTTTGAGTACTGTATTTACACCTGTTATTTACCAGCTGAAACCAATGCTAATATTTACCTTTATGCATACATATCTGAACAAACGCAGACTAGTTAATATTTGGTTGTTGACTGCTTCAGAATTTTAACACAACAGACTATATTTTGTCTGCTCGATGGAACTAGATCATTAATAACTCCCAGAAACCTCATCTCTTAACTGAAAAAAGCTACAACAATCAGACATCAAACAGTGAACCAATCAGACCAGATTCTGAACTGGTCATGTATTGTTGGTTTTATTTTCAAATAGACAGAATGTGAGAATTATCATTATGGGTTTTAGGGTGACATACTTACATTTTTTGACGTGACTATGTTGCAGAGTGCCAAATATGCTCCCTGAACAAAGTTTTTTTTCTGCATGACTTCATACATTTACAATGCTGTTTGTTAGAGCTGGGAATCTTTGGGTGTCTCAGGATTCGATTTCGATTCTTGGGGTCAGGATTCGATTCAAAACGATTCTGGATCCATGGATTCAAGGTCTATTTATGAATTAGTACATACTTCAGGATCTACTCCAGTCATCTGTGAGACTGGCTGGATTTCTTGTTGCTCTATTTGGCATTCTACTGAGTTAAAGAGCTAGCTTTAGCACTTAGCAGGGAGGGGCTGATTAGCCAAAAAAAAAACATTTTTGGAAGTTATGAATCGATTTTAAATCTTAGAAGAGAAGAATCTTGATTTTTTTTCCCCACCTCTACTGTTTGTAGTGCTCTGTATGTCACACAGATTGCACGGTTGAGCACAAGACAGACTGGTTACAGCCTCTTCACACTGCAGCCAGAAAGTGACCCGAATCTGACTCTTTTTTTTTTTTTTTTGCTCCTACATGACTCAGATCTGATTTTTTTTATGAAAGTGTGAAAAGCATGTCACATGGAATCTGATCTTTGCAAATCAGATCTGAAAGAGCTTATATTATAATATCAAAGGTCAACTTTATACTTAATAGTGATATATAATGTAGTTGAATACATTATAATTTCTTATGCTACTCTTAATACTAATGATAATAATGCCAGCCATGTCAGTCAGTCATTAGAAACATTTCTGTTGTGAAGCAGTAAAAAGACAGTGTCAGAAAGACTGGCTCAGAAAAGACTGTAACATAGTCGACTGAATAGAGAATGTATGAGGCTAATTTTCAGAAGAGAGAAAAATGCAATTGGAGGCCAAATTTTCTGATTACACCTAACATTAAAACTCCTGTTACAAACTTTGGCAGTGATGACAAGGCTTAAAATACAAATACAGAAATAATCAATGTGTCTCTGATGGTCTTGTTAGCTTTTGTAGGTCACATAGAGGCATTAGCATATACAAAAAGTGAACTTCAGGCCCTGTTGATTTGAAGTGAAGTTGCAATGTTGAGTAACTGGGCTCAGCTGTTGTTCATCCAGAAGTTCATCCTTGAATAGAATAGAATATCTTTATTTGTCATTGTACAAGCTAGACTAACATGTCCTAAATAAACCTCTGTGCTTGATGATGAGAGATGACATGTCACTCCTTTTAAACAGGAAATATGTGTATTTTCCCAAATATTGAACTATTCCTTTAGGTGTTTGAATGTTTATAATCTTAAAAAAACACTAAGTTGTTCCTGAACCACGGGAATGATGATCTGTCATCTTTTATACATACACACTCGAATGATACAAAGGCAAGCAATGCAAAAAGCAAAGGATGTGAGACAGTCACCTCATGGCTGGACAAAGGTTTCTCTGTTCCCTGCTCATCCCAAAGAATGTTAACTGAGAAACTGTGCCATCAAAACTGTCGTGTAGTTTTTGCAGAGCAAGCCAACACTGCAGATTTTGAGTTTTGAACCCGTTTCTCATATATTTGTAGTCATGTCATAGTAGGTTCAGACGTTTTTTTGAATCCCATTCTTAAAGATACCACGTTCCTTTTTTTTGATCATTTAGTAGCCACGTACACAGTGTCAGAAATACAAGGGTTATTATCAAAGATCTTTTTTTCATGTCGCCTCAAAAAGCTGCGCAGAGTCATATTAACCAAATGTGATGCAGAGCGAGGTTTCGCTATCGAGCCTGAGCATGCAACAGTATTGGCCATGACACCTGTGTCTGTGTGGAGGCCTAACTAGCATGTCGTTAGGATCCAAATTGCTTTTCCCAATTAGTCAAAACTAGGATTGGTTATTTTTGCACTTGCTGCAATCAACTCAAAGGGAACTCAGTAATTGGGACATTAATTATTTCAGCAAGCATAATTGCTGGTAAAGCTCAATCACACAGTTGCATAATGATGAAATCTATTTCTCCATAAACTGTCAGTAGTGTTGTGGTGTAAGAAACAATACAACACGGTGAAATAAGTGGCCAGACCTACTGCAATCCTTTATTATTCACCCCCAGGTGTATATTTAATCAACTCAATTAAAAGGAATAATCAGTCATTTGTTATTTTGCTCATGATATGAGTTTATCCTCCAATGTACACACCAGATCAAACAGCTGCTGTATTGTTGGGAGTTTGCAATCTCACCTGTATTTTCTGTTTACGAAAAGCTTTACTGAGGCTTTCTTGTTTCTATTTTATTATTTTCGTCTTCAGTGAAGTCGCTTTTGGATACAAAGGTCTTCAGATACAACTCTTCTACACTGCAGGAAACCTGAGCACTCTCTTCAAAGTGAAATACTCCTCCAAAGTCACTGAGGTGTTTGATTGTGTGGAGGTAAGAAATACATTTCCTAATCATTTTTTTAGTAGGAATTTCTGGCAACCTGAAACGTGACTTTAAGTGTTCTCGCAGGACTGTTTACTATACTTTTGGGTCTGCCAGTGAATGCAAAGTATGCTTTAAACATGAACCTATTTTAAAATCTCCATCTCTATATCAATCTCAATTGTCACTCGTAATCCAGTCGAAGTGTTTGGTGGAGTCTTTATCTGCATACACCCTGGCCTCTGGCTCTATTTTCTAGTTTTCTCGTCATGTTGCTTTGTTTGGGAAAGCTCTCTGTGTCAGTCATTGTGCAGTACAGTACTGTGGAGCTCAATGGAAACACTCTGCAAGTCAGGACTGAATGAAAACGTATGGACAGGATGGCATCACTATCTCCTCGTGTGTCGGTCTGTTGGGCTGAGTGATATGGACCCAAAATCATATCTCTTTATTTTTCAGCTGAATGGTGGTACATGATATATATTTCAATATCTTTTCTGTAAATGAATAAAAACAAGTCGGTTCTAAGTCAAATCCACATTGGCCCCATTCCAAATGACACACAGGCACTTTAATTGGCAGCCAGCTGCACAATGTCAACGGCTGGCACCGAAAGACCAGGAAGTCCAATACACACCCCATATAAATACAGAACTTATAGGCTATACATTGTAGCGGACAGGTACATTTGCTCCACTTAAGTTACTGTAAAATCCGGTGTATAGGACCCACTTTTAATACCTATTTTTTCTTCTTAAAAGTTGTCTGCGTCTTACACGTGATGACCAATATACCAGTATAAAATGCTGACCGAACGCCATCATTACTGCGGGTGCAGCAGCCGACATCCCACACTGTGCGCGACAGACAGTTTAAACCTTTTTTTTTCTCTCTGAGAGACCTTCAAAAACAGAGTGACACTTATATTCCGGATTTACGGTAATCAATTGTAAGAAAAACCGAGGCAACAAACAACGCAGGGTTGGATGTACACTTTACTTTTTTTTTTTTACTTTTCCTAGCAAACCCCATTGTTTTTGATCTACTTTGGCACACCACAGCCTTAAAGAACATTTGCTTGGTTTCTCACCATGGGGTATGCCCCTCCATGTAGTCCTCATAAGCCTAATACCATTATGCCATCCACATTGCAGTATAACCCAGAACTTGCACCAGATACTTGAGAATTGCGTGTCAGCTCCGCTCCGTTAACAGCTCCACGCTCCCTTGTCCGTCGACACCCACAGACTGCGTTCCCAGAGCAGCACCGCCAGACAGCTGAGACCAAGGAGTTCCCACGGATATTACAGAATGACCAGCTACAGCGCAAGATAATAAGATGTATATGGTATAACACCCTTATAAACACAACACACATAAGGTCATTGATCCCAGTGTCAAGAAGGAGTGTTTTATTTTGGGGGGGAAAACCCAGATGCTTTAGTATTGTTTATGTGTCTGACTTCCTGTCCTACTCAATCTGCTTTGTGGTAAATTGGTGCCACCTGCTCTTTCATCTGGCAAAAATAGAAGTTCTGCGTATCTGCTGAAGAGGTCCTAGGAGCTGAGGCGCAGCGAAGCCAGTGGAAGCACGCACAATGGCTAAAATAAAAACCAGCTCCCCTGCGGTGGAGTCGATGTGTAAACTACGTCAAGATCGGACCTGATCCCAATATTAGATCGGGTCTGTCCCATCTCTTGGTGAGACATGCAGACTGCAGGCGTACGTGAGCCGCTGGTATCCTCTGTTCCATAAAGGTCTGGAGTGCTGCTTTACCTAGTCCCACTTGTAGCTCTCTGGATTCATGGATACGAGCTAACAGTTTACACACCTGGTAACTTGGGATCTCCCATGTCCCCCAGTTTTCATAGAAGTTTCCCCCATCTATCGTTCAGACCGGTCGAGTCTCTATCTGCAGACATTTTTCCTATGTTTACTCCATTGTCTCTTTGAAGCCTGCAGAACCAAACAACTGATCAGTGCGCTGCCGGTGGAAGAACACATATGTGGTGTGTCTAAGCTGTGCTAAAATAATAATAAAGGGTTTTGCTCTCAGAAAGTAGAGCGCTGTGAATTTTTCAAGATCACGTACATGTCATGTACTCTGTTTGTTTTTTTTAGCTTAGTTTGTCTGTAAGTGAGTGAAATACCGTGGAGCGTACTTGCCCGTTTTTTCAATATTTAAAGAAAATCAATCTAAAACACGCAATCAAACATTTTCATGCTATCACATCTCCAGTAATAATCATAACCAGTATTATATTTGTGTAAAACTAAAAGGCAAAGGTTAAAATGGACAGGATTTTATTTGTTTACTCAACAGTACATCAAAGTACTTTAATAGATGTCATTAATGACCTAAACTAAGTCAAACAAATATCAGTCGGCTCTAATAAGAGGAGGCCTCCATCATTGTGTGAGTGTATGACTGCAATCAATTCTTCTTTAAAGTAAATAAAGGGTTCTCTTTTGTGCACAAGTTCAGTTCCTTAATGTTGTTTCTTCTCTTACTGAAGTAACTCTGAGCCTCTCTGTGTGGTGTCATTATTCCTGTAAAAGATCTCCTGCTTTGTTAGACCTAATCTCAGCCCACCGTGGCCCCCTGTGCTGGTACACTAATCCTTCTCCTCCCAGTCGGAAGAGAGGGATTTTAAAAGGTTCTGTACGTGCGGTCTAACATGAGGTATTGATTTGAGAGGTTTATGTGATTGAATCAGCAGGAGGAGTAATGTGACACGGTTGGAAATGTTGTACATATTTTTTTTCAGGGATGAATTGCTGCTCAAGTCATTCACAATCAGAAATGTTTGGGTTCGAAATATTAATCCTGTCTTCGTCTTAGATTTAGTTTTCCAGGAGTAGCAGTGTACAAGTGTCTGCTTTTAGTAATTGCAGTACATACACATTTGCATTTAAAGAGGCTGTATTTGGACAAACGGAAAAAACTTTGTAGCACATTCTCGAAGACTTCACAAAAGACTGCAAGCGGCTTTGAATATTTCCTGGAGCTTTCAATGCAGCAAACACGTTTAACGAACACAAGTATTAGCCAGGGCCTCTTCTGAGGTCAGATGATTGAACTCCGGGACATCTGTCCTATCCAGAAACAGCAGGGGCTCCCTCATTGGACAATGTGGCCTTCAACTGGTGGTACTGGGAGCAGTGGGACAATTTGTAAACTCACCAGGAATTGGTGTTTCTGAGGATGTACTCAGATTATAAATAAAACCCTTTGACAGCGATGGCTTCTTCTAGTTTCACCTCTTCCATCCCTTTGCTCCAAAATAAAACAAAAGTGAAGCCATGGCAACCAATTCAGTGTTTTGAAACGTAAAGAGAGACCATTAGACTATTTTGGAAGATAGTTTGAAGCTGATATTCAAACTGAAATGTGATGGCTGCTGGCTTTAGTGTCTGTGGGCCACTGCCTAGTGTGCAGTGTTGACCCCTGAGTGTTCACCTTGTTAAGGGTTTGAGTGCAGCTGGTGTAGAGGTAGAGAGCAGCAGAGTTCAGTCTGCTCTCTGAAGAGTGTTTGTCTCTGAGTGCGTGTGGACGGTCGGGGTGCGGTGCAGCTGGTGAGAGAAGAGGGATAGAGACAGAGACGAGGGGAGGCATAGATGGAGTTTATGCAGCTGCAATGTTAATACGAGACTCTCATCCTATAAAAATCCTGACTTTTTTTAATCAGACAAACTAAAATGCTGGAATTCTCTTAAAGAAAATGATTGATGTCCGTGCATGACTTTTTCTACACGTGAGCTGGAAATGTTTTTACTTTTTCTGTTATCTTCAAAAGTAACGTGGATGTGCTTTAAAATTATCTTTAAAGTTGATACTTCATAAATAATTCCAAACTAAATCAGTGATTTGGATTTGTAAACAGGTCTTTGCTGTAAATTAAACAGATGAAATAATGCCAGCACAACAAATTAGATAGTTTATACCCTCTTTGTGCTTTTTGTTAGAAATCAAAGACATTAACAAAATGTTCTAAAGGTGCCTTGTTAAGTTACATTCATGACAAACTAAGGCATCTATTCTGGAAGGCTGTGCAATTTAGTGTCTAGTATGTAGGAGAGTGGACGGGACAAAGAGACGTGTTTGTCCATGGCCTTTTAAGTATGCTCCTTGTTCCTTAGAAATGTGGCTGAACAATTACAATGGTTAAGAGGCATTCAGCTGCAGGTGCATTACTTCCAGTTAGATATTAGCTGATGTCTGAAAGGGTGGGGAATTAGCAGCATGTTGTATTAGCCTTTTGTAGTGCATTTTGCTCAGACCTTCTTCATTTCCCCGTTTTCAATGCTGAGCAGCAAGGGTCTCTCTGCTGAAATAATGCCCATCACACATGTAAATGGTGTGAAAGGGCTGCTTAGCAAAGTGTTCTCATGTCAATCCTTGTGGAAATGGATACAATGCAAACATTACAGCTGAACTAACCACAGGTTGCACTGAGTAAAAAGTCCAAGGGTAGGGCCCCTTTGTCTCATGGGCTCTTTGAAAAAAAAATGCGGGGGCAAATTCATTTGATTGGGTTCACTTGGCAGGATTAGAGGAGAGGCCTCTATTATGGATGGCCAAAGGTTTGTTAAGTTGAGATCAATTCATAAGATTTAATTTTCCCAGTGAGAAGCAGAAATGCGTTGTATTGTGGCAACTTCATCACATATTCATGGTTTAACATAAGTAGTAAATGTACTGATTTAAGTGGTCTTTTCACCGGAAAAGGGGGGGTGGCGGGTGGGGGTTGCCGCTCAGGTTTCTGCTCAGCTGACAGTTTTAATTGCCTAATGGTTTTCTTTTCATTGGCACAAAACATGTATGCTTCCAGTCCTAATTTCTAGATTTTTTCTCTTTATTCGCGCTCTTACTGTCCTGCCTGTTTTGGAAACATACATTTGCCACGAACATAAAATCAGTTTTCAAAACGATGTATATTTCAGGATTTTGAGTAATTAGACAACTCGGAGCTGGTCATATTTATACAAATATCTTTCATTATTCTAGATCACTTTTTACATGACTAAATTCATAAACTGTATATTGTTTCATTCAGTCTGATGATATTGAAGGGAAGATCCGGGAAATCGTTCCTGCTGGGTTCACCTGCAACAGTGACGACTTCATCTCACTGCTGGAGAAGGAGGCCAATTTCAAGCCCTTCGGCACCCTGCTTCACACGTACACGGTCCACAGCGAGGAAGCTGGAGAACTCACTTACCAGATCCACAAGGTACAAACTCAAGCATCGCTTTAGCAGAGCAATCCAGGAAGGCTTTTTTTCAAACTTTCATTTCAGTTTTTAACTTGTTATTGCTTTTTTTTACTCTTATGATTTAAAGGAAGGCACACGATAAAACCGAAAAAACCATATCAGAAATGTATTTCTGCTGTATTTTTTCCACCCAGGCCGACATCGCCTGCCCAGGATTCCAAGAGTACCACGAGCGCCTGCAGACCTTCCTCATGTGGTTCATAGAGACTGCCAGCTTCATCGATGCAGACGACGATCGCTGGGACTTCTTTCTTGTGTGAGTGCTTCTCTTAATTGACATCAAACCCCCCCAACCCCACCCTCTCTGCCCACCCCTAACCTAAAGCCTTTATTGTGTCATTGAAAAACAAAGCCCCCCTTTGTGGCGCTTGTGACCAATTACCAGGCCAGTTTGATTATATTTCTCCCCATAGGAGAATTGTTGATCAGGCAAGAGCTTCCTTTGTGCCCAAAGCCCTTTTCAGTTTTTTTCAGGGGCAAGAGCTGAATTGAATACTGTTGTCTTTTGAAACACTGAACAATGTCTTAACAGTAAAAAGAGCCTCTGCCAGTGTTTTCTTTACCCTGGCAACTATTAATACTGACAATGGGCAAAATGGACTGAAGTGATTTTGAGGAGCTCAGACCCTCCTCCAACCCCTTCTCTTCCTCTAAGTTGCAGTACTCCAATTAAGTGCATAATGTATTCAGGTTGTAGCAGGTGTACCAATCGGGGCCTGGCTGCTCTAACATGCTGACATCAGGGGGTGAGGGGTGGGCACAAGAACAGAGTGGCTAAAATGGACACTGCATGGGAGTGTGCCTGTAATTGACCTGTTTGCCTTTGTGTTTTATCTGCAGATTTGAAAAGTACAATAAGGATGGGGAGACTCTCTACGCAACTGTTGGCTACATGACAGTTTATAATTACTACGTGTACCCAGACAAAACCCGGCCACGTGTAAGGTAATTGCTGGGGCAGCGCGTGCCTTCCCATTCTTTTGTATGAAAAAAAAGGAGTGGAAAATTATACATTTCTTTATCCTCTTCCCAAAGAGCCCAAATTATGGGCTTATATAGCCAACCATTCATCCAGATTTTGTTTCATTACCAAACCAGGGTGATCCGTATCTGAAAACAACTTTAGAGATAAGCTTTTGATGTTGTTTGATTTGTTACAGTGATGGATCCGGGTAACTATCTATTATTTCCTGCTCTGAAAAAAAAAAAAGAGTTTCATCTCAGATGCCATGCAAATGATGATTATGACTAAGTTTGAACAACAGGTTTCTCTCTGTTTTTTTCATGTATGTCTTCACTCTTCCTAAACAGCCAAATGTTGATCCTACCTCCGTTCCAAGGAGAGGGTCACGGAGCTCAGCTTCTGGAGGCCGTTCACAGGTTTTACTGCAGCCTGCCCAAAGTGCAAGACATTACAGGTGAGCTTCTGAAGTACTTTAGTTTAATTATATAACAAGATATTATCTTTAAATTTAGGATCCTCCTGGCCACAAATAGTTTAAAGGACTTTTGTCTCTATAGTTGATCCATGGGGGTAAGTTCATTTTGAGAGTTGAATGTGCTGCAGCTCTGTTGAAAGCTCTGTTGTTGCTTTACATGACGACGGAGGATGAATACTTCAGGTAGAGTATCTCTGCTTACAGTACATCAGGCTTTAGGTAAAACTTTAGCAATTTTTCTTGAAGTAAATATTTTAGGAAGTTTAAAAAAAAAAGATGTCATGTATGATAGTTTAAACGTACAGTATGTAAAATCCGCAGCTAGGGGGCTCTCAATCAAAACAATAACAAAAGATGACATCGAGGCTCGCGGTGTATCATGGGAGTAAAAACAAACAAACTCCGTGTTGAATCAATACAAACGTGCGAAACCAACCTCAGAAAGACGATATGTGTACTAACGATGTATCCAAGTATAATTTACATGATGTTTTTTATCACAGCAGCACATACAGCAACAGAACGGCAGCTTTCAGTAGCGGCTAGCGCTAGCTTATGCAGCAGCTGCCTACAAGACACGTCCCGTTACAACTATAAATTACGGATTTCTCTGGCTTTGATAACTTTTGGAAATATTTGAGGTGATGTAAGTACTCAACTAAAAAATATATATAACATGGGTTTAGTCAATTTTTAATTTAAGTTAGATATTTTAATGTAAACATTAGCATGCAATTCTACATACTGTACCTTTAAGCAAAAAAAAACGTCTGGGCCCCAAAATCCCTGCTCCTTCAAAACACATATACAGTATTGTCTGAATCTAACCCTGTCATGCTGGTTCATGGCAAATGGTTTAAAGAAACTATGAGCTATATATCTCTAACTTGTTTTGATTACATGTATAATAAATGTCATACCTGGTGTGTGTTGTTTTGTTTACAGCTGAAGACCCCTCTGAAAACTATGTGAAGCTC
Organism: Tautogolabrus adspersus; assembly: GCA_020745685.1. NCBI lineage: Eukaryota > Metazoa > Chordata > Actinopteri > Labriformes > Labridae > Tautogolabrus > Tautogolabrus adspersus. The sequence goes on along the minus strand of CM036548.1, from coordinate 13,350,949 downwards.
AGAGACTACGTGCTGGTCAAGCTTTGTCAAGGCCTCCCCTCCTTCGCAGAAGACAAGCTGCATCTCGGTTTCTCCGCTGACATGGTCAAAGAGTCGCAAGACAAGTTGAAAATAAACAAGGTGTTGTATGACTGTCATTTTCTGTGTTCAAATCAAACCTTTGACTTTACAATTCAGAAAACTCCAACAGCCAGCAGACTAAAGTCTGTATTCTATATAGACCACACAAAACCTAAATGAATAATATTGAGTTAGTTTGTGACCTCATTGTAGCAGGACCTGAGATTTGACTTGTACAATTTGGAGGAGTGTGACGTTAGCAAGCCTTAAGGGTAACAAAATAAACATGTGTTAGCAGGTGTGTTTCAGGAAGAGGCCTTCACTTTATCATATATATAAGTAGTTCATAACAGAATGTCTTCATTGTACTATATTCAGGCCTGCTGAGGAAAGTTAAGGATGGTAAAAATATAATTAAATCTACATTTTAATCATAACATAAACTTATACCTATTGCTTTTTTGTACTCTATTTCTTCCACACTGAGTAACTTGCCACTTTTTTCTTGACATTTTGTGAAATAGGAAGATAACGTTCTAACTTCACTTTGTATACTAAAGTTGTCTAAAGATATTTTCAACACTCCAAACTATTTCAAACTCCTGTCAGCATCACACTTTGCTTTTTACACTCATTCTGAATGATTTGGTTTCACATAGCTGGTTATCAGGGTATGAAACCTGTGATGTCACAAATATGTTGCGGTTGAGCTCTGCTCTTCTTATAACAGATGACCAGACGTCTGATTATCATGAGCCCTACACAGCTTCTCAGTTTGTGTATCCATTGTACTGAAAAGCGTTCATGAGGCACACTGATGGTTGGCACACTTTGAAAACAGTAAGTACAATCCTCTCCTTTTCTTTTCTTACAGAAACATGCAAGGCGAGTGTATGAAATCCTGCGTCTGAGAGCAACAGACATGAGTGATGAAGACAAGGCAAGAGAGTACCGCCTGGAGGTGAAGAAGAGGTTATTTGGACCATATAGGGTGAGTAGAAAACAGCCTCTGAGTAGTTTGCCTTGCGACTGTGTGGAGTGGGTCAAATTGTGGATGCAGAATGACATCCTGAGTGATTGATTTTCTTTTATTTATTCAGACATAAGAACTGAATGTCAGTCAACTTGTCTCTGTTGCTGTAAAACAAAAATGTCTCATGTGCAGTCTTCTACCTTTTGTGAGCCTAACATTACAACTGTTCACTGCAGGAAGCAAAGTGGCCCATGTGTGGCACACACTTGATCGGCTTACAGCTCCATATTGTCACTGTTTATTATGTTACCTTTTAAAACAGCAGAAAAAAAATTGATCTTCAGTTCAGTGAAAATTGATAGATAACGAGAAGCGTATTGTTGCAGTCACAATAGGGTGCACCAGGCGTCTGTGGTTTCTGCTGCTGCCGGAGCTTTTTTCCATTCAGACACATGTCATTGGACAGGATTTGCATTTCTTTGGGAGAAATAATTTTCATCAAAGTGTGTTTGAAGCACTTTGTCAAAAAAGCTGCTACTATTCAGAGTTCTGTTGCTTATCTGCTGCAGAACTTTTTTAAATTCATCATGAAAACTGCTTTTCTTTTTTTTTTCTAAAACCCTTTTTTATCTTCTTCTGTTTTATATGCAAGTTTTATTTCAGTTTCAGTCTAACAATCCAAACCCCGGTGTGCAGAATATCATAAGCTCCTCTGGTTGTGCTGTAGCAGACTTGACAGTGGGAAATACTCTGTTGGTCTACATGCACCAACAGAAAACCCTGCATCCTGTTTGCTCGTGACATTTCATGTTTGAGCCGCTCACTGAGACTTTCCATACTATCCATTAGAGAATTCTCTGTCAGCAGGGTAACCACATGTCTGGAAAAAAAAGGCATAATCTGACATGGAAAAGACCTATGTGGTGAGGCGGGAAGTAGGAATTCCTTGAGAGAGTGGCAGGGAAAGATCTGGTGGCCAGATGCAGAGTGGTTTTCCTTCCCTCAGGAGATTTAGCATGTAGTTAGCTGAATGGCAGAAGCCCTTACTCTGCGAACGTTAGGGGGATTATGAGTTTCTGCTCTTACCCTCAATTCCCCAAAGACCATGTCTGCATTTATATGCGTGCAGGATTTTTTAAGCAGCTGATTGTAGTTGCCTAAGGGAATGTGAGTTTTGTTTGTCCATGTAAAAAAAAAAACTTTAGGCGCTGTGATCTCATTGCACTATTGACGCTCTGCATTTCTCATAGTGCTGACAAATCCTCCAAAAAGGAAAATACCATCATATGGTACCTACTACAACGTATTTCACTTCTTGCCATAGCCTGATTTGGCTTAATCTGCTGTCTTATAGCCATTTATTGTCAAAAATAAACAAATGTTAAAAACCCACATTATCAGCCAAAGCCTACAGGCATACACTTTATCCCTCTTTGAGTCTTCACTACACCACCTGATAAATGATTGCTACGGAAGACCTCTTTATCAAATATTACGTCTATATCTAAAGTAAATGCAAACGGGTTATAGAAATCCATGTGGGCCTGACACTTGAATGTGCATACCAAAATGAACAATAACATTTAAATTGGTTAAGTTGTGGCATTCATGTGTTTGCTTTTTGAGCCAAAAAAAATCTTAGAATTTGCTAGAAAGACAAAGTAATTTGAGAGGAAAGGGTAAAAAAAGGTTTAACATTAGGGGTGTAAAGATTAATCGTAGAATCGTGATAAATGGTTCACATCGGTACTCTGAAAAAAGAATCACAATAATATAGTGAGCGTCAGCAGCTGTAGAGCCGAGGCGGTTGATAGCTGCAGAGCAAGATTTTGAAATTGAGGACGCACCCCCGTCTTTTAAATCAGAGGTGTGGAAGCATTTTGGCTTCTTATAAGAAGATAACAGACAAGACAAAGACTGTGTGCAAATATTGCAAGAAGACGGGGAACTACACAAATAGCACAACCAACATGATACAGCATTTAATCGACACCACAAAGCTCCAATCACCTCCCCTTAGGGATGTACAGATTAATCATGAGGCACTTAGAAATCGATTCAAAGGTGTCAAGATTCACATCGGTATTCTGAAAAACGAATCGCAGTAATATCGTGAGCGTCAGCAGCTGTAGAGCGGAGGCGGTTGGCTGTAACAAGCAGGCGTTATCATGGCAGCTGCGGAGGCTAAACCATACTAACAAGCGGGTTTGCAGCCCCGCTCGCCCAAACGAGTGTAAGAGCCAAAAAGATTACGAGGAGCATTGGTGTTTTCATGAAAAATTAAAGGAATCTTTTTCAGTCATCTCATCATTTTTCCTCAGTCTCATTTTGTAAAATAAATCGTGAGAGAATCGTTTCGTGAACCCAGTATCGTGAATCGTATCTTATTGTGAGTTGAGTGAATCGTTACATCCCTACCTCCCCTTGTTGCGAGAAAAAAAAAAAACACACATTAAAAGGCCAAACCAAACTGACAAGCCCCTAAAGGAATCTGTTTCTCTCATAATGTGTCTACAGTCTCATTTTGTCAAATAAATTGTGAGTATCGTATCGTGAGTTGAGTGAATCGTTACATTTCTATTTAACAACACAAAGATATCTGACAAAACATTGAAATGAAATCCAGAGGCAGCAGTTCAGTTTATAAAAAAAGTCATAGAATGTAAACGTTCCAGGACATTAATATTTATCCATATTTATATAGCTTATTAACTCTTTGATCATATTTTTCCTGTCAGACAGTACATAAATGTTGATGACAAAACATGTCTCAACACGCCTGGTTATTAAAAGATTCCATTAGAATAGAGGTGGGCGATATGGGAAAAATATCATATCACGATTTTTTTTGTCACGATCACGATTTTATCACGATTCTTTTTCATACTGATCTTAAAAGAAATGTTTTGCAAGTTACTGACCAGTTCAATCACTTATTACCCTGTGTAATGTTTTTAAATGCACAAAAACTGAGCTGATAAGTTTAATCTGTTTAAAAAATGTCTTTGAAGGGGGTCTAACATAATAGGCTACGGAATGTGTTCATTCTGTGACACATGGTCAAAGTAAGTTTTACTGAAAGAAGAGTTTTATTCATAGAGGGGGCGGGACATCGTTAACTGACATACAGACAGTCACCATGGTTACTCACTCTCACCTGCCTGCTGCACACTGAACGAGAGGAGAAAGAGCTGCTGACTGACATCACTTGTAAATTATAGCAGTATGCATGGAAATCAATGCAATGCATAGAAATAAATGATTGTACTAGTTTTAACATTTTTTTTTAACCACCGAGGTCCGGACCTCGCAGATATCATCGCCTTCCTCCGTTTCATAACGTAGTTTAATTCTCGTTTCAGTTATCACAACAGGTGAGCTTCAGGTGGAGAGGCTTGTTAGTAACTTGTAATACAAAAAGAGAGAGCAGAGAACACACCGGGGCTATATCTCCCATCACTGACTGTCTGAGCTCCGCTCTGTCTGACTCTCAGCAGACTGTGAACGTCTCTCCGGCTCGTTTAGAATTTGTTGTGTCGCTACCCGAAGTAGGCTACAAACCATAACTTTGCAAACTCTTCAGTTATCTGTCTCTTGCCGCCTGTCGGTTTGGAAATAACTATAACAGTCGCATATAACCAGGATGGAGTTGTTTTTACGGACGAAGTTTCGTTTTCACGTTCAGCAGTGATCCCGCTCTGCTGCGGCGCAAAAGGGGAGGGAGAGACGCGTCTGTGTGGGAACATAAACTGCAGCATGGTAAAATAAACAAATTAGCCCGGTTCTACGATCTCTCTGCTTTGGCAGATCGTCAACAAGGTTCAGATCCTTCACGATCTAAGATCGTTATATCGCACACCACTACGTTAGGAGTTGTTAGCGGGTTATGAAACAGACTGAGGCTAATGCAGTTTCCTCTATATGAGCTACAAAGCAAACCAGACCATCAGGAAGACGATTGACTTAATCTATATTATAATTGTGCTTTTTATAAACCGGCGACTTGATATAAGATAAAGTGTTTAACAGCAACAGATCAAAAGTTCCTCACAATACCTTTAATGACCTTGTGTTCGGAGTAAGCATGCAGACTGATTCATCACCTCACCTGTGTGTGTTTGTGCTGTCACTGTCATGCAGAAGAATCAGAGGGAGCTGGCAAAGATGAAGAAGTGCCTGCGGCCGGAGGAGCTGGTGTCCCACATGGGTCAGATGGACACTGAGACACAGCACGAGGAGCTGGAGAAGAGCTATCAGGTTGCTTTGGAAGACTACAGGCGAATCATTGAGAGGCTTGCATCGCAGGCCTGATCAGACTGTGAGCCCACCCTCTCACCAGTACAGGTGGTCTGCTCTGTTTGTACAAAGTCCACATCACCACAGACTTTAGCTGCAGCTAAGAAGAAACTCTCCTGATGAAACAAAATCACATTTTGAGTAGAAAATTGTTTCAGATGTATTGTGGCTGAGACAGGTGTGTCAGTGACAGGTTTCTGTTGAGGAAACCCCTCTGTTTCCCAGCTGATGCTCACACGGTAGAGGAGCATGTTGCAGCTGGAGGGTGAGACTTCTGTTTGTCCCACATGTTTAATCACATTGTGTGAGATTTACTGATATGAAATATTTCACAGGTGATAAAGACGCCCACTGCCCCGCAGAGAAACCCTGCTTCTTTTTCATCATAGACATTTTTTTAAGCTCTTTGTCAAAACAGTTCCCGGTGTGTGTTTTCAAGCACTTCATACAGACAATAAAACTTGGTTTTGTATATTGCTCAAATGGTTTGAGTTTCATTGTAGAAAATAAAAGAAAACGTCCCATTCGGTTAGGTTTTCACTTGAGCATTCAAAAACACAAGCCTGTGTTTAATTGTACATGCTAAATAACCACGATTTAAAAATGTAGAAAGTGAGCTAAGCAAAGACAAATACAACATAGATGAAATACTAACACCTACATTCAACTATGTTAACTTTACAGGCTACATTCCCTTTCATATGCTTATATCTGGGCTAGGCAATTTAGCACAAACCAGCCAGAGTAAGCAAGACTGAAAGAATCCAAACGCATAAACATTACTAACTTACTGCAGGACAAGTCCATGAACCAGCCCTGTGTAAAGGAGAGCAGCCTATCTTTGTTGCTGTTTACTTCATCTATCTTTCTTTCCCATCCTGTGCAACTAGCTTGTAAGTTTTTTGGCGGTGGAAAACTCTGCTAATGCTCAACAAGAGCCCCGAGGTAAGTATGTTAACAGTTAAGCCTTCCAATTAATGCTTCCAATGAAAAGCCTACCCTAGTTAAAAGTGAACTACTCTGCACTGCTGTCCTTTCTAAGCTCATGGTAGACCGTAAAAAGCAAAGCTAGGAGTCTACTGCTATCTTTGTGGTTTTCACAAAGTTGAACTCTTCTTTCTTCTTCAGTGATGTTAGCATGTAGCTGTTTCGTAGGTTTAATGTTTCGCACCATAATACAGCATACAAAAATACAAAAATGACAGAGCTGATGCTGATTGGGATGTTCTCTGTTTTAAATGTCTGTTATTATTGGATTGTTAAGCATTGGACAGTTTTGGGAATATTAACCGTATGATGGTGATGGATTAAAGGCCATTGGGATAAACGTTTTTACTCTTAATCTCTGAGAACCTGTAACGTCTACTCCAAATGACACGTGATTCTATCCAAAAGTTCACAAACCATTCAAGCTAAAACAGTCATCCACATAATGGTGACCAGGGAGAACATTTTGTTTGACTCTTCTTTATTTGGGGAACAAATGTCTGCACTGAAAATCAGATTCATCCATCTGATAGATGCTAGAGAAAAACCCAGATCATAAACAGAGTTGTTGGAATGCAAACTAAATAAACCAGGATTGTGTTAATGCTCTGATACTTCACTGTATAAGTAAATATTCAGAAAGGACACCATTTAAGAACGATTTAGCTTGTTGGGACTATTTATGTCTGTACAACATTTCATGACAAACAACAAAAAGTTGTTGAGGTATTTTCGTGTCAGAGCCTTGTGTCATGCTAACTCGGCCAGAAATGATCGAATTCGATACAGCAGAACAGGAGATAACTTTTATTCATGTCTTTTTTCATCTTTGCCATGCGCCTACATATCCCACAATGCATCGTAGCAACAAATTCGTTTCGAAGATTCGGTCGCTTATGCTAGTAGTAATGGCTGATTACATCCAGCAGAGGTAAGGGGCTTCAGAGGTCTTACTTTAACTTCTTTTATTGATTTATTGACCTGTAGTCTTCGAGTAATTCCCTCTGGAGTGACAAAACGAATGTTTATTTGATAAATCCCCTCAGTGTTTCATCCCAAAACGTTTAAAAACAGATTGATTGTTAAAATCAACACTTCTCATGTTGTAGTTGAACGTATATATTTGAATATAAATACTTAGCTTATCATTTTAAAATGAAACAGACTCACTCTGGTCTGTGGCTTCTCCCAGTAAGTTGCTGAAAGTCTGTTAATGCCGACCATCTACTTCAGGAATCCCTGTGGTATATCAGAATCATTCAGAAGTTAACAACACATTAAGGGATTCTGGTAGAGTTTGTTGTAGCCAGTTCTTCCCAGCATCTCCTTCCATGATGTCAGCAACAAATGCATAACAGTAGGCTAACTAGATTAATCGAATAATTAAAGAAGTATTAACTCAATTTAGGTCTGCTACGTCACCCAGCACATATTTCAAAAGCACACATCATGCAACAGCTTTTCCTTAAACTCATTTATATATATTTAAATGTGAATTTCCATCTCTTGGATTCTCCATTGTAAATATTCCATAGAACGTTTTTACAATATAAAATGCAGAATTGAATTCCTCCTCTTCCCTGCTATTTTGTTTTCTCAATCAGGAAATTGGAATTATTGCTTCATGTTGAATGATGTTGCATTAAAGATGTCATTGCATGCATTCGTTTATTCTGCTTTAAGACACAAAAGTAGGCTGTATATTTTAAAAGATTGAAGGTACTTCCTGTTTGTACAGCAGATTGTTCTACAGATCACATCCCAGTGTGAACTGTGGGGAATGATCCGAACAGGTCAGCTGTGATCCGTTTCACCACTAAGTACAAGCTATAGCTATTCATGCTAGGTCCATGCTATAGATTTAAAAATAACCTGACTAAAGCATTTTCCAATAGTTGGTTTATATATTAAACCACTGAAGGGATGTAATTTTGTCGACGGCTCTCCCCTCTTCAGGCTAATGCAACTTCTGATTGCTGCTGATGTTGAGTGTTACACTAATGAGTATTATGCTTTTCAATTGAAAACCTTTGTGCCACTGTACTGCCCCCGCTTATGTAGATCACTGTGATGAATACCCATCATACTTTATGATACTTTAGCACATTGTCACTAAATGAAGGCTGCCAGGTCAATTTTCAATTTTTCCCCCTCTCCACATGAAACAAGACAAAACCTTGGAACCCTTCACATCTCGAATTCAGATTGATTGAATCCACTCGTGGCCACAAGGGGCCTCATCTCACTGTAGTTTTCTCTGCTTTTTTCTGCTGTGAGTGCACATTTCACACTGCAGTGCACGAGCTCAGCCAACTGGCCTGCTAATGGGGAAGTGGCATAATGGTTTAGAAGGCATGCAAGTGTATGTGCTGTCTCATTAATTTCCTTCTGCAATACATGTCTGTCTAATACAGCAGCCTCCATACATGTGGTGCACTATGATGACAGATGAGGGTGAATGTGGATGGTGTGGACGATTTCCAGGCCTCTGTTTGGTTGCCAGGAGGTTGTGAAACCCTCTTTTGCCCCCTCAGACCACACAGTTGAGTTTACAGAAGTGTAATTATCTGCCACCCACTACACACACACTCACACACTGGGCCCTCATGTCCCATTGCACCTGTCTGCAAATACACCGTCTTTACACTAAAGCAGTACCTGAAATAGGTTTATAAAAATGTTTGACCTGATTCCCTGTGTGCACTTATTTCTAAAGTCAATCTAAAGGCACAAACTGAAATAGACAAGTCTTGTGATAAACACAGAGAGCTTGCTGCTAGTGAAGCTCCACATTAACCTCAGGGATATGGGAGGATTATATCAACCCTCTCATGTTGTAGATTTGTGTCATCTTTCCCAAAATGTTGGCTCCTAAACGTTAAGCTCTTTGAACGAATGAAAATCGAGAGCTTACCTGAAACTTCTTTCTTTTATTCTTATTGTTGTTCCTCCTTAATAGTCACATACCCTTTGTTCAGTGCGAACGGTTCACTCATGATTAGGTCTTTGACAACTCAAATCAGTAAGAATTGATAAAAAGGTATTTTGCAACAACTCTGTTGATCAATTAATTTTTTGAACATGTTAATACAATAAAGTAGAAAAACAGTACATTTCTGAAATTTCTTCAGCAGAATAAATCCCTTTAAGGTTTTGGAGAGTACATTTGTGTGTTAAAATGGTTGTCTTTTCCAGGGGCTTTAGAAGTATGTACATTTTTAAAACTGTTCAAGTGTTCAGGTTTATATGTATGTATAAAAAGCTACATCAAGGCTGTGAAGTGAAATATATTCAGAGTGTCTATTTTGGCTTATTCTCCCTCTGCAGTCGATCAGCCCATTCACATGCGGTGAATTGAAATCCAAAGAAGGCGGCGCACTTTCTTCTTGAGTCGAAGCTATTACAGTGGTTCCAGCAGCGGGCCTTCCGTCGCTGGGCTTTTGTAGCAGGGACCCAGTCTGTCTATTATGTTGTTTCAGAGTGGAGATGTGGGAGGTTGATTTATGTCTGAAACTGTCATCGGTTTCAATCTCCTCTCTCTCACTTTTCATTTTTCCACATGAAGAAAAAGGGGGGAGAAACTTCCATTAATGTTTCCTCTCTTTACCCTATCATGTTGGAGCGCCATGCAAATAATTGTTACGTTAAAGCAGGCGGAGAGGATTAATGCCATTATTCTGTGAAGTGACAACAACAGTATCATGCTTGACTTGAATATTTAGTTTCACCTGTTGGCATTCCTGCTACTGTTACATTACGGCGCCTCCACATCTCTCCAGCGAGGCAGACAGTCAGGGAGTTTTGGACCAGAGCCCAGCCACTGAGGGACCTGCTGAATATGATACCTGTGTGGAGGAGCTCCAACGTCTTAGCCCCTAGGTTCCCAGGAGAGAGCCAGGCAGAAAAGTAAGAGCCCTCCACCAACCCACCCTCCCACCATCACTGCTTTTCTTATCATGTTCCCCTTTCTTTTGTGCTTCTTCGTTACCCCCGAGGCTACTGAGCCCCCTCTTCAGCGTCAGTGAACCTGGCCCAGTCCCTTTTCTCTGCTAAATGAGTTCTCTTTAAGATAATGTTTGATGTGCTGACAGCCAGGGCCAAAACAGTGTAAAAGAAACCGAGTTTGACATCTTTTAATTGTGCGTCAGAAAAGCAAAGATTGTGGTTCCTTGGACTGCTTTCGGATCATGCTGCTGATATGGTAATTTGCTCAACTGAAGGATGTGATGAAAGTGGCGCTGTTGATAGTTTAGAAGAGTCCCTTGAGTCCGGTCTGCTCGTTCCCCGCTCCATAAACATGACTCCTCTTATATGCACATGTAAACAGCATGTTAGTAAATCTGTTTTAGTGTCAGCGATTATATAAGACGATGCAACTATTGGAAAGGATTCATTTTCAGCACAATGTTTTCACACAAACATCTTAGATCTCCAATAAATAGTGTTCATCCTGGTTTAAAATAAAGGGTAGATGTGCGTGAAATGAATGAATGAGCATGACATGTTTTTTTTCCCTTTTTGTAATATTCATGGTAATAGATTTCCATCTGTGCACAACCAGAGCTTGTAGCTATGATCATCCTGCACTTTAAATGGAGCGTGTTTCTGAGCTGGATTTCTATTCATATGACGTAAAAATAGATCGCGTAGTGTACCTAAAGCTTTGGGAATTTCTATCTTGATTGACAGGGAATGAACAGCAGCATGACAAGACTTGTTATCTCTGTCACACGTGAGGCATGTTTGTAGACATAATCCTTTACTTAATCGCAGACAGATAAACATAAAGCTGCTAATTGAAACTCTGCTTTTTCTTTCAGCTGCTCTTTTGAAATCGCCTTGAACAACCTTCTGCTTTCGGAGCCTTTAAACTTTGAATAATCATCAATGACTGGAACCTGCTGTGGCATTTGGTTTTCATTTACTCCATGTGCAGCACTAAAATATGACACAACAACATTTCCTACAGTAGGAAGTTAAGCTGTTTGCTGAAAAGCCATGGAGGGCTAATTTTCAATGTGTTCTTTAAATAAAAGTGAGCTGAGTTATTAGGTGAAAGTGCAGGAAACATCCATGTGTCAACGTACTGCGCAGCATGGCGGGTTTCATTGTGAACTCAGAAATCAACAGAAAACATGAACAGTGGGCTTTTTGTTTTGATCCGCACATGAATGGCCTCCTTGATTTGCAGATTTTTCTTGTACTGCCTTCGTATTAATCTCTTAAATGAGCCGTGTTGTGGAGTTGGATGAACATGGGGTGCTTTTCTAGATGTAGTTTTCTAATTAAAACTGTCCCATTAGGCTGTAATTGGGGCTATCTGTGGCTGGGATGGGGCTGTAGGGGAGGGGAGCAAGAAGTCAGACTAAGATGGTATCAGGGCAAGGAGACAGGAAGCCTCTGTGTAATCTTGTCAGGTTGGAGATCAGGGCTGCGATCGAGCTGACCGGACTGAACTGTACTTGGCTGCTGCTGTTCAACTGTAACATCAGAGGGATCGACATAACTCCTTTGTAGTTTCTACAGGATCCTTGCGTTCACCTCGAGTTTACATAAATATTAAAGTAAACCGCAAAGTGTTACTATGTGATCAATATAAACAATCAGAATCTGAAGGGTTGTGTGGTTGGTTAATGTCAAAACTCAGCGTTAAAAGGGGAGGGCAGGTTGCTAAAAATAACATCAGTGAAAGTTAAACATGTGTGAAGACAGCCTTGTCTTCTGCACAACAAAAGTCCAGTCTGATTTTGTGCAATTTGAAACAAGTGTTCTCAGTTTCATCTTCTGCCCCCAGAATCACAAGAATTGATTCAAATATTACTCAGCTCTAGGGCGAACAGACAAGGAACATTATCGTTTTTATACTGAACGGTTGAAGTAATACATGCAGACAAAAAGTTGTTTTCATTTCGGCTTGTGACAAACTAGAAGTCAAGCGAAGCCCACTCAGAAGAATTAAACAAATCCACATGGAGAGTAATTTGACTGCACCCACACAGTTACCGATGTTGTGCTGGTGGGGATGTATGTGACCTACAACAGAATGAGAAATGCTTGGTAAACCTTAACCGTACACAAGTATCTGGGGATAGTGAGAAGACTGCTTTGAAATTACACATGTGCCAATCACAATACGATAAAAAAAAACACTCCCAGGACCCCCGGTCTGAAACGCTTCAAAGCTCTGTTTTTTCCCGCCGCACCGAGCTTTCTGTGTAAATAGGAATGCTCGCACACAGACACACACTGACATTTGCCAGATGCTCAGTGCTAATTAGGGCCAAGTATTCCTTCTCATACGGAGCGTGTGAGAAACCATAAGTGCACTGCCAGCCGCCCTGTAAGACCTGACTCGGGTCAGAGTTTCGTGTTTGGACTCTGAAGGTTTGAACATAATCATGTTATTTTAGGTTTCATGCAAAAAAGAAGCATGGATTAAAGTTTTCTTTGATGTAATTCCTAGTTTGGGATAACATTTGTGTTAATTTGTAATACAAATAAACAAGTTGCAGAGTTTTTTAAGAAATACATATATAAATACATGTAAAAATATATATAAATACATGACTGCTAAACTCAGTTGTTTGCATACAGATGTGCTTATCCTCTTGAATCTGTCATTTAGGATACCTTCATTCAGTTCAGTGCTGTCTGTTGGGGTGAACCACAGCAAAATACAAGCGCAGAGGAGCAAAGTATCCTCAACTTGCTGCTTTTATTCTACTGTCTTTACACTTCATTTTATCTAGCTATCATTCTACCTACAAGCTTCCAATTGTAATCTTTCCAAATCCAAAAACCTGTCCTTTCCTCCTGCATGATATTCCACTTTGCAAGCCTTCCTCCACCCCCAAATAGTGCTGCTGGGGCACTGCGCAGGAAGTTAAAGCTCCAGCCACACACACAAACCACCCTTCCATCCTCCAACCCCCTCCTCACTCTGCTCTCCCAGGCTGCAGCGGGGCTCGGTGTCCTGGCTCCTGTCCATGTTTTGGTGCTGTGATGGGGAGGGTCACGGTTTGCGTCTGACCCCGGGCCTGCACGTTGGATGTTGTTATTATTAGTGCTCCGTGCCCCCCGGGCAGGCGGTCCCCAAAGCAGGAGGAACCGCCAGGCTCTGGAGAGGCTCTGGACCTGGAGAACAGCTGTGCAGGTTAGGGCTGCTGGGCCCCCCATTGTCCCCTGGGAGCACCGCTGCACCGGCCCGTCAGGAGGTTTTTATACAGACTCACTGCACCACCTCATAATAGACGTCTGCACTGCAGGACAGAGTCAACTGTTCAAGGCACAGGGTATGTGCATGATAAGTTATGGCTAAGCTTTTAAACTTTCCGTCTAGAGTAGAGTTGTTCTAACACTAATAAAATGTCTTCAATGCCTCTGATTCAGCCTTACATGTAGAATCAGGTTACTCCGAGCACGCCAGCCATTTTATCAATCCCGTCTTGTTATTTAGAAGCCCCCTCAACATTCTACTTATATACCACATTTTCTTCTAAACAGTCACTTACACAGCAATAATGTATATTTTTGTCTTTCACTGGCATCCACTGTTTCAAAGTGGAAAAGAACAACCGGTTTGAGGTTACTCGTGTGAAAATAACACACTCCAAAAAGCAGTGTAAAGAGTGTAACATTAGTCAAGTCTATCAAAATATAGCATTTACTGTTCTCTCATTCCATGACAAAAGACAAATATCCTATATCCCATCTACATGGTACAAATAGCACACCACCAAAACCTTATCAATATTCTTTTTACAGCACAGGTATCAGAGTCATGTTCTGTTCCAGAAAATACTCAAGTCTAGGTATCCCAATCAGTTTTGCAAACCAAAAAAAATGGTTGAAGACCATCTCTGCTCCTAATTATGTCAATATATACTGTGAGAAATACAAATCTAAATTAGTCAACCATAAACTATTTGCATTTTCTGCATATTGTCAATCTCTCATATATATATTTTGGGAGTAGTATACCACCAGTCACCACCCTTGTGAGCCCTTACAAAAAATAAAACTGTGAAAGCTGGACCGCTATTCACGAGTCATTCCCTAAGGTATACATGTGGATTTTGAACAATATCTTAAAACAGAAGCAGATCGACACAAAAAAATTTGTTTGGAGGTTTATATTAAACTATTGTGAGCCGTATGGATGGCATTATGGCCATAATGAAATTGTTTCTTATTTTAGCATCATAAAGAATTGTGATTTGATTAGGCTATATAGCCAAATAAGTCAAAGATTTTTATGTATTATTAAAAATCTTTGTTTTTAAAGCGTTTTTCTACACAGTGTGTATTGATATTGTGATATAAATCCAGATATGCCCTGACAAAGGTTTTTTATTTATATCATCCAATCCATTCTGCTAGTTGAACCCCTCTGAACATTTTAAGCTTCCCTTAGGTTTATTAGTGTTTTATATTTAACAGGTGCCTCTCCGTGTGGGTGTTTACTCACTGAATCAATACATGTGTTTGTATCTATCTATCTCAGTATTGTATATTTGCTGTAATACTTCTCTGCCTTTGCCATCAGCTTTGTGAATGAATCGCAGTCAGAGGAGGGCAAAGGGTATTTAAAAGCCTACCCTACCTCTCTCTACCATCTTAATTCTGCCCAGTCTTGGCAGTTCTGGAGGGGGGGCTTTTAACTGTGTAAATAGCTCTGGAAATTGCGTGTGGCCTTTGACTGTCTCTGTAATTGCGAGACTCTTGCAGTATTTTGCTTGGCAGTCTGAGAGGTTAACCCCTGAGGGCTTGGGGCCTGGAGCTCTCCGTCTGACTGGCAGAGGGCTCCTCAAAGCTCCACTTGTTCACCTCCCAGCCCAGGCAGCTTTAAGCCGCCGCTGATCCTCTTCTGGATGAGAGAGGGAAAGAGAGGGAGGCTGGTGCATTCATCAGTTGCTGAGATGCTGCAGGGTAAAGCTTTGAGTACAACAGGGCAACATAGACACACCCAGCTTTGCACCTGGGCAGTCAGTAGTGATCGTAGCTTTGTCACCTCTGAAAGAGAGCACCAGAAATAAACTCAGGTTTTGGCTGTAATCAAAGTAAAGTCATGCTGCTTCAGAATACTGTTAATGTTATTTGTTCCAACATTTTTTCCCATACCCCTAATAATTGTAAATAGTCCCTGTTCCTTAAGTTAACGCTGCACATGGATGCTGATAGTTTGTTGTATCAAACTGCAGTTCAAGCTGTTGTTACATGGTGGCTATTTTCTTCGGGTTTCATGCTTACTTCAGTGCTTAACAGCAACTATTCATTGGCTAAAGTTTGACAAAAGCCAATCTTACCATTCAATAAATCACCATCTAACGATGTTAGATAAAGTAACACGATATAACTTCTCCATCCACGGTTTATGCTTTATTATATACACACGTGCACTGCACATCGGATAACAGCAACAACAGTTTACATCAGTTTATGTAAAACTCTCAAGGGACTTATAATGAAAAACAGCGAGAGCATATCGCTATATTAACCTTGCATATCATAGAAATATTATGCGCTTAAAGCACTAGGACAGCAGGCCATCTCCCAAGTTTTTTGCATCAGATCATTTGCTGGCTCTGTTAGCACGCGCCATTGTAATTATAGAGTGGTGAAGATTAGCCCGCTAACAGCGAAAATGGTGAATGGAAGCTAGGCTAGTATTTGAGTTCTCACTTATAGGTAGGTAATGAGACTACTTGAATGTTGAAATGACTTAAAATGCCCACCCCTATGTACTAGGCATTTTTCCTGGCAAACAACAGTATTAGAAGTTGGTTGAATGCTAGCATGAGCTGTTGTCCACAGTAGCTAGTGGGTTATCAAATGTATTGTTTTTACCTTGTATGTGGCCATTTGTCCATCCAGAATTTTGTTTTAAGAACTAATCAAATGTCAAATTGTAGGCTCGGGCATGCCCCCCACCTCCACAAGCCTTTGAGTATCAATCTTACCTAACAAAAATGTGTACTAGAAAGCCACAAAAAGCCCCTGGCAGCCCTGAAAATAACAGAGGGATTCGGATTAGAAAAATAAATGTTGCATATTCAAACATGGCCAAAGAAAATGTCATGTTAAATGATCTTCATTCTAGACTTAAACCTGTTTTGTGAGGAGTTCTGCATCATCTATGAAACTCTTGATTTTGACTTACATAAGTATTCAGGGGAGAAATATTGGACTTGTGCAGAAGGTACTTTCTAACCTGTCTCCTGTGATGGATGTTGTTGCCGTATGAAATGGTCTGTAAAGATGCAGCCTCTTGTTGAGTCATAGCAGAAACTGTGCAGAGAAAAGACAACATACACTGTTTCCTCCTTGGATTCCCACATTGTTCTTGCCAGCTCTGCACCCCCTGGGCCTCAAGAGCGACTCTACGCCCCAGACAAAAGTACACAAGCAGAAAAGAAATATCAAGGCACAAAAGCTCTTTATGTAATGCTGTCAAGTTGCATTGATTTTTTTCCCCAGTATATTTGACAGACAACATAAAATCGTTGCTTCATGTCATGTCAGGCTGGGCCACGAAGATCGTGTCGTAGAAATGTTTCTTGAACCAGGCATTGTGCCGAGACTTTGACTGAGTGATTCATTTCTGGGACTTTGAACATGTTTGGTGCCTTTACACAGCAGCATGTATGACATTCAACCTCAAATCTGAATTAGTTTTGTGACTAAACTTTTGTCTCCTTGACCACGAGGTAGCTTGGAGTTGCTATCCGAGGCCTGGGTCTGTTTCATCAGTGTGGCAGTGGATGGATGGATTCAAGGACTGCAGAAGGAATGGGGTGCTGGTTTGTCTCTGGATTTTAGTGAAGGTTCAGCAGCTGTGCAATCAGACCTTGCTCTGACCCCACCTGTCCGGACGTTCCGCCTCACCCTCCATCATCCATGTGTCGTGCATATGCTGATGAACCGCTAGTCGCGTGCAACCTCTGGCCGTACCTGCAATCTGATTTAGTGAAGACATCACACAACTAAAGGTACATTCAGGGAATACAGTACTTTATTTTGTCCTGTTTCCATTCATCAGGACTTTATTTAAACTCCTTCTGATTTATTGTCCACTTGTGGCCACTGTGCAATAAACAGAAAGATAAAAGAGCATCATTAAAACACACTTCAGTACTGTTTTAAGGTAGTTCACTTGAGTACTTCCATACTATGCCAACTATATATTCATCTCCCTTACATTTGTTAGGGAAATGTTTTACTTCTTATTCCACTGCATTTATCTGACAACTGTGGGTCTTGGTTCATACAGATATTACACACAAAACAAACTGTATAATCAAGAAATACTGTAAAAGAAAACAATTGACTAAACTTAAAAGTATTTCTGTAGCTTACACATACACAGCAATGCTTAGCTTTGTGAGTCATTACATTATAGTTATACTGTAATCAATGTAATACATACATCTACTATCTTATACAATACAAAACACAATTTTTTGGGTAACCAAACAAATTCATAGATGGAAGTTGCAGCTAAAATATAAAAACTAGTCAGGAGTTAAGCTCGGATTTTTTTCTCCTTCATGCGCTGATTGGACCACTGCTGTAGTAAAGTGGAATGATGAATGATTTGCCAAGAATTTTATTTTATTTTAATGTATATACAGTTATAGACATCATCTTTCACATTTAATTTTTAGCTTTGGCTATCCCTTACAGGCAAGGTTTAACAATTTAGCGCTTTTGGTTTTGCTTTCTAGTTTGCAGTTTCTTTGCCAAAAGCAGTTTTGTGCCAGCTGTTAGGCTCAGTCTTTTATCAAACATGTTTTGTATAACTATTAAGAAATAGTGTCCTAAGTTTTAAATATTTGGTTAAGTTAGGCGTGTTGGGCCTATTTGTTATTTTTTTAGCTTTTATTTTGAAATGTTTTTATTTCCACATTAGTAATAGTTGTGTTGTAAAGCTATGAATTCAATGCATTTATTCTTCAATAAGTATTTATTTCTTGCCTAATTTTCTTTAGGCCAAGAATGAGTACTTCTTCCACCCTGCTATCTGATTTTCAATAACATGTTTTCTGCTGACATTGTTCAGCCTTGTTTGGGGACTGAGCTGAGTGTGACACAATAGAAGAGGCAGCAGTATCAGACATGTGGATGCTCTGTGGTCGCTGTTGAGAACACTAAGCTCTGTATTTGCACTCCTCTTGCTGAGGGTAACAGCCTCTCCAGCCCAGGTTAGGAGTGGGGCTCCCTGCAGCTGCTGTCTCTGAGGCTGATTAGCGCGATGATGAGCGAATGAGAGCCGGGGGGAGCCGCGCGCTCACACACTCTGAAAGGGTTAAGCAGCGGGTTAGGGAGGAGACCTGCACTGTGTCCAGGATGTTGAGTGCTGCGGCGCAATGGTGTGCTGTTACACTGCATGAGGCCTCTGCTCCACTTGGGTTCTGATTGGGCCTGTAAGATCACAGCAACCCCCTCCTCCTTCTCTCTGCCAAGCCCCCTTCCTCCCTGAGGGTTTCTCTCTCCACATCCTCCCTGCTGATTATCACTACTGCCAGAGCTGACTCTTGCACTCCAGCTGCTGTCCACACTGGCTCTGGGGCTAATTTAACCAGGCTGCATGGAGGAAGAAAAACTTTCTCACACGGCCTGAAAATGCAGAGCCACTGCACAGCGTCATCCTCTCCAACTTCAGCTTGTTGCCCTCTGCAGAAACCTCCATCAAACTGCTGCTGTTCACTACAAAAAGAACCGCTATGCTAACGCTACATGCTTTTCCATTAAACCCTCCCTCATGGTGCTTTTAAACAATATCCAGAGCTACAAATGATTCAAACAAGGTCACAGTCCTCTTCACTTGGAAGTAGTTCATCAGTACAAAACAGAGACAGCGGAGGTTTTCCCTGCAGTCCAACATGTGTTGCTCTCTGCAGGTGTTTCCTCTCAGGAAAGTCAGGGCAGGGTGCTGCCTTCACTGTCCAAAAGGTGACTCTCAACAGTCCTCTTCAATCTGAAACTCAGCCCTTAAGCTCCTAATACAAAACACACGCACAATATCTTACAATAGCTACTGTGTATCAAAGAATTTGGTGCTTTCCTTGCAAGACAACCATAATTAACTGAAGGTTGAAAACAGGGTATTTCAAGTTATTGTTATTTGATTCAAGCAAAAGTCTGAATAATTCACACAAACATTGTCATAAGACGCAGCAGTGAAAACATATTTTTTTACTTTTCGGGGCTGCGAGGGAGAAAAACAAAGTAATTGACCTGTCGAACAAGTGGCTTTAGAGCAGGACAAAATAGGTGGATCTCAGAGAAACACTGAAATCACAATGAAGTGCTGCCTTAAGAATTCGGCCAAAATTGGAAATGCAATATTTTTTTAACCCAAAATTAAATGAGAGATTTTCAAACTAAAATCACAGTTTATATTCTATTAGGGTTTACATGTGTATTCAATTCTGTGCAACAGTTAACAATTCAAACTATATGCACACTAAAAAACATTGGCACTATCCTCTGCCCTGGCAAATATCCATAAACCACTTGGAAACATGCCAGCACCCTTGGGAGTAAATCCCTGTCTTACTTGCAGGTCTGTTCCAGAGCAGCATTATGTGAGTGATGATGAGGAGAGTCCTCTGTCAGCTCCGGTGTCTCTCTGCAGGGCTGTCATGGGTTGAACAATTGGACAGAGAGGGCAAGACACTGCTGCACAATCCCAGTATACCCCACCCTCATCCTAACCCTGCCATGTTAAATGGAAGCATTGTGACTGTAGACCTGCTCTCATCTTCATGCACTTTTTTTTCCTCCTTCTCTCAGCACATAATGAGCCCAGACTATGTGACGACAGGCATTGTGTCCAACCACACCGAAATTAAAGATGAAGATTGGAGTCTGGAGGCAGCTGCAGGTCTTTCTTGCTAAAAACTCATTTATGTAGGTCAGCGCTGTCATACATTTTGTCTGTGCGTGCACCATGCTGTGTGTGTGGTTCTGATATGTGTGAAGTATTATATTATCTTTTATATAAGTGTTTATGTAAGTTTGTATGTCAGCCTGTCTGTGCTTTTTGATTTTATTGTAGCACTCCTCTCCTGTAGGTAAAGCACTTTGTAACTGTGTGTTTTAAAAAGTGCTCAATAATTTGTATTTATTATGATCATTGTTATGTGTCTTCACTTGTACCAGCTATATACAAGGTGTGTGAGTTATGTACAAAATGAATATGAAAATGACATTCTGAATGTGTGTGTGTTTGTGTGTGTGTGTGTGTGTGGTCTCTCAAACGGAGAGCCAGGTGGTAACAGTTGATTTAATCAAATTTCTGCCCAGAGCAACAATTCAGTTATGGTGTTAGAGCTGTAATCTAATGCATTTGTTCATTCACTTGCAGACCTGTGTTAAATAATTGTGGCTATGATATGTCTATTATACGGATGACCATCATTTGAGTTAGTCATGTAATTTTAGACATGTTAGGAGGCGGTGCAGAGTGAGAGATTTCAATATCAGAGATGTAGCATGCTCATTGTCCACGTGACGGATATATATTTTCTAAACAGGTGGTATAACATTAAAAACATGTTAAAAAGTAAACAACCAGCATCATTTGTTAAGATTAAAACGCTTCAGATAACACCTTTTTATGTGTCTTCTCTTCCACAGAATGTTCCCTCCATCAGTGAACAATGCAGCCACACTACACCTGACAGGTATTTAATCTCTTGAAGTCATTTTATCTGGGAATCCCCCTCTCTTTCATTTATGAAGTGCAATTGAGAAATCAAACCTGGGAGCACCCTTTGCTGGCAAATGAGTTATGAGGAGATCGCGCTTTGTTTTTTTTTTGTTCTTTCAGACAGAATTTCTACAAGGAATACAGAACCTTTGTACACAACAATATCCTGAAACAATAAAATAATCTTATATGTGATTATAGATGTTCTGAAACAGGTATTTTTTACTTTTTATATCTATTTTGGTCATCAGTTTACACATTTTGCAGCTGCTCTGTGAGGCTGAATCCAAGACTTTGTTGCAGCTTTTTTTTTTTCTGCAAAGTTAAACTGACCACAGTGATAGCATCTGAAGTCTCAGCAGGCAATTAGAATGTAATTAGCTTAAATTGTGTGTAATTTTGTGTTGTCTGCTACTTTTCCGTGTTTATTTTGAGCAATGTTTCTGAGGAACTCCCACTTTTTAATTGCACGAAAAGCTTATTTTAGATTTTTTTTTTCTTTTTCCAGTCTGCCACTCCACTGCTCTGCTAAATACTGTAGATGCTATCAACAACAATGTCATTGTGGCTATGTCTGCCTTTGCACACAAACACATGCACTCTGATCTGGTGCATGAATAAATAATTCACATAGGTCACGCTTTGATCCTTCCATACAACTTCTTGGATTGCCAGTAGAGGCAGGAAAACCAGTAGATTGAAAACGAGGAATGCATCAAGGGGTGTGCTGTTTACTTGTAGCAGCGCGGGCAGCTGGTTAGCCACGTCTCTGCAGTTTTTACACCCCCTCCCTCGCTTTTCAATTCCAGCCAGACCCCAGGCTTGGCTACTAACTGGGGGTTGAAATATTGTGCACTGGGGATCAATGTGGCCCTGAGTGAAATGTCAACTCCGGCCCTGCGATGTGTCAGGCTGTGAGGGAGTTGTAATGGCTATTGATCCACTGTGCGCTTAATGCAGAGCTGTCCCGCCACGACGCAAGCCAGCTGCAGCACAGAGATGTATGTATGAGATGAGCTAAAACGGAGAAAATAGAAAAGAAAGAGCACACAGTTTTGTCCCCCCCTCCTCACATCCCTCCCTCTCTGGCTGCAGATTGATCTTCCTCTTCCTGCTGATTCTAACTGGGGTCTGTCATTATCTTACTCTGTCATTAGGGGCTCCATTGACAGCCTTGGCCTGCCTGTGTCACTCTATTGAGACAGCAACACTTTTCCCATGCAGTGTTCCCTACATTTATTAAAATCTCTGACAGGCTTGTCTTTGCTTTCTCCAAAGATGGCTGAGCTTCAGGCAGCAGTGCAGCGGTGTAATTGAAAGACGAGGCTCTCTGTCCCTGGCTTGTAATATCTGTGAGGTACAGCTGTAGGTCAGACTGGTTTACATCAGACTGCTGGCTATGGAGAACAAAATCAGAACACCTCAGTCTGAGGATCTCTGATTGTTAGGGGGAACGTACTACCCTTCTTATTCTTTTATCTGTGAATCATGTATGATCATTTTGTCACTGTCAGTGTTTAAAATTCCAGACTGTTAAGTAAGGTATGGTTTGAAAATGATGAGACAGGCAGTGATTAAAGGTGGGGTTAGGGTTAATTTTTATCCATCTTGTCTTTTTGATAAAAGATTAATTTTCCTTTTCCAAATCAGGAATAGCTAACCGTTTAGAATGTGAGTAGTCCATGTATTCTTTGTTATAATCATATAAGTTATTGAATGCTACCTCTGCTTTATTCTGCATGTTAACAGGGACAGACATAAAGTAATTTTGTCACAAAGTGTTGAATACATCATATTTATTAAAGTGAAAATCATTAGTTTGAAAGAAGAAAAATCTGGTATAATTTGTAAACGGGTCACATTAAGATTTATTTTATTTTTACAGTGCAAAGAAACTCCTGATAAAGTCAGGGGTGGTATTGCTTTGGAATTTGTTACAGTCCTGTGGGAAAGCAGACCTTTTTTTCTTTGATTTGACCACAATGCATTTGGGAGCTTCAAAAGGTTTCATCAGGTTGCTGCATGCAGAATCTTGTTCATAAAAACTCCTACATTTTCCCTTAGACCTCTCTAAATTGATACAACTTACAACATTCATGAGTCAACCAACAGAGGAGCGTGTAAAGAATAGAGTCATTTTTGTGCAGTGTTGTTGCAATACAAATCCTTCAGTGCTAAGGGACTGTACCAAATTATGGTGTCTGGGTGGGCAGCTGAAAGTCATGTTTTGCTTATTTAAAAAGTAAAACCACCACCTTGACTTATAATTAATATATTAAAGTTTAAAAATATTTTATTGAGTCAGATCTGCTTATTTTGCCATCAATAACTAAAAAAAATGAATGATTTCAAATGGTATACTCCTGTTTAAACTTTAACATTTTAACAGAGAAAACACTTTCACATAGAAACCAAATCAAACATAAGACGTAGATTTAGCTATCGCCAAAGTTTGAGTAAACAAATATGATATGGTATACAGTAACATTTCAGCTGTTAAATGATCTATTAAAAATAAAATAATAACCTTCCTCTCTCCTCATATTACTTTTACACAGCCCCTAGCCACTGTCAAACTAAATATACCTGTTTGTAAATATTTATTTATGCTCAAATGTTACGTCGGATGCTGCAGTTCGACTAGATTTAAAGAGCCATTTGGTTCAATGTTAAAGTGACAGAATAGTAAAAGAATATAATGACAGATTTCAATATGAATCAAATGGAAAACAACAAATTAAAGGGACTCTAGGAAGCAACCCAAACATCTTTATTCATACAGTCTTTACATAAGTAAATATTTCTGATCATATGATTATGGCTGTGTTGTATTCTACGCCTATTGATGTACTGTAGAGACTTGACAACTTGAAAACATTTCTTGAGGCTGTCAGGAAGTGCCCAGTGGGGTGCACAGCATTGAGATTGGTGATTTGTGTGTATGTGTGTGTATTTGTGTACTATACACAAAAAGCAATGCTGAGTATAGGGCTGCTGCTGGTTGGCCCAGGCTGCTCCTCCGTCTTACAGGAGGCACAATCAGGTAGGACCAGGGGGTCTCTGGCTGTCTTGGCCCTCGTAACACACGAGGCTGCTCAATGGGACGGAAGTTATCGGGGGGTTGGGGATGAAGCTGATGACATGGTGGGTGACAGAGACTCATCATTTGAGTGTGATACAAGTATTTGAGCTTGCAAGGCTGTAATGTTGCTCGGCTTGTCTGGAGAGATTTATTCCAGATTGCAGGGGCCAGAGGGGTCAGCGGCCAACACGTGGGAGGTTTCTCAAGGAAAAAAAAAACAACACTTGTGGAAGTAGCAAAACACAAAGAAAGAATCAGTCTGTGAAAGGGGAATATGTATCAAAAACTCGAGCAGTGCTTTATAATGATGGTTTGGAAACATTCTTACGAGACAGCTTGAAGAGTTAATTTGGTGTTTGCTTTCATGCATATGTACATGTTGGACACTCCCGTAAATACAATGGATTTCAGTCCCCACAAAGCAAGCTCTTGGTGGAAATAAGCGTTTATTCTTTTTTCTTCTGGCAAGGAAGAAGAAATGTTTAATCCAACACCCACTGTGAAAGGAAAAAGTAATGCATACCTCACTATCTCGCCTGTCTCCCAGCGAGCTGAAATAGAAATTTTAATGCATTTCAGATTTTTTTTTTCTCGAATGGAGAAGCTTATAGGCACTGGGATGTCATATTTACAGTATGAACACCCGTGGTTTAATGCACTCTACAATACTGCCATCTCCCAAGTTCTAACCCCGAACAAAACATGTTCTGCTCTTGAACATAAAGGAAAAAAGGGGCGAAGAACGAAATTATTCCTCAAACTGTCTATCAAGCTTCTGCATTCATGGCAAAGTCTAGAGGGCATGTCAGTCCTCCTGCCTCTGAGAGAGGTAATTATCCTTTTCCTGTCAGAGAACAACAAATGATAGCCAGCTTTGGGGGTGCATTTTGGGGAGCTGAAATTTGTCAATTGGAAGGAGAAGGAGGTTTAATTTTCTGGCAGCTGCATATCTACTTTTATCATGTTTTTTTCTCGGGTCATTTGTTGCGTTTTTTTTTTCCTTTTCACATGCACAGGGTAATGCTGTTTTTTTTATGTCTGAGGGTGTATTTATGTGCCCTGCATTAACACACCTATTTATAGTCCTACTCTTTCTTACAGTCATCTTTTTTTCTGTTGTGACCATTTCACAGATTATATATTGTCCAAGTAATTTCCCTTTCAGCATCTGTGTTTTTTACCTTTCAGAGAAAGCAGTGAATGGAGGGAAAATTATCACAATTACTCACATAATTGAGCCGTCTTTGTAGCAAGTGCAGCTTCAGTAGCCCCCTTTTTTCCATCAGCCAAAATGGTTTCATTATATGGGTTTTTCATATTCCCTGACACGGGGCTCTGCTGAGGGCCTGGCGCTTGGATGAGATGCAGGATGAACAGAGCGAATCATTAAGGTCACAGTAGGAATAATTATCCCAGCTATGGAAAGAGCATCTACAGCCTTATTCTCCCCGCCTGGCACAAATGCAACGTCCACGGCTTAGAACTTTGTCACAAATGGAGCTTCCACCTTCTACTTATACAAAAGAAGAGAGAGGGGGAGAGCAAGACTTGTATCAACATGACAATTTTCCATCATTAAGACTAATGACAGGCACAGACTGTGGGGATCAAGGGGAGCACAAAAAAGGAGAGGCACATTCAGGTGTTGGCTGAGTGCTGACCTCCTTCCTGTCTTTGTTGGAGACTTAACTCTTAACAAAAAACTAGAAAAGGGGTTTCAGACTAAAGGCGCAGTGGCAGCTGAACGTCAAGCAGCCCAGTTCTCCATGGGCAAATGACTTAATTGGCGAATTTGCATGTTTTCCATTTGCAGGGAAATTATTAAATAAGAACTACATGTAAAGATAATCAATCTTTGTTTTAGTTATGATAAACTAATTCCCCGCAAAGTTGTATTGATTTTATTCCTGCTCTTTGTGAAGAGTTTATTCATTTTAAATGATTTTAAAATCTATTTTCTGGTTAGTGGACACTTCTATGCCCAGTTCTTGGCTTAACAGGCAGGAATGTGTGGCATGTAGCAAGTTTCAGTGTCACTAGTTTCTTTTACAGTTTAGCTGAATTAAGTAAAAGCCATATTTTGCCAAGTCTTTTCTCCCCCAGCCTTCACTCAGGTAATTGGTCATTTTGCAGCCAATTTCAGGCAGGTTGGATGCTTGCTGCCATGGCCTGACCCCTGCTGCTGCCGTAATGGGGACAGCATTTCTACAAGTTCAGCTGGGGGCTTTTCCACACTGTGACCCCGGCTCTCTGAAGGGAGAGAGCAAATCTGAACACTGAAAGGGGAAAAGAGAGGGGGAAATGGGATTTCTGCAGTGACCAGCTTTAAGGCCTATTACACTCTTGGTAATTATAGTGTCTGTCATTTATAACTAGAAGATTTTTTTTTTTGCAGGTAGATTACATTTGCATGGAACAAAGAGTCACTGGGTTCAAATGTTTCATTTATAATCCACTAATATGTCATAACTAACAAATTCTGATTTTTAAAGAAAAACGCCAGAAAAAGACAACTCACAAACACTGAAAAAGTCATACTGTTTAATACCCCATGTACTTGCTCTCTATTTCAACTATCATCAGGTTTCAGTGTTAGTCGTCTTCTGAGCAACAAGTCCGTGTTGGAGTCCCATGCAGGAGCATTCGGTCAGTGATCCCAAAACATTGTATGTTAGTGCCTAAAACAAACAAAACAAAGTAATTATACAGCACACATTCCAAAGTTCAACACCTTGTCTTTGTTTTATTACTACATTCTTTACAAAATATTTTCAATATTTAGCGTTTCTAAATGTAAAATTCAGAGAAACCAAAAATATTTTTTAGACTACTAACAGGTTTTAAATTAAATAAAAACAAGGTTTTTGTGTTTGGTGTTGGTAAAATTGTGCTCTCACTTGTATGTAATAAAATCACACATGGCTAATACTGCTTTTTAAAACACATTTAGATAGTGTTGGAAGGTAATTGCTTGTTTGTTCTTTGAAAACAAAACAAAAAGTCAACATCATTAATTTTTCTTCCTGCTGACCACCACGATAATTCACTTAATTAACAATTTTAACAATCTTGTTTCTCAGGTATCACCACTCATCTTTTTGTTTACATATAACTCATTAAACAAAATCAATTCACATTTTGATGCTACATTGAACATGAAAATAGACACTGAATCCAGTTAATTGTAGTGCATCTATTTGTTGTGTTCATTTTTGCTGAAAATTACAGGATGTTATTGAGAAGCAAAGTCAGAGAGGGAGCAAACAAAAGCCAATTTTTACTTGTCTGATTCAATGCAGAAAATGTGAAATAAACTTTCACAAGTGACACACCTAATTACATATATTTTTGTAGCTGAGGAGTTCAGGTGACAATATATAGAATGAGGCATTTAAGAAACTGCTGAGCTATACTGTTGAGGAGGTCAGCTTGACTTTTTGTTATGACTTAGTACATGTGTATATTTCTGCATCAGGCTTTTGAGTGTATGCAACAATGTGACATCTATTAAATTGATATACATTTCATTTGCAGACTCAACATTTTTGCACAATTGTTAAAAACACACAAGACTGAAAAAACACACTGCTATGAAAACATATGAATGTGCATGTTGCCTACTTTAGAAGGAAAGCAGATAAAATGTCATAGTTCCCTGCACCTCCAATGACAATAATTAGTCACTGCTGCCATGCAGTTTGCAGACTGCACGTGGAGTTGTGCCCCCACACAGTACGGTCGCACAGTTCACTGATGCACCGCGGTTTGGATAATGTTTGGTAGCTGTGAAAATGTGGGTTGGCATGTCAGCTGAGTTAGTAGTCTAAGGGCTTTTCTATCACCGGACTGAAATGAAGTCTGTGACATCTTGGCCCGTTTACCCCCCCCCCCCCCCCCCCCCCCCCCTCCTCTCTCTCTTTTTCTGTCTCTCCACCTCTGTACTCGCCCTCAGGTGAAGAGCAGCAGGTGTTAAAACACCCTCAGCCACAGAGCTACTCACTCCTAATGAGGCCTGCCTCCGCGCTCCATCCATGCATAGAGGACTTTATTTTTAGTGTTGGGCTAGTTATGCCGTGCTGCAGGAAGGAGGACCGCAGTGGCCTCCGCTGCCCTCCTGCAGGAGTCAAATTAGAAATTAAAGTGGTAATATTATCGCACGCCTGCTCGCTTAATGTCCCTGAGGATGGCTTGAGAAAATCCCTCATGTAAATAGT
Source organism: Tautogolabrus adspersus (assembly GCA_020745685.1). NCBI lineage: Eukaryota > Metazoa > Chordata > Actinopteri > Labriformes > Labridae > Tautogolabrus > Tautogolabrus adspersus. Next base: position 13,322,624 of record CM036548.1, on the reverse strand, counting down.
TAATGGTGTAGCTTGTGTGCAAATCAACACTTTGTACATGTTTGATTGTGCAAAAGGTATAAATCAAATTATTTATGCAGCATGATTAAGTATACTCTGCGCTAAATTTACATTTAGGCCTATAGCCTACTAAATAAAAGCCAGTAATAATTATTGCTATTATTTGAGGAACACTCGTGGTATTACTTTACATTTGTTCTGCCTCTATTCTGTTAATGGTTTTACTCACAGCCGCGTGGCAGTTTGCAGATACTATAATCGTGGGAAAATAATGACAGTTATCAGTCGCACCCACCAAGTACCCATAAAAATCTGTCCTCTGTTCTGGAAGATGATAATTATTGGTTGTACTGCCATTATCATTGTCGTTGTTGATAGAGGAAATCTTGAAGCATTTTTCGAAAGTAATTCCGGAGAAATCACTTCAAATTGGTCTATTTCAGGGGGGATATGGGACCAGCTTTTTCGTTATAGCCTAATATTTCACAGAAATCTTTAAATCCAGGCAGCCGCAGCCGCCTGGCACACTGTGGCGCACGTGCCGTGATGTCAGCGCCTGCATTTTTTATACCACATTTTTGCAACTTGCTAGTTCTGTTTTGAGTTCAATTATGTAATTACACTGATAATCACAGTGACGGAATTTAACTGCCTTTAATTTGTTATTCAGGTGGAGATGGAGGGATTGCGGATGGAGCAGCAGCCAGGGTGTGTTTCTGCTCTGCACAGACAGCAGAAGAAGAGCTGCAGCGGGCAAATGAAGCCTAATAAAATCAAGAGTGTCTGGATACTTTCTTCTACTTTCACCAAGTGCATCCTGCGGAGGATCTATGACCCTGGATGACGCTGATATATCTGCTGCTTTTATATCACCTATATGTTTTAAAGTAAGTGCATCGATGTTGCCTCTGACTGCTGATTAAATGAATTAATTTCTTTTTTTTATGGACCCTGGTTGTACTCATAGCTGCATCAGTGGTCCTTTTCGAGCTTTGAAAGAAATATCTCCTGTGTTTAGTCAGTCGTCAGTTCAATTTAATCAAATGTCCGTGGATAATTGTTCTTGTATGGCTGTGGGAGGCCGGCCGCACCCCCATCCTCACTCAGTTTCATGCTAATCAAAGGTGCCAGTGTTAAACACAACTGTGACCATTAATTGATTGCGAAAGAGTGTGCGTAAAGTCGTTTGTAAAGCATTTAAATGTGATAAGGAAATAGGCCTGTGTGCATTCATGGCTATGTTCTAAAACAAGCCACAGCTAGGAGGGAAAACATTTTGACACAAGAACAGTTTCCTGCTATAATATTTTCTTTTTATGGAATACTTCCTGTACTTATACGTTTTTTTTAAGTCGTATGCATTTGACTACAGTCAATTTGGTTAATTAAAGTGCTATTTCATTTTACCTAAAAAAAAATCTTACAATGTATTTCTTATTTTGTGATGTTGTGTGTTTCAGGTGTTATAAAACATCATTAAGCAGAAACCACCACGAGCAGAGCCAACAATCCTCATTTGACATCAGAGCAGAACTGGTTCACCTCCCTCATTGCTGCCAGGTGTAACTGAGACCTCAAGCCACTGTAAGTGTTAAATACATGACTAATTACAGAGCTACTTATGAAAATTAAACACTAGTGTTATGCTAATACACCTTCCTGCAGATAGAGCTTCAATCAAAAAAGCTTTAATCAAACGGAATAAAGCAAACAGAGCAGCTTCAACGAGCCTGGAAATAGTATTTAACTTTAATAAATGACGTTGAGACGTTTATAACCTCTGTTAAGCGGCACTTCTACTTTCGAATAATAATATAATAAAATAATAATAATGTTATTATTATTTTTATTAAAGAGAAATATATTTTTGAAAAACAGTTTCAGGATATTGCTTAGGGAAATGGTATAACAAAAATGCCACCACCTCATGGTTTCAAATGTATTCAATAGCTTATTTTGTGTCCAAATCTGGTGTTGTGAATTTATTAACTGAAAATAAAAATAACAAAAATAGTTAATCTTAACATGTCAGGAGGAATTATAGTACATTTGTGGTTTTCCTTGACTTTATCAGCTTCTTCGGACCCAGCCCCAGCGTCGCCAATCGGCTTCCCTCTTGGAGCGAGTGGACCAATCAGCGACCGTCTTTGATGAATATTCATGAGTCCGAGATTCAAACCTTTGAGCGAGTTTGTCTTGGTCCACAGCATCATACCTGAGACTTTTCACAGGCACAAACTACATTTTCTTATGAATGGAAAGAAAAAAAATCAGTTCGGCTTAAATTGGGACCCATCCTTCACTGAGATCATAGAAGGAAAACAACAAAAGCGAGACAAGGGGGACCGCGAGAAGAGATGACAATGACTACAATCCCAGAAAGTCTTAATAGCCCTGCCTCAGGAAAAACCGTTTTCATGGAGTTTGGACCCCCGAGTCAGCAAATGTCGCCTTCCTCCATGTCTCACGGACACTATCCCATGCACTGTTTACATTCTGCAGGTCATAACCAGCACGACAGCTACAGCCCAGCTTCGTCGTTCCCCAGATCTTTGGGTTATCCATACGTCAACTCGGTCGGCAGCCATTCCACAAGTCCATATCTCAGCACAGTACAGAGCTACCAAAACAGCTCTGCGCTCTCACAGACACGGTTAGAGGACGCAGGTGAGTGTTCAACAGCATCTTTGGATCTAAAATATCCACTTTCTGTGTTGGCATCGCTTTCAAATGTTTACAGTCGCCGCCGCAGCGAAAAGACGAGCCAGATGTTGAAATTAGGCTTGGTAATTATTTATTGCGTAACGCTATAAACAATGTATGCAATTAAGGGTAATTATACCTAAAGTACAGCCTGTAAAACTGCGCTGGAGTATTCATAGCTGCGCAGCACTGTTGGCTACAACTGCCTCTTCTATTTTAACCTTCTCTTTGCATTTGTTCTCCCTCAGCACCAGAAACTGAGAAAAATACAGTGGTGGAAGGCGGAGAGGTTCGGTTCAACGGGAAAGGGAAAAAGATTAGAAAACCAAGGACTATCTATTCGAGTTTACAACTTCAAGCTCTCAACAGGAGATTTCAACAAACGCAATATTTGGCGTTACCGGAGCGAGCCGAGCTGGCAGCGTCGCTGGGTCTCACTCAGACACAGGTAAGTCCATAAGCACAAATAGTTTCACTCGAGCAACTTTTTATACCTTGATTTTTTTTCTATAAATATGCAATCATTAGCAATATGAGTAACATTTACAATTAAGATGGAACATTATTCACCTAAGACTAATTTAAAATGTCATGTTTTACCATAAATTAAAGCTTTTCTTTTGTTTCTGTAACTATCATTACGTCATTCAGTGATTTATACAAATTAAATGTCTGTACAGCAATGTCACATTGAGTTCAAGATATGAATATCAAATTGTATGACTCTTGACTTCATAAAAATGGAAACTGCTGCGTGCGTAAATCTTGCGTAAAGCGTGCCAAATTATTTTAACGATGGCGTTTAATCTGCATTTACAATTTCCTTTTCGTTGTCTAATCTAAATGATTTTCTTTGTCTCTCCAGGTGAAGATTTGGTTTCAAAATAAACGCTCTAAATTCAAGAAACTGATGAAGCAAGGCGGTGGAACAATTGACGCCAACGCTTTGGCCACCGGCCGCGGACTGTCGAGCGGATCCCCCTCGGTGGCACCTGTCTGGAGCTCACCGACCACCGTCAAGACTTCGGTGGGAACAACCGGATCTTACATTCCTAGCTACACCTCGTGGTATCCCACCACACACCAAGAGTCTATGCAACAGTCACAGCTCATGTGAACAAACACCTCAGCCCTCCACTCTGCCCTGGCTCGTGGATCCGGATGTTGAAGGAGCCTGTAGCCGCACCGCGCAGCACGGCATTGATAATAACCAATAACAACAACAACCCCGGAGTCTGCTGCCGCGTGCAGCCAGCTGACAGTGGCTTCCTCATACCGGAAGGAGCAAAGAAGAAAAAGGGATTGAAAGACTGAAAGGACGCGCTATGCGCCTAGGGCAACAATTCCCTGACAGCGAGCGGAAGTCGTAGACAAATGGGTCCTTTTTTCGCTGCTTTTTATCACTGTTGTGTCCGTTTCTATTTTTTTAAATATCTATTTGTGTGAGTATTTCTGTTTGTAAGAAAACATGTGTTTGTTTACTCCAGATGTCGGGCCTTAGGTGATTATAAAAAATCAATCTGCATTCATTAACAGTTAAAGGTGGGATCAGATCATAGAGGGGTTTCTTTAACCAAATAATGATGATAATGAATATATTCCACCATCGGGCCATAATATGCTTACAGCACATTCAACCACGGAGCAGGTTGTGCAACGCCTCAAATGTTGTTTCTATGTGTTTGTTATTTAATTTAAATTATTCGGACATGTTGAGGTCTGCCTGTGTTCATTTTGTGCGTGTTTTTCCAAACAACAACACTGTGTTGTTTCTGCTGCACTAACGCAAGCAAAGCTTTTCTATGCCGTGCCCACATGTTATGTGAACAAATTTAAATGGCCTGACATTTTGCTGCTTTGGAAAAAAGAAATATCGCGAGGATGAGCAGCTGATTAGTCACTGTATTTTGTACATATTTTCCGGATTTGTTTTTGTGTTGTACTGGATACGCTGTGAAACAGGGTTTTAGGCTTTCTGTATTCGTCGAGATGTGCTTAGTCCACATAGAACATATTTAGTTTTGTATTGATCACTTTAATTTATTGATCTGTTTCTGAAAGTTTATGTACAGAATGTGCAAAGTTTCAAAAGCAGTAAAAGAATGATTTAAATTATGTCAAGAAAGGTGTCTGATTGAAATCCACCACCCATCCTCTCCATACTACTTCATCCACCCACCCACCTCCTCCTCGCGCGTGAAAAGAAAAGGCTTCAGCGTGGTGCAGCTTTAATGGGGGCTGACAAAGCAGTATCATGTCGGTTATTGTAGCAGGCACCATGTGAGTGTGAGCTGCAAAAGGCTAGTCGTTTAGATTCATAGTCGTGTTTAGCGTTCAGCCCAAATGGGTTTGTGGTTGCAGATGTTGTCAAACCTCTGGAGTGACCTCATAAATTATAAATCTGACGTCGTGTCTAAAAATCCTCCAAAACAAGACTCCTAATGCATCAGCACACAAATATCATTACATGTAGCTCAGCTGCATTATACATGTTAAATGAAAATTAAAGACAGGTGAATCCCTTATCCGGCATCATATATTTTGAAGCGTTTTAACCGAGCCGTCCAGAAGACAAGTCATTTAATAAACATGGCTTATTTCTTGTAAGCTTTTCTTATCTTTTGTCTATGTTCTTCCCACAATCCCCATGTTCTTGACGTGAATAGGAGAGATCAACTGTGTGTGTGTTAAGTGAATAATTGCGCACGAGGCAGGTGCTGCAGAAAAGACTGGATGAGCACTTGAAGCGGCGGGGATCAGATGGAGATCAGTGAAAGTGAAAAGTTCAAAGGCTTTCTTGTTTGGAGTTCACACTTTATTCATTTGCTCTACGCATTAGCGCAGTCAGCCTTTTTTTTTTTTTTTTTACTGTGATCCTATTTGTCCTCAAATGCTATTGATTTGGGTGGAATGTTTTTTTACTTGATCATACTCATGCTTTTAAAATGTAGATACATCAAAGCAACATGACTGAACTTGAGACAGTTGGAAATACCTGTCCAATCAAACGCCATTAAAACTTCACCGGAAATAAAAATCGAAATATGGAAATACGGATATTTTTAAATTTTCGGTGAAGAAAAAAAAAACTACACATTTTAAAATAATACCAATAAAACACAAAAAAACAAAAAAAACCTAGAAACTATAGGCATTAATTAATAAGGGAAAATATCACAAACAAAAATGTTTTGTATTTTTTCTATTTCTCACACCTCAGATCCTTATTCAGAAACAAAATGGGGGAAAGGGGACTTAAAAATGCGCGACTAGTAGCAATCTCTTCGATCTGCATCACATCAATTTATCAGTCATAATAATTCCACAGAGGTAGCCTGGAAAAAACAAACTAAATACACTTCAATCATTTGGTTGTTCATCAATTCGTTTCATTAATATATTTAAAATATACATTGTTCAAAATGGTAAATCAGACCATCATTAGCGTGTATTTTGCTTTTTAAATTATGAATCTGTCGCAGTTTAGTTTTAGAATCAACATCGTCACACCATCTTCTCAAAGAAGTAACTCTCTGTCCTAGTTTACATTGTGTTACATAGTATAACGTCCTCCAGCCTCGATTATTGATTTAATTCAAACCCTCAACATATGCGGTTCTTTGTGAACAAGCCTACAGAAAGGCCTATATGTATATTTAGACAGCATTAAGAAGTAATATGAATTGTGCTGCTGCTGCTGCTGTAGCAAACATAAATGTGCCTACCTAAGCCTTAGAAAGGCGCAGCTGCACATCCAAGAGGGTCAGTGTTATTTCGCTGTATTCTCCCCTTGATTATACGAGCTGAGCCCATCAAACCCAGCATAATTACAGTAATTTCGCCCTTATTTATTCTAATGCAGTTTCCCATCTCTGAGGTAATTATGAGCCTTTTTTTCGCACGGAGGATCTTTCTGCGTTGACAAAGGAGATAGTGCTCTGAAAGAAAATTTGCTGCAGCAAAAGAAGAAGAAAAAAAATAAATAGGTGAGCTGCTATTTCGTCACTGTTCCCTTAGACTTAGACTTATGTGTAAGGCTGGCAAATTGCTTGCAGGTGTACACCACATCACGGAGTTCTGTCAATGCGGAGAAGAGGCTTCAAAATTAGCAGAGCACAATAAGAGTAATGAGAGCAGGGGCTGAATTAAAGAACATTTTGTGTGTCTGCTTTTCCTTACATTTCCCTCCGGTGTGCACTGCTTTATCAGCTATAAGACATTTTCCTAGAGTAAGCAGCTTTTCGATTGAATATTAAATAAACTGGAGATTTATTTTAAACTGGAATTAAAAGGGTAAAATATGCCTTCACTCTGCAAGGAAGATCTCTTGGAAATGTTTTATGTCGTAAAATATTTTGAAACAGGTCTGAAATTATTTGATCTGACTTAAAATAAAACGTGTAGGCAGGAAGAAAAAATGATAAATGATGCCTTTGGAAATGCATTCAATCGTCCTGCCATTTCAGTGAATATTTATTTAAGAAATAAAAAATAAATACCTACCTTAAAAGCTTGGAATTGAAGAGGCAAAGCTCTTTCTCAGGTTGTCAGAAACCAGCATTGTCAGATGAGCAGCAGCATCTTGCAGCACAGACAGAAACCGCTTAAATCCCACAAAATGTGTCCCATGTGTCGGTCTAAGCTTTACCAGCAGCACAGTTCAGAAAATGACTGAAAATGTCTGCTTTATTTCCCCTCTTTATAGCTGATAGGGGAGAAAAAATGTAGATTATTAGCATAAATGTTTACTCCTCATTACGCTGATGACATTGTGCACTCGAGATCTTGGTAATCTTTGGGGGGAAATTATGAGTAATTTTTTAAAATTTAAAGCAGCAGTTACCATGCAATTCAGGCTAATTCTGCGTAGGCTCCACACGGATATAATTATCGTTGAGTCAAGATGTTAGGCTAAAAACTATGCATTGATATTCCCATTTATTATGTACATGCGACTTTGACAATGTTGATGCTTGAAATAGCGGGAAATTGTCTTGTGTAAAAAATAACACCCCATATTAGGACATCTAAAATTGCGAAGAATTATATAGTAATTGCAGGCTTTCATATTTGAAAGCCGGAATGCTCAAACCGAAGCAAATGTGGATGAAATTACAGATCAGGGTATAAATTAGAATAGGGGGTTTGGCATTTGCAAGTTGCCTAGAAAAATGCTAAAGTATAAACCACAGGCAGCACTAATCTGTGGAGGAAGTCACGTGGGGAAACAAAAATAACCATTTTTATATTTTTTAAGGAAGAAAATATTAATAGCCTACTCTAAAAAAGTTTGGTAAACTAAGAAAAACAGGGAATATTGTGTTATTTAAGCCCATTGTGCAGACATGTCACGATGCATTCATTCACACTTGCTGTTTTAATAAAAGTATTAAATATACAAAGGTCAACCTGAAAATAGGCCTGTATGGGCCCGTATAGGTGTAATTCTACTGTATATCTGGGGTCTGATCTTGTCAGCTCCGGGGAGGAGGCTCCATCATGGAGATATGGCAACCGCTGACAAGCTACAGTCCTAATTATGTACAAGGAAACGATCCCACTTTATGGCTCGTGCTCGTTTGAAGGCAAGCGTGTGGAACAGACAGTGATAATCATGACTTTGTAATAATAGTAAGCCCCCCCACACTATCTGTCTATTCATCCATGTGAGTCAAATAACCCTATACATAGCTAAATTAGCCTACACGTCATTAGAATGTTTTTGCTTGCAATGCAATAAATGACAAATATTATGATAAATCTTGTTTTGCTCGAGTGCATAAGTTTTCCATGTAACCTACAGACCCCACACGAGCCTATAGCCTAAATAATGTAGGTCAGTATGCTCGTCTTCAGAGATCAGAGATTCTGCTTGTGAGCCGTGAGAAATGTTTCCATGATGTTGTAGCTTCAGGCTGTCTTGGACCCAATAACACGCTTTTTCTCTTGTTAGAACGAGTTCATAAAACGTCTGGAAGGCAGCTCTCTGACTCCACACAGTCTGAGGAGCTTGTGAACACTCATGGCCACCCTCATCTCTCCCTTTTGCATGCCAAGGCAGGCGTGTTGTAGTTTTGCTTCACCTTCTGCTGAGCCTGTCAGTCTGTTCCCCGGGCCTTTCCCTCTGTCAGTGTCTACCTGCCTGACTAAGCAGCGATTCGGCCTATCATCTTCTGACGGCACCGGGTATTCGAGTTAGGATTTTCTTACGCTTTTCCTTTGAAAGCACTCCAATGCCCTTGTTATTACAAACAAAATCTGTTTGTTTTTTTGCTAAGAAAAAGCCTTAAATCAGTGTAACATTGGTAAGTCTTAAAAGTTAACGCCCACTTATCGCAGAGTTCAACCAACAGCTAATACTCGTTTAAACTAATCAGCTGTCGCCAAGCAACACAGCCAGAGTAATATTTACAATCTATGAGCCAGAGGTTTGCGTAGTAAGCTATAGGCTATTAACTGTGTACGCTCGGTGCATTTGTAGCCTACTATCAAACCAGTTTCAGCCATTACAACCTTACTATTTACAGTCTATGATTACAACCGAATACAGGTTTACATTATTTTAAATGAATAATTGTAAAATGTTTTTTTTTTTTATTACAGTGGTTACAATGTAGGCTAGTATATGGTAAAGTTTCCCCAACAGCTTAACATGGCCTTCAGCTTTCTTGACGTCCTGTAGCCTTACGTGTATTTTCTAAAATTAAATAATTAAATGATGCCGAACTCCAAGCTAGGCTATAAGTCAAAATTGCTTAAAAAATATCCAAGCCTGAGTATGTGTTAATTGGAACCAGTGAGACATTTCCCCCAGTCCTTCATTGATGTATTGGCACAGAAACCATTTTAGCAAAGGAAATAAGGATGCTTTATGCACAGAAACATTTTTTTATTTAAATAACGTCTGACCATATATAGAACACTGCTAAAATAAATAAGACAAAAATACATTTAAATGTGATACAAGAAAATCAGAGGGTGGAACAATCAGTAGCTCACGGTGGATAATTATGGATTTGCACCAGTAGCCTAAAAAATAAAACTCAAAGCGACATGGGCTATCAAAAAGCTGTGGTAAGATATTTACAAACGTTGATTCAGACTACACCCCGGTTTATTCAACTTATCTAATGACATAATGGATAAAAACAAGCTGTTTAACACACAAAAAATGAGGTCATATTGAAAAAGGCACGATACAGTTAACTTGTGCTACATTTGTGACAGGTTGTCCTGCGATGAATATGTTTGATTCTCAGGCATGGCAAAAAGTGACGTCCGCGTAAAAGCAGGCTTGCGCCCAGGCTGTAATTGCTTTGGGTAATAGTGGTTCATTCATTCCTCGACATAAACAAAATAAATAAATACAAAAATAACCGTAGAAATCTGTGTCTACCATTTGCAAAAACCGGCAAGGTCCATGAACCTGTCTGCCTCCATTAACTTCTCCTAGATGCCTGTGCGTAAAGTTCGCATGGCGCGCACACGAGGTCTGCAAAATAAAGTTGTTGGCCTTTCTATTTGTTTTTACCAGTATTGTCCGATTTAAACCCGATTGTTTCTTTTTTTGTTTGCCTTGTTTTGTCTCAGAATATCGTCCCAGCGCTTATGGCGGAGTTGTGGTGATGAATCAAGGGAGGCTGCAGATGCGTCGTAGAGTTCGTGGTTGAGTACCAGGAGTAGTTTGCCAAAAACGATGAAGGCGCAGTCGTGTTGGGAGGGCTGCTGCTCTGAGGTAAACTGGGGTTGACACTGTTCATTCTTTGAGTCTGTGGAAAGTCCCAGGCAGTAATTGGCGGAGAAGTGCAGGGGGGAGATTCGCTGGAAGCAACATGTTGCTCTGGGGGGATTTCTCCACTTTTCCACAACTTCTTGAACTTGGAGCGGCGGTTTTGGAACCAGATTTTGACCTGACAAAGAAACGGATGCAAGCACAACATTTAATAAACAATATTCTGAGTCTCAAAACCGCCATTGACAGTTAATTTAAAAAAAAAATTAGACATGAAGTAGATATTACAAAATTGTTGGACCAGTGCCTTAGATGTACGCACCTGTGTTTGAGTAACGCCCAGTGAGGCTGCCAGCTCGGCCCGTTCTGGAAGAGCCAAATACTGCGTCTTTTGAAACCTCCGTTGAAGTGCAGCCAGTTGAAAGCTGGAATAAATGGTTCGAGGTTTCCTAACCTTCTTTGGTTTTCCATTAACCATCCGGATTTCTGGCTCGCTCTCTTCTTTTTCTAAAGGGACATTCAAATACAATGTTATGCATGAAGGGTATTGCATTTCTTATTTGCTGTGAACTAAAACGCATTATGCATTCTCTACTTGTCAGACAGGGTTTTACACGATAGTTTTAGATATATTTTCTGTTTGCATTTGGGTTGTGTCTAACTGCGCTGTTTTCTACCAATTTTCATTTTACATGTTTGCAAGACATTAACTGTTGTCAGACATGATTAGACACATAACTTAAAAAACATCGAGATCTTCCTTACCTGTATCTGTTGGAGTAGGAGATGGGTTGGAGCCGTAGGAGCCGTATGCACCATAAGAAGAGTTGAAGCCGAGGTCGTAAGACTTTGCGTTATATGGCACAGTGCTCGTGGCGCTGCTGTGGTACTGGTACGAACCGAGTTGGCCAAAAGGAGACCCTGCGCAGTGGCCAGGCTGTTGGCCGTTGTAGTAGCTGCTGTCCGTCGCCGTGGACACTGGCAGAGTCGGGGACTCCTGTGACTTGTGCAAGCTGTGATAGTTGCTTGAGGTAATCTGGTTTGAATGCATATCAGTATTTAAGTTTTCAAAAACCCCAGTCATCTTCGAGTTAGAGCGGAAGAGTCTCGAAACCTATGCGCAAAAACTGCAAAATTGCGAAACTGCGAGCTGCAAAAACGACTTAAATGTAGGATTTATGACACCTTGTCGTGAATCGAAACGCGTCCCCGTGTAAACTGAGGCAAAATGAGCAGAAGGTGTGTCCCCTTCTCAGTGGCCTGGGATTATCTGCTATGGACGGTGGTGGGTGCGCATTTATGAGAGCGGGAGAGGAAGAGCTACTGTGTCTGAGGCAACCAATGAGTAAGGGCCGCACGACTGACTACTCCCCACCGCGTCCACCCTCCATTATTTGTTCAGGTCTGTCTGCAATCTAAAAAGGATCAGGGAAAGGTACTGTGACCAGACCAGGCCAAACAGGTCTGCTCCTAATCCTCAAACACAGATTGAGTCATTTATCAAAATGTGGATGGGCCATATAAATGGAAACTAAAATATGACGAATATGACGGAGAGTAACTACAGACTACAACAAAGGTACCATAAAATTAGCAGCCAGAAAGTTGTTCACAGTAGCACTATGATTAGTTCCCCCGTATGGAGTTATACGCATGTCAATTAAACAGATTTATATCAGCACACTGATATTTAGTGGTACCACGTGGGTCTTTGATTTACTTATTATTTTCAGTTTGGTCTAAAAAAATCGAGAATAACAAAACTTAAGAGAACCTGACAGATAATATAAGGGCAACACAAGGTCAATCTTGATGGGTTTCAGGATGTCAGCACAAAATAAAAGCCTGTGAGTGATTCTGAAGATGATGTTGGGTGACTAAAAGGAAAAGCTACAGCGCCCCCAGGGGTTGAAAAATCAGACATACAGTTTATATACAGCCCCACTTCATTGCATTCCCTTCTCAACTCAACTCAAACTTTATTTACAATACAATACAGTACAATAAGAAAAATACACATAAAATACAATACCCTTGTCTGCATTGAGTGAGCAACTTCAAGAGTGACCACATTAGAAGCAAAGTCCTTTGAAAACTAAGCGAAGCGGCTCAAATAACTGATGTTCATTATCTTAACCTCATACTACTGAAGTTCACGTGGTCACGGAGGGTTTGTCATGCTTTGTTTTTCTCACCACAAGATGGCAGCATAGTCTCTATAATTAACACAACACAACTCTGATATAACCCCCTTTTATTGGTTGATTGAGGACCATGAATAAGCAGTCCACACAATGTCATGGATACACATTGAAAAAAATATCACCTTTAGTATGTATCGCAAGCCACACCATAGCATAATGTATTTTTTTTGTGCTTATTTGTCTGTTAGAGACATTATGAACAATGACTTTTACATTTGCTGGTGTATTATCCCATATATTTGAGATAACACCCAGCACAAAATGTCAATTAACAGCATTAAAAACAGAGTCTCTAAAACAATTGTACTCCATACACTTTACTGAAGCTTTTCGGTGTTTACTGTCTCCTGAAATATCCTACATACTCACTTTTTTTGTTTGAAAACCCTGTCCCTTATACATATTTTTAAAGCATTTCTGAATTTTTAAGATTAAAAGTTAATAGTTTATGGGTTGTTATTAGTTATTTATTTAAATCAACACTGTATCTTAACTAAACACTAATATGAACTCTAGAAGAACATCCATTCATTCGAAACCAATAGAAGAACATGTTAACAGAGAATTCTTGCTTTAAAGGGTACCCAAATGTCAATATCGGCCAGACGTGATATTTTTCTCCTTACAACCTCTTCTAATATAGACAGAGTGAAAGGATGACGAAACAGGTTACATTGTAATGGCATGCACTGTAGAAGTGTAGAAAGAATATCTCTTATAAGAGCAATATGATCTGTTGTGGCCAGTTTCCTAATATTTTGATCAAAATGCTGTGTGCATTGTTCATCCTTATGCTAATACATACAATTCTAATCAGCACTAGCTTTGCCACACCATGCAGTTTAAACATGTGAGTAGTTCAGTGTCTGAGGGTTTAAATAATGCATAGTGCATGTTCCCAGCTTTACTATAATGTGGCAATTTTTCCAACTCCCTTCAGCATTTCATTTCAGACTAATTCAGTGTTTGTGGAGCAAACAAAGAGAGTGCTTATATTATATTAGAAGGAAGTTGTGTCTTTTCTATAAACAGAAATAAATGAAAATACTAACGTGTAAATATGTCCAATGTGTTGAAGGCCAAGTTGGGAGGAGCTCCTGTTTAAATGTGGATTTGAATGACAAAAGCTGTGGACATGTGTGATCTGTCATTAGACATTACTTTCATGTCATTTAACACCAGGAGGATCCACTATACCAGCTGCTCAGCTGCAGAGGAAACAATATGAACATGAGAACAAGCTAACTGGGCATAACCATCAAACTGTTGAAGCTATATTATCAGTTTCATGAAAGCCCGAAGGATACGGTATAATAAGAAGTGTGTTGCCCTGTCTTTATTAAACAGACTCTGTTGGCACATCCTGATGTTGAAAGTGAACTCTGACATTGTGGAACAATGTTGTGAAATCCTCCCTAAAAAGTCTGATGACTTGTGCATTCTCCAGAGAAACCTTCATTTTTAAATCAGCTTTGATGATATTTTCATTTACCTTGTGGAGTGTGGGAATATTTTACACAGGAGTGTCTCTGCCATTCCTTCAGAAAACATTCAGGCTGACGGTTACTATAAAGGTATGAATTACGAATATTGGCAATTTGGAAAAAGGACCTATTTGGAGTGTTGAAAGAAAAATCTGTTCGACAAACAATCATATGATTTCTGTTTTAATTCTCAAATAGCACATAAGATACCTTTAAACCTTTCAATTCAAATGCAGATGGACAATCTCATCAACCAAACTCTATTAAAAGAATCCTGCACAGAAATGAAAATTCCTCACAACCCCCATTGTTAATTATGAGGACATTTACTCAGAGAGGTCCTTTTTATAGCTACATGACCATGACTGGACAATTTTTGCTCATGCTGGCTGGCTGGCTGGATGGATAGATAGATTTAAATGTTATGACATTTAAACAAAAAATACAATTTTTAACACACAGAATCATTTAAGTGGTTACAATTCAACAACATCTAAGGTATACTCATTTTAAATACATGTTGTACAAAAAGAAGGCATTGTGATCCTATAGCAATATACCTTGTGTGTACTCGGTGCATGAACATGGCTATGGTAAATGGATGTGAGATGTTTTTCATGTACTATACTCATGGCCCAAAGAGGCAGTAATAGCTCTGTTGTGTTAATGCAGGCAGGTTTCTCGCTCAGAGTGATTTGGCTGTTGGTGGATTCTCTCCACTGATCTCCTGCTGGGTGTATTAGAGCATTCATCACCTTGGCAACTCACCCTTTTAGTCAAATCACATTACTGCAAGTTTTTCAGCCTGGCTTAAAAGTTTAAAAACCTCCATGACATGCTTTCAAGCAACCCACAGAAAGTGCTGGGGGGTTATCCATTGTTTTTACAAAGTGTTTTTGAGCATTATCAAAAGACAGACTCAGCAAATCAAACCTCTGCTGTGTCTGTATGCATTCACCTCATGTACAAACGTGGAAATGATTTCACGAGTGTTTCTTGACCTCACTGTCTTAAAGGTTGAGCCTCATCTGCACTGCTCCAGACATGAGAGGAGCAGAAGTTGGAAACCCTTAGCGTGGTGTTCACGATTGAGCATGTGTTTCCTTAGAATTAGTCACGGGGGCTTTTCCCCCCTGAAGAGAAGTTATTTTTACCAACAGAAGCTTTAACGACAAGCGCAAGCCGACACTAACAATTGGAAGGAAGTGCTCTGCTTTGAGATCATAACAGATGTAAGGTTAATATCTTATGCTCCACTACAGGACATAGGTACTGACTGACTTACTTTTGTTTGATATCGATAGTCCACTGAAAAAGTCTATTTAACACTCAATCTTTAATCTTCTTTGCTTTGCAAAGAAAGGAAATATATTGTTCTATATATTGCTGATTTTGGCTTTCAAACTTTAACCTGATTTGTAAGCCCCCCTCCCCCCCCATGTGAATGATTGCAACATCCTTTGAACTGTCTAAAACTTCTGCTTATGAAAAAAAACAACATTAATAACTCCACTGAAGGAAACAAAAAATAATGCACGGTTGTTGATTTGGGGGGAAAACACAAAGTTCCACCATAGTTCCCCACTTCCTCAGCAAAACTCTTTGTTGTTTGTTTTGTGAAAAAAGTGTTTGAAAAAAAAAAAAGAATTCAGGTGAATTCCCTGCCTCATATACAACACACGTTATGTGACATCACGATAATGCATCCATAAGGAAATACATTCAAGCTAAAAAATACTTTTCAATTTTGCAGGAATAACTAAGGAATCCCCAGAATTCCTTAAAAAAGGGGCCAATGACCACTGACATTGGCTCTATTACAGGCTGACTTGGATGTTTAAGCTCTTTACCCTATTTTTAAGGCAGGGACAAACAATTCCTCCGCCATGATAGAAGCAAGAAGTTTGAAAGTGTTCTAACTTCTTATCAAAGAATGGCTTTAAGTTTGTGTTTCTCTTGGTTTTCACCTCATTGCTTTCCTCCAGTGCCATCATAATGGACGCCACCACCAGGTTAGCCAGCACGAACTGGGCCATGATCACAAAGGTGATGAAATACATTGGCGAGATCCACCAGAGGTAGGTTGGGCATGTGGGACATTCCCTCATTGTGGCCTAAAAAAACACAGAGCAAGAGTCAGGCATAGGGACAGGACACTATTTTATAAAAATGTCAACTTAACTGTTCAGTAACCACTGAAAAGATCAGAAAATCAGAAACAAGAAACAATACAAAAAAATGATTGTTGGAATCACTATTTTACAAAGTGTCAGCTGGGTTTTGGACAGTAAAAAGAGATGACCATGCCATCATTAGGTTGGGGGATTAGCTATATCTGTATGACACAAGCCTGAAAGGTTCAGGGAGTATGTATCACGTATGTGTCATATACATTTTTTTGTGTTGAAGGGGTCACATGGATGTGTGGTGCTTTTTATTGAGGAGCAACACAACACATACATTTGATTGATTGCAACATCCCCATTGGTTTTTGAAAAGGTGTTTCAAAACTAACAATGGCTGTCACTATATTGCAAATGCTGTCCCAACCTTGCTTTTGATCAATTCAGAAAAAAGGGAAAGATGTGGAGATGAGGCTAAGAAACAGCTGCAATGCATCCACCTATTAGTAAACTCAGCAATGCCACTAATTGTGCAAATATCTGAATAACTGGCTTTGTAAAAATCCAAACAGACAACTAATATCACAATTTACCCCGTGTGTGAACCAATAAAGAAATGATCAATTAAAACCAAATTAGATTTTCGAACCAGGCTGTAAACATGTTAATTGCTGCTGTAAAAATTGGCATTTTAACATGGAACCTAATGGGGATTCCTTGGGTTTTACAGCCAGCCTCAAGTGGGCACTCAAGAGGTTGCTGCTTGGCAGAAATACAAGTTTAGCCATTTCCTAACAATATGACCAAGCCTGAATGTAGGGTATGTTTCTTCTTCAGTTCTGAAGACTAACAAGGATCAAGTTGTCACAAGTAACATTCATCATCATTTGGAGCACAAGGTGCCAAACACAAAAATATATACATTTCACAAGGTTAAATAAACAAGACTGTCGAGATGTTCTAGTAGTTCAAATGTAGAGCTTGTACCATTCAGCTGACTTTAAATCGCAGCGGCCCAGGTTCATATCCAGCAAGGGTGCTTTATACTTTCTGTCATCTGCCTACAAAGTATAAATACTGGAAGTAACCACTATCATAGGCATAGCCAACTAGTTTGTCAGCTGCCTTTTGGGATTTTGGCTGTCCATATTTCCACTCCAAAAGTGACCAGATTTGGATGCAAAGGTGGCACTAGAGGAGCACATTTTGCAGGTTGCTTGTTCATTTGCTGGTGAATGAGCAAGTTAACCATTGTATTCCTCGTAGAATGAGATTCCACCTGAGGTGGTTGCTGACAGCCGTTTATGTAATACTGTGTATATTTTTTTTTAATCCCTGAGGGAAATTCTGGTTTACACTCTGTTATTGAGATGCACATAGGCCCGAAATACCCACATGCATAAACATGACCCATGAACATGACTTAATGGAAAGATGCCAGAGTGAGGCTGCTACACACTCCTATGCAGGGAGCGCGCCAGATCTGTTGGGGGTTTGGTGCCTTGCTCGAGGGCCCCTCGGCAGTGACCCAGGAAGTGACCTGACACCTCTCCAGTTGAACCAGCAACACTCCTGTTCCCAACCCAAGTCTCTACAGACTAACCTGCTGCCGCCCACAAAAAATTTGAATAAAGAGAACTAACTGGATACCTCTTTGTCAGGATGAGGTTATTGCAATTAACAATGTATCTAATTACCCTCTCCAAATTACAACCCCACAGAGAGCTATCACTAACCTTTGTTACTTCTTAAATGGTCTGCTCCTCCTTCCTGTTTTGACTCGCTTTTCTGCCTCTTCTGACATATGTGGAAAGTATCCACGATCAAGCCGATGAACATGTCGTAGAGCAAGACGCTCATGATCATAAAGCTGATGAAGTAAAGAAGCATCCATTCACTGTTGTTTCTTATAGGCTGAGAGAAAAAGAGAAGAGACATAAGATGATAGTTCCTTTTGTATGAGAAACAAAATAACAGATTTATTACACTGCTGTCTTCAGAGTGCAAATCAGCTTGCATTCAGTATCTGTCTCTGTACAATGAGAGATCTGCTTTCTGCTGTAGTTAAAGACGTACCTAGAAAACGTATCTGTTGGGGACTCACTGAGAGCTCACTGTATCCCGCTGCTGTCAGCTTAACGTTACTTGTCAAAGATAGTTTATTATGAGAGAATGTTCACTCTGTGACAACCCTGTAAAACCACAAATAATACGAGTGTTTCTAGCTTATACAAATCCATCAAAGTGAGACGTCTTTGTTCTAGTGGATCGCCGATCGCGGACCTACACCGTCAAAACTTAAATTCATATTACAAAAATTAACATTATTGACTAAATGTTTTTAGCCATGACCTTCAGTATATGGTTATAGAACCTTTTAAAAAATTACATGGCCTGTAACATTAGCTAGCTACAAGCTTTTTCATCAATATTTTAGCAACATTTTGGTGTTCAGTATTTTAGATTGCTTAAATTATGTTGCAATGCAACCAACCATATCTCCACAACTGACTTCCACTGAGCCTACAAAGCAGAATACAAATCTAGCTAGGTTGTTTTTCAATAAATGTTCCTACCAAATAAAATTTTCTGAGCTTAAAATCAGTCACATAAAAAAAATGACACAAATCAACACATGTAGCATCATGTTGGCTAAGCTACAGTAGTTAGCTAAATTGTACACACAGCTTCTAAAAACTTACAACAAAATACAGCTGCAAAGTTTATTTCAACAACCTTATGTAATATTTATCTAGCTAAACTCTTAATTTAAGAAGCATTTTGATCAATATAAGCAAGCCAAAGTATAGCTTTCTTACCTTGGGAATTTCTGAAGTTTCACTGAAGCAGATCACGCTGAAAAAGTGGACAGCCGTTGGTGGTTGTGTGGGGTTTCCTATGCATTTTTGCAGGGGGTACTCATACATCTAGTTGAGTCAATTGAGAAATCCAAGTTGCTTGTCACTATTCTTATTTAAGTGTCTAGTTGAGCACAGTTAAACTTAATATTTCAAGTACACTTAACATTTTAGTTGAACTAACTCAAGAAAGCGAGCTGAAGTAGCAAAAACTTCAAATTATTTTTAACAGTGTATTTTACCAACAGTTCCAAGCAGGAAGTACCGTAGTTTAAATATGATCAGTACCTCAACAAACCATGAAACTTCCCTCAGTTGCATACTAGATTGAAATGAACATCAAGTTCAAAAATACCTCTTTGTCTACTCCCACAGCATCCAGTCCATCATACATGATGTTCACCCAGCTGTCCTTCGAGTACGTGACGTAACAAGAGTGTGTCATCAAGAAAATCTCTTCATTAGACCACGCCCCTCTCTGGGAGGGCTTGGATGGCTCTGGCTTTCTCGCTCCATGCCCTATTGTGTACAGTGAGAAAGCGGACTCAGAGGGAAGAACCAACACCTACTGTAGCTGTTGGAGTGTCACCATGGGCGAGGGGTTACTGCCCTTTGTGATGTCACTAAGAGAAAATCTCCAAACAGCCTGTTTGAGCACACATTTTCTGAGAAGATGGAGAAGATGGACTTTTCCGATAATTTGGGGGTTTGTCGACAGCAGGGACATATATTAGTGTTAGAAAAACATGTGACCTTTAAGTAACACAAGACAATGGCTACATTCTACAAAGACTCAAAAACTATGTACGTCAATAGTCACAATTTAAAGTATTAAAAAAAACTGCAAACAAACATCTGCACACTGAAAACTATGAGCTTCCTGTCTGCCATACAGCCTGAGTAGTGGATTTCAAAATCATCCCAGCTCTGGCAAGGTAAATAGCCAATCATAGTTAAGGATTTGGGGTTGGCATCTGGTGTGGCCAATAAGATTTCAAGGGGGTCACATACCACCCCTGACCACCCTTCTGGGACTGAGAGGCGACCAGTCCAGGGTGTACCCTCTCGCCCAATGACAGCTGGGATGGGCTCCAGCCCTCCGCAACCCCAAACAGGAAAAGCGTTATAGATGATGGATGGAATATAGAAATGATGTTCATACTAATTTCATTTCAAATTAACCATAGGCTTCTACAAGAAAAAAAAGGGTGCTAACCTTTAAAAGCATCTCAACCAGGAACAAACCAGAGAAGATGTAGAGGGACGCCCTGAGGATCAATCGCTCCTAAAGGTCAGAGATAAAGAAATCATTTTCAGCTTGCATACATTTTGTTTTACTTAATCATACTCATGTTACATAGTATTTGTTTCATGGAATAAACAACACCCAACGTTACACAGTGTACATGTGTGCATGTCAGTCTGCTGTGTTTGCCTCACTCTTCATAACTAACTATAATGATGCCATGTGGAAGAGGACATGCTAGATAAGCGTTACCATGCAAGGGTGTGACATGAAACCCCTCAAAGATTGACTGTATGCCTAAAGGTTTACTCTCCACTTGGGCACAGGTAATTGTAGGTTTTATATATCCAGTATGTGTGTCTCACCGTGCTTTTAGGGTCTATTCCAGGCCTCTCCATAGCAATGGTGACACAGCTTAGAAGAATCAAGAGCAGGATCACTTGGTCGAAAAACCTGTGAGAGATAACATGCTGGCAAATCTGACGGAACCTGAAAAACAAACAAGTCATTGTCACTTGAACATTGGAGGACAATTTGCGAAAATACAGGAAGTCATTTCTTTTTTTCCTTTTCGTTTACTAAAGACCACTTTCATATAATCCAGATGGAAATTAATCTAAACCAAAACTATGATTGCTTGAGCTTTTTTTTTGCAACATAACCTCACGCTTCCAGCTTTCATATCGTTAATGTGTAAATCTGTTGCTAAGAAACATCCGTGAAATTGTGTTTATGTGGGTTTAGACATGCCTGTTCTCTGAAGACCACACATAGAATGACCAGTCTTCATGCTCTTTGCACCAATGAAGAACTCTCTGGATCAAAGTTGGAGATCTCTGCGGGGATGGATAGTTACACAAAAGTTCCCTCATTTATTCCAAAATATGGATAAAGACAGCAACACTGAACATTTAAAGTAAAGCAGCAAAATATTTCTGAGAATAAGAGCAAAGTAAATCATTTGTGTGACTGTCTGCTGCATTGTTCTGTGTATAGCTTTGTTAAGTCAAATCCAAGATTGACTCTCAGTTTAGCCCCAATCCTGACTTTAAAACTAAGCATTTTTTGGATCTTACATTGTCCTCTGTGACAGGGTCTTCTCCAGGGGCAAGGGTAATCACAGTGGGTGGCTGGAACAACAGTAAATAGAGTTTAATGTCGGACAATGGCTTTGGCTGAGCAGATCCAACACCTTGACAAACTTACAATTTCTTTGTCGTGATCTTTCTGTAGGGTGTCGTTCTCAGGTTTGTGGTCTGGTTTGTTCACGTCATGGAAGCGCTGAACCACTTTGCCCACAAGAATATTAAGCAGAACATGCTTTCCTATGATAATGAGTGCGACAAAGTAGAGTATGGCCCATGCAGATGTGGTCGCCATGGCATTGTAAAGCACCAGATTCCACTGAGTCAAAGTCAAAATCTGCATTGATAGAAGTATTAGAGAAATGAATCAAAGCACAATCGGCATGCTGACAATGAAGGTGACGCAAATGAGGAAGTGAAAAACTGACCTGAAACACGGTTACCATGGACCAGTGAAGGTCATCAAAGTTTTTTCTGTCTGTGATCATTTCTCCATGCTGTGTCATGAACTGAAATTTACCACCAAACAGGCGAATACCCAGTATACTGCAGAGAAACAAGGATTGTCAGAATCATTTAACCAGAAACAGCTCCATATTGTTAATCATTGATATAGAACAGCATTTGGTATTTACTGTCTTCAAACAGACAAACAAGGAGGGGGGATTTGGGAATATTTTGGTGTGTACACATGCCTAAAAAAGAAGATGAAAATCAGCAGACCAAGGCAGAGCCCTGCTGCCCTTTCAGTAGTCTTCGTCAGCACTTCCAGCTGTTTATTCAGGTAAGACAGGGAGCGAAGAAGCCTGAAAAGCCGCAGCACACGCAATGACCGAAGAACTGATAGCTTGACCTCGCACAAACTGAAAAAAAAAGAAAATACATTGGCTCGATAAGTTGTGTTGTGCATTAAACAATACCCCAAAAAACATTTCATTCTACATCAAACTGAAGAGGCTTAAGCTTCCTTTTATAAAGATTTTTAACAAACAGTGTGATAGGTTCCATTTGTAGCTCTTCTGTGCTACAATGTCACACAGGGGAAGTAGTTAAAGTACTAGTAACACACTGTGAAAGTTCCCCACTACAAGTCCTGCATTCAAAGTCCCAGATATGACGTTAAAATAGACTACTTCAAGAACTGATAGTGCAGTAGTAGCCTTTGTTTCCTGAGCGTTTTAGTATTTTATTAATTTCACAATTTGGGCATCGGTGGCCCACTAGTTCCATGTCCAGAGTCTACAGTCCTCTAAGCGTGCGGCCTGCATGATTCCCCACACTCTGATTCTGTATGTCACTCCCCACACTCTCTCTCCCAGATTTCTGACTCTGTACACAGTCCTGTCCCTCCACTCTAAAAAGTGTAATTCATTTCTATTGACGTTATTAATGACTAAACTGGAATAAAACGTTTTGAGTTTTTGTTGACTACAACTAGACTAAAACTATAAAAGGTAAAAATGTGACTAACTAATAGGCTGACACTGATTGTGTCTGCACGAAAACTGACAGACAACGTCGGAAATCAACAGCTATTGCAGGTGCAAAAGTCAGACTGCATGGAATCATGTTACCTGATGATGACAAGGGAAAAGTCAAAGACCTTTTTTCGCTCCTTAAAGTTATCAAACTTGTGAACCAGCAGCTTCATGATCATCTCCAGAAGAAATATGATGGTGAAGATGATGTTACTGATACGTAACACATATGTTAACTCCTTAGGCTGTTGGAAAATAAGGATGATATTAGTGCCTTCCTTGTCTTCCAAATCTAAATGCAGTTTCTTTTATTTGTGCGGTACAGATGAAATATGTCCTGACTCAAAGGCAAAGACTGAGGCAGCCCTCGCTGCTATCATTCATCTTACCCATCAGACATTTATAGAAGCCCAGAATAGACAGATAGTAAGCAGTCTACAATAATGAACTCCCCACCTGCTTATGGTGCTCTATAACCAAGGCGAGGATACTGAGGACCACAGCAAACGTCATTAGTCGTTCGAACAGTTTACTCTCAACAGTCCTCTTCAGGATATTCAAGCAGGGTGTCCAGACCTCATCCTAAAAGTGAAGGCAGTCAGTGAAGTGAGCCCTTGTAAGTGAGACAACAGTGATACAAGAGGTGGTGTTACAGATGTTTCACTATCGTCTCACCAAGATGGTTCTCCTTCTTTTTTTTTTTTTTTTTTTTTCTTTTTTTTTTTTTTCTTTTTTTTTTTTATTTGTCTGCATTTTTTCTCATCGTTTAACACCACAAAGGGGGGTGTCAACTTTTTATGAGATTGAGGCATATTTTAGTCTTGCAGCCAAATATTTTCATATTTAGTGCGTGTGCGTGACCATCACCGGCCCTCTCTGGAAGCTAAGTTGACATTCTTTATTAGATTTCCCTATTATGTGCCAGGGAGGGCAGTGCTGCACCGCAGTGATCTGAGGGGGAAACAAAGGCTGGACAGGACGAGACAAGGCGAACAGGGGAGGGAATAGGCAGGCAGTGCTATCAGAATCGAAGAGTGCTGTGTTATTTCTAACCACCAGCTCCACATCTAAAAAGAAACAAGACAAGACAAAAAACAGAGAATCAGACCCAAAAAAGAAGTTGTGTCAGACGCCATTATTGTGGATGCCCTGAAAGTATAGAGTAGGCCGCCCGAGGATACAGGTGAGAAGAGGGCATGTGTTTAGTGTAGGGTCTCTGGGGAGAGACTCAGCACATTCTGGAGGGTCCCAACTTTTCTCGGCAATGGGACTCAACAGGAGCTAGTAAGCCCTGATCAACATGCAAGTGTGATGAACTCCAAAGCCTAGAGCAGCCATCACAGCACAGCAGGGCCAGGCGGGCAGAGCGCGCACCCCCCCGCGGATCACAGGAGCACCCAGGAGGTATCCCCAGAGAACCACCAGAGCAACCGAGAGCCACGCGGACCCGGGGAACAAGAGGGGCAGCGACCGCCACACCCAGGGCAACCAGCCCAGCGCCAAACAGGCTGCCACCGGGTGTCGGCATGAGGAAATTGAAGTCAGGGCCCAATGCAAGCCCAGAGGGCAAATGTGGACGGGGCAGCAGGTGCTGGCGCCGCAAGAGGGGAGGCGCCCCGCATACCTCCCGTACCACCCCCCAGGGGGAGCGCGGCGTGCCCAGGGCCCCCGCACCCCAAGATGCGCCCCGACCCCCAACCAGAACCAAGCCACCACACACAGCCAGCCCGCGCCACAGCCACAGCGCCCACCAGGCCAACCGATCCAGCCCCCGCAGCCCACCGAGAGTCACCGCACCAGCAGGGACCGAACAGGCACGCATGAGAACCCCCCCCAGGCCACCAACCCCAAGTCCCAGGGGCCCCCAGCCGCAGTAACACAGATGATGGTCCACCCTCACTGCTCCATGCCAGGGAGGGCCGGGCCCCCCCAGCAAGGCCTTGTGTATGCTGGTGGGAGAAGAGAAAAAAAAAAGAAAATAAATAACTTTACCCCCCTCTTACTATGTTTCCCGATCCCTGACGCAGAAACATTATCCCTACACCGTGTTCAAGTGTACCCCTGAGTGTAATGTGGTGCATTAAAAGTTGGGGAGGGAGGGTGGGTGAGCTGGCAAGGGGGCAGGCCAGAGGGTTGCAGGGGATGGGTACTCTGCCACCTACCCTGAACCAAAGTCCCCGAGCCACCCCAGACCTCCCCCCAAGTTGTGTGTATGGTGCATTAAAAAAAATAAAATAATTGGAGAGCAGGGGAGGCAAGCAGGGGGGGGATGGGGAGGACATAGCGCCGTATAGCCCTGCAATCCGCCCCACCGCAGAGCCCACCCTACTCAACCCCCCCCGCCCTCGGAGCCCTAATTGTTGTGTCCCTATATGTGCCTAAGAGCAACTATATACAGTGCGGTGTGAGATGTGTGAAGTGTACATTAAGAGGCAGACTGGTTAGGGGTCCGGCCCGTGAGGACAGAGCAGTGAGAGGGACAGGTGTGAAACTGGCCCTGATGTAGAGGGCTCCCCAGAACCAAGAGGCAAGGAGCCACAGAGGACCCACACGGACCAGCCCGTCCCGCCAACACTACAACCCCAGGAGCCGCAGCGCCGGAGCAGCGCCCCGGCGGACGCCATAGCCCCACCACAGGCCGGCCGCATGCAGCAGCCCGCCCCAGAGGGGTGATCGGGCCGCACCAGTAGGAAGCAAGGGCCCCGAGCCCCCACCCAACCCCCCCAGAGCCGGCACACCGAGGATGCAGGACGCGCACCACGCAGCACCACTAAGCCTGCCCCGCTCCACCAAACCCAAGGACAGCACCAGGCCCAGACCAAGGCCCCCAGCTAGCAGTACCCAAACTCCGGCGGCAGCACACAGGCCCGGAGCCTGTGCCCGGCTGAGCCAGTGTACCCCCCCCGCAAGTAGACCACCCGGCCCCCACACCAGACCCCCAGGCAGCGGAGGGCCCCCCCAGCCCACCCAGGGGGGGAGAGGGGCGCAGCGGAGCAGGCAGGCAGGCACAGAGGCAGGAGGAGGGAAGCGAGGCGGAGAGGGACAGGGGAGCGACAGGAGGGCCGACCCACCCCAAACCCCAAGGCCAGCCACAGCGCCCCGGAAGACGCCAGCCGCCGCCCCCCCCAGACCCCCAGGAGAGCGCGCAGCCCCAGCAGACCCGGAGCCCAAGGGAGGAGACACTGGGAGCACCCACCCCCCAGGGGGAGGGGCCCGAACCAAGCAGGCCCCGCAGAGCCAGAAAGCAACTCCAGGGACAAGAGGGAAAGCCACCCCTAGTGCATGCAGACGGCCTTGAAGTCCGTGGTGCCGTCATTCCTTGTTGAGGAGAGGGATAATAAGCTGAGATAAAGCAGAGGAGAGTCAGACCATATGCACAGACAAAGTAAATATGTTCAGGAGCATCACAAATTTATGAGGGGGATGGCATACGCTCACATACAGAAGGAAGCTACAGGTTAATATTTAAAGATCTAATAAATGGGGACCATTTTTCTGTAAAGGATACCAATTGTTTTTTTCGGGTAGCAGATATTTTCTCGAGTGAAATGTGTTCTGTAAGGAGGTTCAGCCAATGAATGATGTTGAGGGTTTTCTTATCTTTCCAGTTAACCAGAATGGTTTTTTTGGCAATTGCGAGAGCTGCAAGCGTGGGTTGGACTTGAGTGTCTGATAAGGTCGTTGTCGATAGATCGCCAATTAGGCAAAGGTTCGGGGAATGCGGAATCCTGCAGTCCAAAGTATTGGAAAGTTTCTGAGTGACTGTTAACCAAAATTGATAAACGGGTGTACATAGCCAAAGAGCGTGAAAATAGGTGTCCGCCGTGTTTTGAGTGCATTGAGTGCATGTGTCGGTGTGCGAAAAACCCATTTTATACAATTTAACTTGCGTTACATGTGATCTGTGAAGAAACTTAAATTGGATTAACTGTAAATTGGTGTTTTTTGTCATCTTGAATGTGTTTCTACAGATCTGGGTCCAGAAATCAGAGTCAAAAGATACGGATAAGTCTTTTTCCCATTTTTGAATTGGTATATGTATAGAGTCTGTTTTTGAAAGTAAACTATACATTTTTGAGAGATTTTTCTTATTTTTTGGAGACAATTTCGTGATGTATTTGACAAATTCAGGTGGCTGTAAATCAGTTAGCTGTAAAGTGTTCTGAGACGATGGAATCCTACTCGTAATTGTCTTTTTTACCTGTAGGTACTGAAGAAAATTTCCATTTTTTATTTCAAAGGTTCGAAATAATGTTGTATATGTCATAAGTATGTTATCATCAAAAAGGTGATGGAGGTGGGTGACCCCTTTCTCTGCCCATGTGCTGAGATAAAGAGGTATTTTGTTGTTTACAAAGTCTGGGTTGTGCCAGATTGGGGAGAGTATACCTGGTAGTAATTGGGAGCCTGTGACTTCCAGGGATTTCCACCAAGCAGACATGGTGGAGGCAATCATAGGGTTTTTGAAGCAGGAATGATGTTTAAGGGTAGAGGTGATAAAGGGTAGGTCTTGGAGTTTGATGAGGTTGCAGTCTATCTGTTCTAGTTCCAGCCAGGAGTTATATTCTTCATGTTGATATATCCATTTGGTGAGATACTGTAGTTGGTTGGCTAAGTAATAATACAAGAAGTTCGGAGCTTCCAGTCCACCTTCAGATTTATTCTTCTGGAGAGTGGTTAGGCTGATTTTAGCTTTTTTGTTCTTTGAGTAGAATTTACCTATAGCAGAGTCTAACGATTGGAACCACTTTGCTGTTGGTTTAAATGGAATCATAGAGAACAGATAGTTGATTTGAGGTAATATTTTCATTTTGACTGTTGCTATTCGTCCCAGAAGGGAGATGGGGAGGTTATTCCATCGTCTCAGATCACCACAGATTTTGTCCAGAAGTGGGGTGAAGTTTAAGTGGACAAGTTCTGAGAGTTTGGAGGAAATATTAATGCCTAGATATCTAATGTTGCCAATGGGAAAAGAATAATGCGAGATTTGGGCTGCAGGATTCCACGAGTTCTCTGTTATTGGAAGTATAATTGATTTTGACCAGTTGATGGTGTAGTCCGAAATGTGTGAGAAGGTTGTGATAAGGTTACATACTTCCTTTACTGATGTTTGGGGTTCTTGTAGGTAAAGTAAAATGTCGTCCGCATATAAATTAATTTTGTGTTCAGATATCTGAGAGCAGATACCTTTGATATTTGTGTTTTGACGTACCGCTGTTGCCAATGGTTCGATAAACATTGCAAACAATAAGGGAGAGAGTGGGCATCCTTGTCTTGTTCCCCTTTGCAAACTGAAGTTTTGTGAGGTGATCCCATTAGTGGTGACTGTAGCCTTGGGTGAGTTGTACAGAGTTGCTACCCATTGGATAAACGATTCTCCGAAGCCAAATTTGTGGAGCACAGCGAAGAGAAAGGACCAATTTACTTTGTCGAAGGCTTTTTCTGCGTCAAGCGACACAACAATAGCTTGTCTGTTGTAGCGCTGCGTTGAACTGATGAGATTTAGAAGTCTTCTGACATTGTTGGTGGAGTGTCGACCTTTAATAAATCCTGTCTGATCACTGTGAATTATTGTTGGGATAATTTTCTCCAGCCTGGAAGCAAGTGCTTTAGAGATAATTTTGATGTCTGTGTTGATTAGTGATAGAGGTCGATAGCTAGAAGGAAGCGAGGGATCTTTATCTGGTTTCAATAATAACTTTATTGAGGCTGTATTCATGTGAGAGCTTATATAACCATTATTCTTAATCTCTGTCACTGTCCTGAAGAAAAGGGGTGCTAACATTGACCAGAAATGTTTAAGAAATTCAGCGGGGAAACCATCAGGACCAGGTGCCTTGCCTGCTGGCATACTGTGTAATGCACATTGTAACTCATTGATGGTCAACGGAGCGTCTATGATGTCTCTGTGTTCAGTTGTTAATTCGGGCATGTTTAGATTATTGAGAAAATCATGAACCTCTTCTTTATTTGGGTTAACTGATGCTGAATATAAATTACTGTAATAATTGTAGAAGACTTGATTAATTTCCTGTGGTGATTGGGTGTATTTACCAGTGGGATCCTGGATTGCTGTTATGAAGGATTTTTCTTTGTTACGTTGGAGTTGATTTGCTAGAAATTTCCCTGATTTGTTGTTGTGTTCGAAGTCATTATATCTTAGTTGTTGAAGTAAAAATTCTGTTTTCTTTGATAGGATATTGTCGAGCTGCAGTTTTGCACTTTGTAGTTTAGACCATAATTGATCGCTTGGGTTTATTGCATAATCCTCTGTAAGTTGTTTAACGTTTTCCTCAATTTCTTTCTCTGTTTGTAGTTCCTTCTTTTTTTTGTACGAGGAGTACGATATTATTTTACCTCTGATTACGGCCTTCCCAGTTTCCCAAAGTAAAGATGGAGATAAATCAGGAGAGTCGTTATTTTTTAGAAAGTCTGCCCACTCCCTCCTTATTATCTGATCAAATTCCGGGTCTTTGAGTAGAGAGATGTTGAAGCGCCAAGTCTGAGAAGATTTACGGTGGGGATCGGTTTGCAGGCTTAGGGATATTGGTGCATGGTCGCTGATAATGATTGGATGGATTCTAGTGGTAATTTTATGCGCGATAGAATTATTTGAGAGAAAAAAGTCAATTCTTGAAAATGTCTGGTGCACTGGAGAGAAGAAAGTATAATCCCTCTTTTTGGGGTTTTTGAGTCTCCAGACGTCATCTAGACCAAAATCCTTCATATAATCCTGTATGACTTTGACTGACTGTGGTAGTTTAGCATGTACTGGACTACTAGATCGATCTACTGAAGGGTTCAAGACTATGTTGAAGTCACCACCTATAATAGTTGTGGAGTTAGCAGATAAGTCTGCTAAATAGGAAAAAACTGTGTGAAAGAAGGCTGGGTCGTCATTATTAGGAGCATACAGATTGGCAATTGTATATAATTTATTAAAAATTGTTGCCTGGATAATAATGTATCTGCCCTCTGGATCTGTTACTGTGCTGTTTAAAGTAAATGGTACTCTCTTATGGACTAGAATGGAGACACCTCTCTGTCTATTGTTATAGCAAGATGAAAAGATAATATTATAATTTGGATCTGTAAGAGATTTCTCTTCTGATTGTAGTAAATGTGTTTCTTGTAGGAGCAAAATATCTGCTTTTAGTTTACAGACATAGTCCAGGATTTTAATTCTTTTTGTCTGTGAGCGTATGCCATGTACATTCCAGGATACAAAGTTTAACTTGGACATAGTGATAGGAGATGTTCTGTCATTGCGTATGTAGCAGAGTAATATAACTTCTGTGTGTGTCCTTGTGAGCTGTCTGTTGTTGTCTGCAAAGTGGATGTTGCTGTCTGTGAGCTGTGGATGTCAGGGTGGTGAGGAGAATGGTGTTGGGTTGAAGCTGTGTGGATGTTAGAGAGATATGTACACTGCAAGTCATGATCTATATGAATATCATTTATAAGCACAACAAAGCCTGGACAACTAACAGAGAACACATTGTGAAATATACCTACACACAAAACGGAGGGGGGACATGAGGGGTGAGTAGGGTAGGGAGGGTGAGGGGTGAGAGTGTGAGAGGGGGAGAGGTGTGAATGGAGACAGACAGAGTAAAGGAAAAGTAGGGTGGGGGTAGCCAGCGGAGGGTGTAGGATAAGGGAGTGAGACATTTACACTAGTGAGATTTTTTTTTTTTTTTTAATTAAATTTTCGATTTTTAAATTAATAAGTAATACATTTAAACACCAAAGCCGTTTAATTGCTTACCTATCCATTATATTTATTTTTTTATTTTTATATATATATATAAATATATATATATATATATATATTATTTTTTTTTAGAAGAGCCAGGGGGTTATAGAGGGTTCACGGAATAACTGACCGTCTATATATAGTTTGTCCACCACCAGTGCAGTCCGCTTACCTCTCTGCCTGTGTTCTTTCATGATGGGGTATAATAGCTTACGCCGCTCGTTTATCTCCCGGGGGAACTGGTCGTTCATGCCATACGAGGTGCCTTTTAGCTCCCGACCTTTGCTTTTCACGAGCACTTTCTGCTGGAAGTGCTCGAATTTGGCTATGATGGCACGGTGGCGATTTCCTCCTCGGGGTCCCAGCCGGTGGACACGGTGAAAACTGATTGTTTTTACCGTTTCAGCAGGGATTTTGAGCGCCGACACCATGAAGTTTTTAATCAGGGTCTCTGGGTTATCCGGCGTGGACTCTGGGATGCCTGAGAAGATTAGATTGTCCCGCATGCTCCTCGACTGGATGTCCAGGACGGTCTCCCTCAGGGACGTGTTGTCTTTTTTTAATATACTCACCTCCTCGGTGACAGCTGTCAGCGTGGAGCGGAGTTCCACGTTGTCCCTCTGCAGATCGTTAATCTGCTGGTGCGTGAACTCCAAACTGGCTCTCAGGTCTTTAATCTCCTGGTGAAGCAAAGTGAGAACGTCAAGCTTTTTATTAATGGAATCTAAAACACTTACCTGGATGTCCGTGGCCTCCAGATCTGAAGTGTCAGTCGAGGAGTCTGTTTTCCTCCTCTTGCTCGGATTCTCGGGTGTGGGGCTGGAGCCTTCCATGGTGCAGCAGCGGACGAAATAGTCGTCAATAAAGTCCTCAAGATCCTCCACTGTGAGCGACACGGTAAGCGACACTTGCAGCAACTTAAACTTAGATATGATGTTTTATTGAATGAATAAAACGGATAGCGGCGATTAGTTAAGTTCTGATCTAGCAGCTGGTGGCCGCCATGTTGAATCTCGAAAATCTCACTGGCTCTCGCGTTACTACAGCATCACGTCACCCTGAATGCATGTTTCTCACCCAGTGAACCAGCAGCTTCATGATCATCTCCAGAAGAAATATGATGGTGAAGATGATGTTACTGATACGTAACACATATGTTAACTCCTTAGGCTGTTGGAAAATAAGGATGATATTAGTGCCTTCCTTGTCTTCCAAATCTAAATGCAGTTTCTTTTATTTGTGCGGTACAGATGAAATATGTCCTGACTCAAAGGCAAAGACTGAGGCAGCCCTCGCTGCTATCATTCATCTTACCCATCAGACATTTATAGAAGCCCAGAATAGACAGATAGTAAGCAGTCTACAATAATGAACTCCCCACCTGCTTATGGTGCTCTATAACCAAGGCGAGGATACTGAGGACCACAGCAAACGTCATTAGTCGTTCGAACAGTTTACTCTCAACAGTCCTCTTCAGGATATTCAAGCAGGGTGTCCAGACCTCATCCTAAAAGTGAAGGCAGTCAGTGAAGTGAGCCCTTGTAAGTGAGACAACAGTGATACAAGAGGTGGTGTTACAGATGTTTCACTATCGTCTCACCAAGATGGTTCTCCTTCTGTCGCTGCTATCAGGGGAGATTATGTTGTTTCTATTGGTAAAGGAAAAAAGATATCAATAAATATAAATGTATATGTAGAAGCCTACGTACCTAGCCAAAGTTTCATGACTGAGTGCAGCCGTTTGTAGGACTGATCTCCATTCAGACATGCAAGTCAAGATGGTTTGGTTTTTATTTCTTTTAAGTATTTTAGACCAAACAAAGTATTTTCTTTGGTTCAGAAAGTCTGTTGATTCTCCTGCAATTGTACTCTCGTGACAACACTGCCTGAGTAGGAGAGGTTGTCTCTTGTATGAAACATGTTGGAGTCTCTGAGTGACACATAAAGGAGCTGAAGAAAGTGTTGTCTCATCAGTGTGAACACAGAACAACAAACCCAGAGAAAGTCTGACTTTACTAGAACTTTAGAAAGTCATTACTTACAGTAGTATTTAGGTCGGATATATTTTAAACCTGCTCTATGAATGTTTAAAATGTTGCATATTATACCTTGAAAGAACTTTTCATATACAGTCACTGACCTGTTGATTTTGGAGAAGATCTCCTTCACAAAGCACATTAACTTTTCAAAAATCTCTGCTATGCTAACAGGGTGTTGCTCTTCCTCAGATTCCTTCTCAGAGAACTTGGCGGCGATGACGACTGCGCACACATTCATCATAATAAAAGAGCCCACCTGGTGGGTAACAGAAGCATTTTTGCATGTAAGTAATTCTGCCCTCAATTTGCTGTGATTTCACTTTGACAGAGATCGACATCAACATGGTTAAATGTTAAGGCTGTCAACTGAATGAACAAATATGACAAGTGACCACTTACAATGGTGACAAGTATGAACTCCAGACAATCCCAGAAGGAATGGGCATCCATCACAAAAAACATGATCTCTGACCATCCTTCCAGTGTAATGACCTGGAAACATAGAGAGACAGAAGAGTGCAAGAAGAGCAGCGTGAGGAAAAACATGTTACCAGCAAAAATAACTGTAAACATATGGTAAGCTAACTTGCAAAGTGTGGATTTCTGTGTCAAATGTTTAAAACTAGAGCGGAGAGAGAGAGAGGGTTAATAGTTAAATAAATGATGTTCCAAAGCCTTTTAAAAAATAGAGATATTTGATGTTTGACATCTAGAAAGATGTTTCAAACATCAAGGTGATAAAATGTTTGGGATCTTAAAATATGTTTACAGATGAAGAGAAGGATATTGGAAATCTTAAAAGAATAGATTTTTTAACAGGTGTGACGTCTTTTTCATTGGGGAAGGGGCAGCTGTGTTTAGGTTCCCACAGGGGAAGCTTATTTTCCCAGTTTTTGAAAACCTCTGCTCTATGATAGGTTATGTATAGACAGAAGATAAATGAGGATGATGGCAAGAACATCAGGACTCAAGATTCATCAGAAATCCACAAATTTGCTTGACACATGCATCTTTTTTGGCATGACACATATTGTCTGGGTTCTAAAGTTCTAAAAGTCATAATGTTATACCGTCTAAAAAAAAAGCTGAAGGATACTTTTAAGGTACAAGTGAGGTCTTACCCTAATATTCCTAACTCCCTGTTTTCATCTTTATTCTATACACATATTAAGCCCCTCTTACCTGGAATATGGCTATCCAGGAGAAGCCAATGTTATCAAAGTTGATGGCTCCCATGTGCGGGTTGTCTGCCCCGGGCCGACAGACGTTGTAGTACTGGTTCCAGTTGACACAGTTGTTGGCACTGATGTTAGCCCCAGTAGGCTCTAAGTCATTTATTGCTGAACGATTGTGGGGAGCAGCCAATGAGCAAGTCTCTCCGTCCACTTTGTAAGGTGGGATATCAATGCAGCACTGCATCCCACCTTGGTTGTCAGGCGAACAGATGAATGGGTACTTTTCACAGTAGAATGAACTCAGGGATACATTGTACTCTCTAAATAGAAAAATAAAGATAATAGCTTAAAAACAGTTTAAATAAAGCTGGTCGATAAGTAATCGAAGGTCACATCACTATGTCATATTATTATTAATTTTCTGGACTGTTAATAAATATCTGGAGGCCTTTTTTAGCCAATTCTAGCTCTGACAGTATTAAAAATGTAAACACTTAAAAAAAAAAGATAGAAAGATATCCTTACGTAGGAATGTCCTCTCCCAGGAAGCAGCGGTTGAGCAGTTGCCCGCCCCACAGCTGGACTCCCACAACTGAGAAGACGTGGATGACCAGCATATTGAGTTAGAGAACATGTCCCAGCATTGGCAAGGTCTCTACAAGTGTTACCACCAAATCTTGCAAACCTACATAAAATGGAAAGAAAGAAGACAACAGTGAATGTTTTGGAGAGAAAAAACACGCTGATGATTGGATGTTGAATACCATCAGGGCCCTGTGTGAATCATTTGAGGACCATTGAGGAGTGCTAAGTAGTTTCCGCAGATGTTCAAATATTGACTTACTCTTTATCCTGCCAAACAGTCGCATCGGCCTGAGAACTTGAAGTACTTGCCATCGGTCGCCGTAGTGGGCCACAACAAAATCCGTCACACTGAAGGGACAGTTACATATACAAAAATTCAAATGTGCACACATTCTTATGCTGATTATGAACACACGGGAGGCTGATGGGTCAAATATATATATTTTTTGGAATGCCTTTTCTTATATATGGCACACAAATAATCAAGCAAGTCAGTCAATATATAAAGTCCAAATTGCTTTGTTTATCCAATTTAAAGCTAAGAGCACTTCCGCATTTGTTCTTGAATGATTGTACATAATGTCTCTAACCCTGCAGTAACGAAGACATGTCACATGATTTCTAGTTAACTGCTATAACATACAGATGAAAGAGAAAATAGAGACATTTGTGAGCATGGGAGAGAGGAACAGTTAAATACTTACTCTCCACAATTGATAAAGCATTCAAACTTGTTCCAATTGTTGCGTAGATAGCCAGTGACCCCCATGGCCAGCATCTTGATGATCATTTCCAACAACAACAATGCAAAGGTAACAGCCTCAAAAACCTGGTCATGCACATATAAATAGAGAACAGCTGTAAATACATTACAGCAGCAACAACAACAACCATGCTTATGCTCACATAAGTTCTCAGGGTAAAGGTTTCTTTGCTTTTCTACAACTTCACTATATTTCTAACTTTTACCGACAAATCCCCCTATTGATAGGGAAGAGGTCACACTAACCTCCAGGTAGATGCTGTTTTCTTCATGCGGTTGTGAGGCACACAGGAGAGCAGGACCATCACAATGGACATTATATTCATCCATGTGCAGGAGCAGGTTAAGTTCAAAACAGACAGAGATCACATTTATTCCTTTATGCAACTTTTGGAAAACAGAGAATGAAAGATTTAATGCAAGAGGCACCTAATGGGACTTATATAGCTTAAGTTGTATAATATTTACATAGGGTAAAGTGTACACTACAGGCTATAATCACATGAACCCAGATGGATACATAGTGTAATAACAAGTCAAACATATAAGCTGTCTGTATTATTCTTCCTGATATTCAGTCTCCCCGGTTGTCGGGCAAGTTTAGACCTTCAGTGGAAGGAAAGGATATGGGCTGTTGGTCATCACCAGACACCAACTTCGAGGTTTGGTTGTTTGTTTCAGGCACAGGAAAACAACAGAAGCCATATGTGGGTAGGGCAAGTGCTCCTCCTCCTGTTGCTGTTGCTCCTCCTCTCTTCTCATTGCATCAGTCATGATGAAACTTCAAACACAGACATTGTGAATGAAGGGAGATGAAAAGAAAAAAGGTCAGAATGAGATGAAGATGTGGTAAAAAAAAAAAATAGTAGGCCTAAGCGTAAGATGGTATAGTGAGAGAGATAAAGTATAAAAGTAGCAATATGATTGAAATAAAAAACAATATCTCAATTACAATTAGGCTTAGTTCTTTAAGCACTTATACCTGGGTTTTGAAAGGAGGCTATTGAAGCTTCCTTCTGGCACATTATGTTTGTTTCCATCAGCCTGTTTTAAGTGCATTTTTAGAGCATACAGTCTTCATAAAGTGTTAATTATATCATTACATTTACATGAATAAAATTCATGGGGAAGTCAGATTTCTGCTGGACAGCGCCATTAAAGCTTACAGGTGTGCCTACAGGTGTGTGCGTAATGACGGAAAGCAAACATTTTTGTGAGCGCAGTAAAATGTTTTAAAATATTAAACGTCAAGCAAATATCTTTCTTTCTTTCTCAAATTTATTTCGAACATGTGCGAGTAGCACAATAAAGTCAACTGAAAAACAAACAAAATCAACGAGAATAGTCAAAACAACAATAACAATAGTCAAATCAACAATAATAATAATATGAACCCAACATGTCCGAAAAGGAGTAGGATGAAGCATAAGCTTATTTAATCCTACCCCTCCTCCACTACTTAATTACCATCCCCCAACATACATATTTACATAATACATGTTTACAAAAATAAATAAATAACAATAATAATAATAAGAAGAAAATAAATAGAGTAAATAAACAAATACATAAATCATTTGTGAAAAACACCCGATCGTTAAAGCCCCTCTTCCTCCCTGTACCTCGTGAAAACCATGTGTTTGTACCGCTTTTTAAACTGGGTCATGCTTGGACATTGCTTGAGCTCCACACCCAAACTGTTCCACAACCTCACTCCACAAACAGAAACACAAAAACTTTTTAATATTGTTCGTGCCCGCTGGTGTTTTAAGTTGAACTTTGAAATATTCAAAAAAACAATTTTTGAATATTTCCAGGAAGTAGATTGTTTATTGCTTTGTACATGATTTGTGCTGTTTGAAAATGAACCAGGTCAGTGAATTTTAATTTGTTTGATTTTAAGAATAGTGAATTTGTGTGATCTCTATAACCGGTATTATGAATTATTCTTATGGCTCTCTTCTGCAGTATGGATAATGATTGTATTGTACATTTGTAAATATTGCCCCAAACCTCATTTGTCATGATTTGGTCTTGGTTTAGTTTGTATTTTGGAGTTTAGATTTCTTTTATTGCTTTATTTCTCTTCCTCCCTAGTGTTGCTTGTTTCCCTGTGTGTTTATGTTTCCTAATGTTGATTGTTTAGTCTTTAGTGTTTCCTGTTTTATTTTGTAATTACTTCTTCTGGTGTCTCTCTGTGTTTTGTCTTTACTCCTGCCTCTGTGTGTCTTCCCTTCTGTGTCGGATCATTGTCGTATGTCGGTGTGTGTAGTCAGAGTTTCCCCATGTCTTTCCAGTGTTTTTCTTGTGGCTCCCTGTTTTTTCTGTATGGACTTTGTTTTTTTTTTAAAGTAAGTTTTTGTTTGCCTTTTTGTTTAATTAAATAGTTTTTTGTTCCTGCAATTGGGTCCTCCTTCCTCATTCCAGCCGTGACAGAATGATCCGACCACCAAAATGGACCCAGCAGGAGTATTTTCTTTGGAATTACGTGAGGTTACGTATAACCTCACCTGCATTAAAAATGACATTAAAATGGCTTGCTGTGGCGAGGAAAGAGAGGCAGCCATTTTTGAAGCGCAAAAGGAGATCCTCTCAAGGCCATGGCTCAGGCACTTTCTCCCTGAGTGGACAAGAGACTTTTTCTCCTCTTCTTCCCTGCCATGCCAATCCAAGCCTCAGCCCAAGCCTCAACTCAAGCCTCAGTCCGGGCCTGAACAAAGGCCCCAGCCTAGGCCTCAACACAAGCTTCAGCCCAGGCCTCAACCCAAGCCTCAGCTCAAGCCTCAGCTCAAGCCTCAACCTCAGCAGCCTCTCTACCAGCCCAAGCCACAGCCTCAGTCCAGGCCTCAGCCCAGGCCTCAACCGAAGCCTCAGCAAGAGCCTCAACTCAGCCCATGTTGCTGCCCAGCGCAACCGAGTCTTCGCTGCCCAGCTCGCCGGGGTCTTCGCTGCCCAGCTCGCCGGAGTCTTCGCTGCCCAGCTCGCCGGGGTCTTCGCTGCCCAGCTCGCCGGAGTCTTCGCTGCCCAGCTCGCCGGAGTCTTCGCTGCCCAGCTCGCCGGAGTCTTCGCTGCCCAGCTCGCCGGAGTCTTTGCTGCCCAGCTCCCCAGTGACTCTGGCCCTGTGCGCCCCAGGGCCTCAGCCTCCCTTCTTCCCTTCAGAGCGCTGTCTGCTGCTTGTGAATGCTGAGCTCCGTAGTCCCCCTGTTGAAGAGAGGGGGATTTCTCCGCATTTCCCCTTGGCGGTCCGGCCGACTCCTGACGTCCCCTCGGCGGTCCGGCCGACTCCTGACGTCCCCTCGGCGATCCGGCCAATTCCTGACGTCACTCCTGACGTACCCTTGGAGGTCCTGCCGACTCCTGTGCCATCGTCAGAAGGCCTTCTGACTCCCCCTGAGCTGGTCTCTGTGTTTGGTCGGCCTCCTGGCCGCCCACCTGAACTGTCTCCCGTGTTTGGTCGGCTTCCTGGCCGCCCACCTGACCAGCTCACTGTGTTTGGTAAGCCTCCTGGCCGCCCACCCGAACGGTCCCCTGTGTCTGGTCAGCCTCCTGGCCGCCCTCCCGAACTGTCCTGGCCTTATGGCCTTCCAGCAGGCCGTCTGCCTGAGAGTCCGGAGCCAGCTGTGCATTTTGGGCATACTTCCTTGAGTCTCTGATAACTTTGGGGTTTAGTTTCCTCCACCAGTGTCTGCTATGTTGACTTGATGTCCATGGAACTGGAGGAGCTTGCTCTATCCGTAATAAACCATATAGCAATATAGGCGCTGTGGTTCTTTACCCACCAATGAAACCTAATATCTTCAGAGTGATTTGACCGGGGGGGGGGGCACAGACCTCTCGAAAGCCAATGTTCGTTTTGTACATACAACAGTGCAGCTAATTTGTGAAGAAAGGCCTCTTCACCTGCACGGGTCCACCTGTTCGACCTGCACCCTCTCTCTGGTGTCTTTATTCCCACTGACCCGAGACAATAGAAGGCCGGGCAGCTTCACCTCCTCTCCCAGCTCGTGTTACACAACCACCCAGGGCAAAAGTGAACATGAAAGTGCTGTTTGTGTGGCTGGATGAAACCAGGTAAAGGCACTTACACACCTACTTGCTCCAGGGACACACACAAATGATACTGAACTAACAGTTGAGGCAAACAAATGTATTCTGTAGATTTTATCAAACCTTATCACAAGGAATGCACTGATTTACTCGATAAAATTGTATCTGTTCCTGGACACAAAATATAATAAATGCAGAGCAACTCAGGCTAGACTTGCGATAGCGAGCATGATATGAGGTTTATATGCACATAGAAATGATTCTAATTTGTTTTTATTACCTTGAACTATTGAGAGTAATGACTCCATTAGTTCAGTTAGTGTCTAATCTTTTTATTACCCTTAGGGACATCATTTTACCAGGTCAAACATTTCTTGTAATTTTACTATTCCTAAGTGCTAAAAAGCTGTATTACAAAAACTCTTGCTGTGGAATGTTCTCTTCTCTTTGTTTTTTGGTGAATTAATGGATGATCTAATGTCTTTGGGATTCAAACTTTTATTTAAAGGGGACATATTATGAAAATCCATTTTTACAGGGTTTTTGAACATATATTTGGGTAAACTGAGTGTCTATCGACCCACAAAATTTGAAATAAATCCATCCAGTCCTTTGTTTGTGGTCTGCATAAGTCTTACCACACTGAGAAAAGTGCTCCGTTTCAAATTTTCTCAGCTTGTGACATCACAAGCTGGATTCTGGTAAAAAAAATACCCTCCTTTCCCCTGGTTTCTCCACCCATGGACTCCAACCCCAGTCTAGAGCAAAACTTTTGCACAGGTCTGCCATTTTTATTCTCACTAAGAGGAGTGATGTCTACTGTGAAACTCAGGGGGGGCTCATTGCATTTAAAGAGACACACACACCAAAACAGAACGTTCTGAGAGAGCTGGTTTATACAGGGTCACAAACCTCCTCTGGTTGTTGATTCATGTTGTATTTTGACCAAAGCACAGCACAGATGTTTCATTTAGACCACAGAGGACTGTTTGAAAAGGTGGAAAAGGGGTATAATATGTCCCCTTTAAATGAAAATACCTGAAGGCGAAAAACCCACCGACTGTGTATAGTCACACAAATTACCCACTGGCTTATGGACTGCAGTTTATACCTTGGGATTCACATTTTGGCCTTTGCAATATTGATTCTTTAGGGCCAGAAGTTATCACTCATATGTAAGAGAGAGGGAAGCTGGAGACTAACATGGCTAATTCATTACTTGGCTAATGAGCTTGTCAGTAACAGTGTCTTAATTATCTGTAAAAGTGTTCATCCCCATACAGTTATGATTAATTTGGAAATAAGGTAAAAAAAAAATACCCAAAGCAGAGTTTAAGTATGTTTAAATGTGTTGTACAGTTGTACATTTTTAAATGACTTGCTATTGAAGCCAGCCCCAAGAGGCTATTTGAGGAACTGCAGTTTTTGGCCCTTTAGACTGCTGCTAGGAAAAAGATCCCATCAGTAACTTATATTTCATAACATTTTCTGGCTAAACTAAGTGGTTTAATCTTGAATAATACAAATGAATAACTCTTATTTGCACTGATCAATCTGAAATTATATCTTCTATTCATTTCTATTTCTATCTAAAGCTGTCAGACAAATGTGGTTGAGTTTTTTTATGTGGAGTTTATCATTGCACAAAATGAAACTATTAAAGTTATTTAGGCTAGTGCCTCTAATTTACTGCAGTACAATTCTTGAGGAAAAGTACTTGACCCCAATGGACTCCAGAGTTCCCTCATCTCAAAACACTAGTCTGATTTTCTGGCAGACGTGTTAAGCGCTGATGCAACTGTTACTAAACCCACAGCAACAGAGATGCCATTCACATATCTTACACCAGAACATACAAAGTCATTTGCTGCAATTAGGAATGTGGTTAAGACTCCAAGCACCCCCTTTAGCTACATCCTGCCAACACACACACATACATACAAAAACCCACTTACACACGGATACATTGAAACGTAGACGGCTTTGTAACATCAACAATGCTCTCATTGTTTTGTGTTCTGCTATTTGATTGTTGCCAGCGCTGGTACAAACTTCACACCACTATTAAGCACCAGCAGATACATTGAGAAAAGTGGGTGATTCAGTGAAGCTGTTTTTTGTTCCCTGCAGGTTTATATGATAACAAATGAGCCGGCATCTATCAGCGCTGCTGGTGTGGGGAAACTTCAAACCTTTCAAATGCCAGCTTTTCAAGAACCATGAAACTGACCCATGAGGAGAGTTTTTGTAAGTGTTGTGGAATTGATTTATCTTAACCGTCTCTTAAACAACATAATCAGTTCTACAAAGATGAGCTGTTAAAATGAAACATTTCTCCTTCATGAACATATAACCATGAGTCTTATGGTTACAGTGATTACTTATTTATGAATATGGTCCTAAGCATGTGTTACTAATGAGTGTGTACATTAATTTTTTATCCATTTTTTCCTGGGTGGATGATCAACCTCCGGACCAGCAGATATTATGGGGTTTTCCAAAATTATACTGATATTGAATTAAATTCTAACTCTTCCAAAGATAGTTCAGCCCTTTAGTGACCTACAGCAACCTGTCTCATTGTCTGGCTCAATTTGGGAGGTTTGTTTGTCCAGCTGACTGTAGACATGTGCTGTTTATCTGCCAAAACAACCTTAATTGTTGTGTCCTATATAGGCTGTGTTTTGTGTTCATTTGTCCTCTTGTTTACCTTTAAACTGATCCTTTCTAGATAAATGACAGATAGCTCTTCTAATATGTTTATATCATATAGGCTACTCAACGTTGACACAGAGATTTCATATAGAGCTTGATCCTGTGTTTTTTTGAGTCAATGAAAAGGCATTATCAAGAAAAAAGAAGAAAACTGTCTCACTAATTAAAATCTAACAATCTGATATATGATCATGCATATCACATTATCAAGATTTATTTTACTTAAAAATCCCAGATGTAAATAAAAACATTAATTATGTTTCAGGGTCCAGGTTGGCCTACTTGCATAATGGCTAACACTGCCACTACTTATACTAGGAAAATAGCCATCAGTAATGTCATCAGTAACACCTGTGATTGTTTATGTGACTTATGTCAAGTCAAAATGTCAACTGTGAAAATGCTTTAATTTTAATCAAACATTACAGAAGCAAAATCAAAACAAACAATGCACCACTAATGTAAATAGTGGAAATAGCATAGTGTTGGGATTAAAAATTAGTGTAGGAATGCTGCTTATGTTTCTATTGTGAAAAAGTAGGCTACGTATTGTTCCTTTACTCTAACAGCTTTTACTAGCAGTGTTGTTCACCATGGTGACCTGAGGGGGCGCTGTGGAGCATGAGCGCACACACACCCCGGCGTGGAAACGAGCAGCGGTGGCAGCTTGCAGTCAAACCGCACCGGGTTTATCATCAGAGAGGAGCAGCGGGGTCAGCGGCGGCTCTTAACTTTGGACTAAACCGGACACATCTGAAAAGCATCGCAATGCTGCTGCGAGAGGGACCCTCTGCTGCTTTTTTTGCACTTTTATTGTATTTCTCCTCTCTGGAGCCAACTGTGGTGCTCGCCTTCAACCTTGATACCAGTCATGTCATCAGGAAAGACGGGGAACCGGGGAGTCTGTTCGGGTTCTCTCTCGCCATGCACCGGCAGCTCAACCCGGATAAACGAATGTGAGTGATACCGCGAACTTTACTTTTCCTCTTTTCCATCTGATTATATTGGCCTACATTTTTCTGACCGTATGGGTGCACCTGACGAAACAGGTTCATTTTAATTACTAACATATGTAGGCTAAGATTTTTAACTAAATTCCCTGAACGTATTTCCTTTACTCTAAAGTTGTATAATTATCATAGGCATAGCCTAAAACTTCCACTTCATTTCAGGATTCTGCCTTTGCGACACTAATTAAATATTTTACATCCACTGGTTGTGATGTCATGCATTGTGCCCACATTTAAAAGAAAGTGTATCTACCAAATCCTGTAGTGGTTTTGTCCGATTTTACGGGTTTTTGTTCTAGTTTTCTATAGAGCTTGTCTGTCTCCCTGTGGTGCTTTGGCTGTAAGAGGGGAAGAAGCGGATGGACAAACAATGGTTCTAAGTGTTATGCAAATGTGCCTGTAAGGTCAAACTGAGAGAGCACCGACTATAGCGTTGCAACTGTTAGTCGATTAATCGGTTTGATTTTCTTCTGATAGTCTACTTGATCCTTAAGGTAATATGCCAAAACAACATGTGAAGAATGATTTCTTAAATGTAGAGTTGTTAGCGAGACTTTACAGGCAATTTCAAATTTTTAATACTTCCA
Organism: Tautogolabrus adspersus; assembly: GCA_020745685.1. Classification (NCBI taxonomy): domain Eukaryota; kingdom Metazoa; phylum Chordata; class Actinopteri; order Labriformes; family Labridae; genus Tautogolabrus; species Tautogolabrus adspersus. Next base: position 13,279,037 of record CM036548.1, on the reverse strand, counting down.
TACCAGTTATTTACAAATGAAAAACAAATGCTGGATTCATTGATTAAATACATATTTTGTTAGTCTTATTCCTTGATCAGCTGTCGACACATTCTAACCAGATTTATATAACTGTGCAAAAATAAGAGCACTCATGGGTAAGATGTTTCCCAAATGCAGCATTACAAGTTTTCCTTCTGATGCCATCATGCATTGCAGTGAATCATTTCCTCTGGCCAGCCCTGAGGCGTCAGAAAAGACATCAGTGTAGTGAGCCTGCTCCTCCTGCCACACAGAGTGTGAGGGGGCTGAGGCTGCATGCAAGAGCTACTGTAAAGTGGACACACAAGCCTGCAGCAGCATGTTGAGACACAGAGAGCAGGGATGAGAATTCCTGATAGCAGGAATTAGAGAGATTCCCCAAAGATCACAAACATTCGGCTTAAGCTGAGGAATTTTATCTGCCTGGTGTTTTGGCTGAAAGGCAGCTCTGGTTGCAGTGAATTTCAAATCTGGAAGCTGTCCTTAAGAAATGCATTTTTTTGACAAGGCTCCCTTTGTGCGGTCCTGAAAAGAGCGACGTTTACCTTTGTCAGAGTTGATAAGTGTAAGGAGAGTGAAAGTCATGAAAGTGAATGTAATATTTGTTGGGCAAACAGAGGCTTGAAATGTCACACCGGCCTGATTGTTGGTTTTCAGCCAGTAAAAGTAAGAGGGGGAAGATTCACCTGACATGCTGGGCACTGAGAAAGCTGCTCAGAAACATATAACATCATGGTTAGTTTTTGTTGGTCTCACCTAGGAGAAAGTGGAAATTTAAGAGTGCATCGTTCAAGGTACCATTTTTACATGAAAACCATACAGTGTATTCTTCAACATTATTTTATATTGGCCAATGGTATTTCAGGAAAAATACTGAAAACATTATGCTTCTGACGTGCAGATACAACTTAATTCCCTTCAAAATTACTGGTTTTAAGTTAACTGATTATATTTTGGTTTTAGACTGCTGCCCCGGGCCAAGCAAGAATTTTAAGACATCAATATGGACTATGGGATCTTGAAATAAACATTTTTAGTACTATTAAATCTATCCTATAGGACTTTACCGTTATTATCAAAAATAATGAAGATTTTGATATTTGTGATGAATCCATTGGGCTGGGGAATATCAAAAAGATGTAGTACATGATGGTCACAATTTCCTGGAAGCCCAAAGTGGAAGACCATCATATTGCAAATCTTGTCCAAGTAACAGAGCAAACAGGTTACATTTATGATCTTACACACCTTTAATAATTCTTAATTTAAGGAGGTATGCATTTTTTTCCTTAAAAGTGACTTTGAATCGAGATTGTTTCCTGTTGTCTTCTAATGCTAAATAATCAAAACATTGGGTTAGCTCCACTGAAACTGACAAACTGCGGAAAATTAAGTAATTTTTTTTTGTCGCAACCCATTTTTTCCCCTCTCACGTCCCTGTCAAAAACATATCTGCTCCATGTTACTGTATGAAAACACTCCTCCATTTACATTGTTGTAACTGAGGAAAGTACCCTTCACTCTCATCTTTACATCCTCATGTGACCCTGAAGGAATCAGCCAGGCGAGTTAAGTGAAAGCACATTAAAGCACACAGCAGCAGGTAATGAACAACCACACACTTCAAGTGTTGAGGAACACTGACGGCTCTCTTAAAAGCAGCAAGCAGCAGCAGTGTGTCACACACTGCATCTGTCTCTTTTGCTCTTACTGAAACATGTGTTTGATGATGATCTCCAGCAGCTGTAAAGCCGTACTGGATATCACTGCTTACATTAATGTGATTAGAATGAGTCAGATGTGAGGAGAGGGACGCTGGCTTCTTCAGGCTCCTAAATGCTGATGAGGAGCAACACATGCGACTAGATAGACTCAAATCTACTGGCCTTTTAATTCTTACTGTGTTTCAGAGCCAAAAGCCAAATATCCATAATTAACTGTGATTATTCAACTAATCTTCCTGTGTTTCCAAAGATTTGTTAACCACATTGCTTAGAATCTTTTTTTTTTAGAGACGTTGTTCCTCTTATAAGTTAATTGGAAGCACAACTTACAAAGTTGTATCAGTTTTTGATGAGTGGAAGAAACAAAGAGATCCATGTTTTAGAATTAAAACTGAACACAATGTGGTATCTTTCAAAGAGACAACTGTGTTACTCTTCCCTGAATAATGTGTCGGGGTTAATGATGTGGATATAACATCCAGTGAAAGAAACAGGGCAAAAAGTTCCATTTGAGTGGACACGCAAGACCATCTGTGCACATGTAACCTGAGAGATGAAACACATCGGTGAATCATGAGTTGAGATATTCACGTCAACCGTGACACTGAAGTGTGGCTCTCTTAAAAAAAAAACAGTGAATTGGAGGAAAAAGCTTTGTTAATACATTAAAATAGTCAAAAGGTTTTTTTAATTGATTTATTTTTTAGTCCAATTGTGTGTGTGTGTGTGTGTGTGTGTGTGTGTGTGCGTGTGCGTGTGTGTCTGTGTGTAAACTGAAACAGTTAGAACAGCTGCAGCACTTCTTGTGGCTTTGAGTGCACAGCTGGCCGAGCTCTTGGCCACATCTGTTAACAAAGGCCAGTGAGATCACTGTGTAAACCCTCAGCAGTCACTGTGCATTCCCATTTACACTGCACTGAAAGACAAACTGCATGATGGGAAGTGGTCTCGCACTACAGCCTGGCTGATGCTGGATAATGTAGTTTTATAAAAGACTGATCAAGAAGAGTTTGAATAACATTGTTTATGAACTTTTTTTTAATTAGGATTGCTTACTTAGTGGGACGTTTTAAAGCTAATTAGCATAACTAGTTTTTAGGTAGCTGATTATTTTGTGTTTAAGAACACAACAAAGTATAATTCTTTGACATTTTACTGTATTATAGTGAAATTCTTATTATTTACACTGTAACACATACCATGTCAATACTAAAACATATCTTATGAGCTGGTATGTATTAAATGGTTTGCTCTATCTTTATGGCTGTATTCCAGTTAAGTGTGTGTATACTCACTTTTTTGATACAGCCTGCAGCTCTAGGATCATCCTGTTTTCGGACAGTTTGATGTTTTTAGTATAATTTATTTACTGTAATTCATACTTAGATTCTTGGAGTCTCTTTAAGCGTCTCATGCAGACATCACATTTATCTCCGTCTGCAGCAGAAAGTAACATCAAGTACAAAAAGCCTCTTTCCAAACTGAAAAGCAGGTAATGTATCTGCCAGTCTGACATGTAAATGTCAATGTTACCCCTCAGATACTTGCTAAATTCAACATCTGTCACTTTCCTGAGAAGCTCGGCTGTTATGTCCGAGGTGTTTTCCTTTACATGTGTTACTAGTTCATCGTTCATATGTTGTTGTTTTTTCTACATATAGCCTCATGGATTTTATCTTCTTTTGAGCAAAAAGGAGCATTCGCTGTAGCTGAAGAATATTTTGGTAGCTTACTCTTTAAATCTGAGACTCTATTCAATGCTTAGAGATATGCAGGTTTTGAGGGCCACTTGTACTGATCTTTCATTTGCATCCTATAAATGCATTATTGCTTTCTTTTTGTCATTGCATTCTCTTCATTAGAACTCACTTACACTTTTGCAGTGCTGTGACTAATCATTCTTCCTATAGGGTTATCAAACTTTCCCAAAGCTAAAGGTGATCTACTAATAGCTTATTGTTGTATTTGTATTGTCTTGCTTTTGACAATATCAAATGCAAACCCCAAAATATCTTGGGCTTATAATTTCATCTGAATTTATTTGAAACAATAAATAATGAATCTTTGCAGCTCCAAAGAATCTGAAGCTTCCCAACCACATGAAGTGTTGATTCAAATCAACACAAGGCTGTAGATCGGTGTTTCATTGAAAATACAGTCTTTATTCTAATAGAATAAAACTTCATGTGTCTCTAATGTTCTGCAGTTGTTGCAGCATCTCTTATAGTACAGAAGATAACGTTTGTATTCTGCTTGGCAGAACATTACAACGTATGCACTGAACTAAAACTCAGCATACTGAATCTCAGAAGTAAAGACGTGTGTAAAGGCTGTTTGTTTTTACATTGACTGGGCTTCGTTTGAGGAGAGGGGTTTGCAGTTTGGTCTTTTGTCTCTCATCAGATCTCCTCAAGAGGGTCCTTGTTCAGCAGATGATGATTCACAGGGCTGTGACACAGATCAGTTGGTGTTTCACTGAAGGAGCTGCAGAGAAACAAGGAGGAGAAAAGAGGTTTTCCTCACGCTAGGATTTCCTCTCTTTACTTACAGAAAATTCCTACACACACTTTTCATTTAAACACATGATTGCCTCCCATCCCAACATGTGCTTTTAGACTCTTTTATAAAGTGTAGCAATTATACTCTGTAGCTGTACTGTAACTGAAGTTGGCCTACAAATGTGAAATTCTAGTTTTTGTAGGTTAGCTGACCAAGTGTTCAGAGATGTCAGAGCTAATTCAATGTTAAAGAAAACAAACCCTTACTCACTGCAAGAACGAGTCTGAAAGCTCATGTGAGCAAAACCATCAGCAAGAAGATTAATTGGTTATTTTGAATGGATGTAAATTCTGTTGCTGGGTAGGTGTCATACTGGAACTGTCACTACAATTCTAAAACAGCCTTTTTTACTTTCTCCCCAGCAAAAATTCATAATCCGTAATACGTTTGTCAGCATTAACACATTTACTGTGACGCGATTAAGACCAGAAATTAACGCATTCTTTTTTTTATCGCATTCATGGCGTGCTATTTTGTCCCTTTAGTGGCGCACTACCTAAGCCACTGCACTGACGGCAGCGTCTCCCAGTAGTCACAATGGTGGAAACAAACAACACCTCTCCGCCTTTGAGGCTCATTTCACTTTAAAAAACTCCAACATGGCTCAGGTAACGAGTCAAAAGTTACATCCACCTCACAACATTAAACATTGAACTTTTTTACCCTTCCCTGAAGCTGTTTTCATTTAGTTTTTGATCTATAACAAGTTCCTTTTCTGTGGTTAAGTTAATGCTGTAACCTTCAATCTACCAGAAGTTAAGACAGTATAAAAATACAAAATAAAAGCGTTACAAAAACTGTTTTGAACGGCAACATGCAGTTAAAAATGCGATTAATCATGATCAACTATTGAAATTAAATGATTAATCTCGTCGTTTTTTTTTAACGTTTGATAGCCTTCCTACCTAGTTATGTACAGGACAAGATCAGCAAAGAAATAAGAGAAACAAGAACCAAAGACTCTGTGTTAGTTTTTTGAATCAGAGGTTGTGTGGTAGCCACTACAGAGTCTTTTCAATTTATAATTCTCCCAAATATAATATTGCTGTGCAGCTGTTCAGAACAAGTTGGTCTAATGCATGAATACGTTTAAGTAGACTGCAGTGACCAGCTTACTGAGATATGGCTAATAGCGGATTAGCTATTGCTAATCCAAACTGCCTGTGCCAGTTGAGTTGACATTTAAAAGAAAAAGAAAAAAAAGGTTCCTGGTTCACTCTTGTCTAAAATCAAGGGTCAGTGAAAAAAAAACTAGAACTATGAATGTTTGATAAGTCTCTTTTGTCATGGTAAAGTGTGTATAGTCTTTGTGGGAACAAGACGTTCGACACATAGAGCAATAGTAACTACAAAGAGAATCAGTTATTAAGGTGCTAATAAGTTTGACAAGATGTTGCAATAGAGAGGCCAACTACACAGCTGAGCTACCAACTCAATCGATTGTCTCAGTGTCACTTTTCAATGCAGGATAGGTTAAAGCTGTATCTAGGCAACCGTATAGACAGGAAAAAACACACAGGTCTTGAAACTGTAGAGCTTTCGTTTGCATAGTGTGCAAAAGGCTACAAATGCTGCCAACATGTTGCAGACATTTCAAAGGGGGTTAAGAACCATGCTTAAGTTTGAAATGTGCAGCAAGTTCAGGTCTCAGTCATGTCCCAGTTGCCTCTGTTTAGGTTCATTTGAAGTATTGTGAAAGGCATACTCATTTATAAACATGTGATAAAGTCACAACAGTCTTAATTCTGTTATCTTTCTCACAGTTGTTTTCCAATTGTTCTTGCTTACACCTTCCAGAGCATTTCTAGAGAGTTTTGGTGATATACTAAAACAAACCATCCAAAAGAACTCCGTTTACAGAATTATAGAATTGAGTTTATTTCTTCTTTTTTCGGATCAAAGATAAAGTCATGTCTCTTATCACTGACTACAGAGATAATTCACTGCAAGTCCAAATTCACACTATAACGGCTTCAGTTGGCCATGTCAACCTTGTGAAAGAGATCTTGATCTCAATGGGTTGATTACCTGGTTAAATTTAAAAAAAGTTGTGCTGTGTATGTACGTCTCAAAGCGTGTGTGTGTGTGTGTGTTTGTCTGTGAGTGTGTGTGTCTGTGTGTGTCTGTGTGTGTGTGTGTGTGTTTGTCTGTGAGTGTTTGTGTCTGTGCGTGTGTGTGTGTGTGTGTGTGTGTGTGTATGTGTGTGTAAGAGAGAGAGAGGGACTTTTTCTTTTGAAGCTCCGCTCGGTCAGTGCAACAGAATTTCATACCTGTACAATGAGCAACAACAAAGATGTCTTATTTTGTTCTTTAGGTCCTAAAATCTTCATGTGAAAGAAAGCCTTTTCATCAGATAGTGTGGCTATCTGATAATGTCAACCCTGAAACACATCCAGGCTGTGTGAGAATGTGGGTTTAGAGGAGAAGCTGTGGTCAGTGAACTGTGTTTGAACAGAGCAGTGAACACGCTCCAAATTGTCCGCCTCAGCGCTCCTCTGCCCTCTGCAGAATGTCAGAACAGTACTCCACTGTCCCAGAGTGACATTTTCTGTTTAGTCTCTTATCACAAAATCAGCTCTTTGAGAGAATGATTGAACACAGCCAGCGATCATTCTTCCTGAGAAATATGCAATATATGTGTTAACCAAAGACTGAAACAGCCTTATGTCTGATATGTTCATGTTTACAGAGTTACCAGTCAGAGCATTTACAGTTAGAGCTCCTAGACTAAGAGAATAAGTCTGGGTTAATCACTTTATAAATCTCTTCTTTTTTTACTCACAACATTATCCTAAATAAAAAATAAGATTTTACCTAAGCTGTCTCTTTCATCATCTATTTATATTCATCCTATTTGATACTGTTCAAGTAAATGTTTTCTATACCGCAAAGTTCTTCATATGATGTGATTTTGGATTTTACTTTGATTTATTGTGTGAAGTTCCTTTGTAACTCTGGTATCATGAGTTTTTTAATGGTAGTGTTTTCTTTTTTTTTGTGGAACTAGAGCTGTTCATATCAGTTTATTGGTAGGAGGGTCTAACACTTTGAACAGGAACATATTTTACAAACATCAGAAGCATCGCTGTGAGAATTTTTCCCAGGAATTATATCCAAATCTCTTTGGTTATCTGAGTGTCTCCTCAGTGCCACTATAGGCTTTGCATTTGCAGTATCAGGTTAATTGTCTTGGGAAATACTGGATGGATTGACTTAAACATTGCTACAGATATTCATGCGCCCCACAGGATAAACTGTAACAACTTCAGTGATCCCTTCGATGTCATTAAGGGACATCATCAGATCAAGTTTTGACAGCAAAGCACCTTCAAAACTGATGACACTATCCTCAGCTCTACTTTGTATAAAGTTCCAAATAGCAAATGTTAAAATACATAGTTGAACAAAACATGATACCTGTTAAACATCCGAATGTTTAGCCTTTTTATGAGGACTTTCTCAATCAGCTGCATAGAGCTATTAGAAAGGCTGCGGACACATTTTTTGTTTAAAAGATTAATGCAATAGACAACACTATCTGTACCTTTGAAGGCTGTTTTAGCGTCAACTAGGTTGCTAAAGAATGTGGACTAACAGAAAGCAATGCACTGTGTTCATTGTCAAGTTCATCTTTCACACAAAAAAAGAACGTCTTCCAATTTTCTTTTTCTCTCTGGAGCTTTAGGAGCACAACCTAGATTAAGTTTGTGGGGTTTTTTTTTAACTTTTGATTTGCATTTTTGGAGGATACTAAACTTGAGGAGCATGTTTTAGTACACTTCATTTTGATGATGTAGTCATTGGTCACTTAAAAGAAGTGAAACTCATTCCTCTGCCAGCATAAGACAAAACATTTTTGAAACCCAACACATGTGTTACATCCTCTTTTCTGACAGGAAAAAACATTCTCGTTGCGATGCCAACAATGTCGCTGTTGATATTCTCACATACATGTATAAAATGTAGCGCTCTGCTGCTCTTACACTTAGAAATGCAGACTAAATTCAACAGTCAAGGTGTCCACAAGAAGCGACATTTAAAAGTTATTTTGGTACTTTTCATTAGATCTTGGAATACATCATGAAAATTAAACGGTAGTTTAATTATTTTGTCTTTGTCTTCAGGCTCTTGATTGGTGCACCGAGAGCCACAGCTTTGGGAAAACAGGCAGCCAACATCACTGGAGGCCTTTATAAATGTGAAATCACCCAGACCAATGACTGTGAGCGCATTGTATTTGATAATGAAGGTGAGTCATCTGTCTGTCTCTCTGTCTGACTTTCTGTCCTTCCAATGTCAGAGGCTATATCTTTGTTTTCTGTCGCTTTATTTCAATAGAGAATGTACGAGTTGAGTATAAGGAGAATCAGTGGATGGGAGTGACGGTTAAGAGTCAGGGACCTGGAGGAAAGATTGTGGTGAGTCAAACTGAGTGTCTGAACCATCTTTTCCACCAACACCAGTCCTTGTTTGCTCTCATTAAATCTGTATGTCAAGGTATGATTTTAAACTTGGCTGCTGTGTTTTTAATTTCAGACCTGTGCTCATCGCTATCAGAGGCGTTTGTTTGTGAACACCCCTCAGGAGTCCCGCGACATCACAGGGCGCTGTTACGTCCTGAGTCAGGACCTGACCATCGACACATCCTCTGATGAGGACGGAGGAAACTGGAACTTCTGTGAAGGCAGATCCAGAGGCCATGAGATGTTTGGATCTTGCCAGCAGGGTTTGGCTGCCACCTTCACCAAGGATTATCACTATGTGGTGTTTGGAGCACCAGGAGCTTACAACTGGAAAGGTCTAACATACAGAGCTTTTATTTGATCTATAAAAAACAACGAGTATTTTGTGATCTGTTTTATCTCAAATATTTTTGTTTACATCTGTGATAATCACACGCTTTTTTTTTTCTCTCACATCTTCTCCAGGCATTGTTCGAGTGGAGCAGAAGAACAACACTTTGCTGGAGATGGGGATTTATGATGACGGCCCGTATGAGGTTGGAGATGAGCATCTCCTGAACCCTGAGCTCGTGCCTCTACCTGCTAACAGCTATCTAGGTGATTGTCTGTCCACAAAGAATGTATGATAAGCTGAGCCATCGTTCATTTTTATTAGTTACTGTGTTTTTGCAGCTGTAAAAAAAAGTCTGAATGCTTGTTGTGATCTAATCGATTCCTGCATTTATAACAGCGTAAGCAACTTTTATTCTTAAAGACTGGTGACTGTCTTAAGAATGAAGTGAACACATTTTTGATTGTGAACAAACGCTATAAACAGGTGATGCTTCTCAGGAAACACTTTAGTAAAAATATGAAACAGCCTCATCATAGTCTTGAATTCACTGTCAGCATAGTAGGAGAGACTTGTGTCTTGTGTGTGTAAATATTTTCATCCTTCATTAACATACATAAAACCAATGTGAAATATAAAGAAACATACTCCTTTTGTAAGTAGTGTTCCGGGTATTGTCAGCAATTTCATTAGAGAAAAATGGCAGGAAAAGATTTGGTCCTTTTTACTGCATAAGCGACTCCTACTGGCCAGTCTGTGTAATTGCATTCAACGGGAGTGAATATTGCCAGTTGTAGAGCCATCTTACTGTTAAGGGCTAATAATAAGTCTGTTCTTAGGTGTATAATGAGATATTTAAGTCCTACATCTCTCACACTTTAGGATTTTCCCTCGATTCGGGACACAGAATCATGAGGAGTCGTAGCCTGACGGTGGTTGCTGGAGCTCCCAGAGCCAATCACAGTGGAGCTGTGGTCTTTTTGAGAAAAGAAAATGAAGCCTCGGGCAGACTTTTGGTGGAGCACACTCTGCAGGGACCAGGACTTGCATCCTCCTTTGGATACGACTTGGCTGTAGTTGACCTGAATGGTGATGGGTAGGAAAAACTACAACTACTACTTACTTCAAAGTAAACTAAAAAGCAGGAAAGTAAACGCAGATGTAGAAGAAATATATAAGGCTTTGAAATGATCTCTTCATTACAATAGTATCTTATTGTCTTTTTTTCTTTAAATTGACTTTTGGCATTTTATTAATGGGATCATATTCTGCATGTCCTTTATTTGACTTCCGTCTTTGATGTAGATGGCAAGACATAGTTGTTGGAGCCCCTCAGTTTTACATGAAGGACAGAGACATTGGAGGAGCTGTTTACGTTTACATCAACCAGGCAGGAAGGTGGGAAAGAGTCATTCCTGTCCGTCTTAACGGGACCAAAGACTCCATGTTTGGACTGGCAGTGGAGAACATTGGAGACATCAATCAAGACTCATATGAAGGTAAATCAGCTGTCATCTCCAGTTAGTTGTGTTTTTTTCTATCAGTTGATGTCAAGTAAACTGGTTTCTCCTCTCATTCAGACGTTGCTGTTGGAGCTCCTCATGATGACGGCGGGGCAGGAAAAGTCTACATTTATCATGGTTCTGCACAAGGAATCAAAACCACACCTGCACAGGTTTGTTTTGGAATTTTGTTGCAACTGTAATCTCCATTTCCATCTCAATCACATGTTAATGTGTCTCATCCAGAGAGTATTATCATCACTCTTTATAGTTTTATGCAACCCTAACAATTGTATGTTGAATTTGAGCTCACTCTTTTGGTTTCTGCCCATAAGCTTTCCTGTTTTGGTTCAGTCTCACAGCTCTTGTCAGTGCTCCTTACTGGCCTCAGCTGTTTTCGGTATAAATAAAAAAATCTCATCACCACTTTATCAGCAACAAATGGCAGACAGATAGACACAGTTAACAGCTAGCTGGTGAACAAAATGCAGCATTCAACAGCTAAAGAGCCACATATTTTTCTCAGGAGGTGGTGAAGACCAAAAACAGAGATAAAAGGATACTGAATACAGGAAGTGCGTTTGTAGAGTTGCTACCTAACTGCTGCCTGGATGTGGAAATATGCTGCGTTCCAGTTGAACTGGGAAGTGGGAAATTCCGAGTTCCCAGTCGGAAGTGTCAACTGGAACGCCCCCTGAAGTCGTTATTACTAGTCGGAAACTCGGAGAAGTCGGAGTAGCCAGAGTTAAAATCCAACATGGCTGCTACGTGCATCAACCGTACGTTAAAGCTGTATCTATAGTGTTTATTAGCTGCTTGTTCCTCTTTTTGTGTGATTAAATCAATCACACTGATAGTATCCTGTAAGTTCTATCTGTGGACATGTTGTCATGTTATTTTTGTGCACAAACTATCACGTAGTGTGTTGTTATCGTCTGGTATTAGCTAACAAAACAAAGGTACTCCTGGAGGTGTCCATGTTGCTTATCCGACTTGCAACTGGAACACGCTCAACTCGGGTGTGACGTCATTCCCAGCTCCGACCTCCCAGTTCCGAGGTAACTGGAACGCAGCAATAGTAAGCTAACAAGGTTGAATTATCAGCTGAACTGGGTATTTCACTATTTACATTAAGATCAATCTACTAGTGACGAGGGGAACTAATCAGCCTTAAAAAAGACTCTGTGTGAGAGTTAATATCTGAAGGAAAAAAATCTTGTCGTCATGTCACCACGGCCATCTTGGTATTAGCTTGAAGATTTTTTCAAATTTTACTTGAAAGCTTAGATCAAGACCTGAGGATGTGGAGCTTGAAACAAGTGGCATATGTGGTAGTTCAATACTAGTACTACAGTCAAAGTGTAATGCTAAAATCACTGAAGGTCAACCAAGGTGAAGGTGTCAGTGTTTACTTTTAATATTTGTCTACATCTGATTGGCTAAAAAGTCAGTCAATGTAGGTGTGAGATCTACAAGAACCTTTTCATATGTAAAAGACATCGATTTGGCTGCTCCCTTTCTCATTTGTTTTTCAGTAGAGCCATTTATTTTTTTATTTTGTTTATATTTATTCAGAGTTTTACTTCCTGTCAATGACCAGAGCTCAATTTTAGACCAAAAATGTCAAAATTCAAATTTATGCTATTTTATACATTTGCTCCATTTTTTATTTAAATCCTTTTTTTTGTAAAGATAAAAAACCTTTTTCCTTGCAGATCCTTTCGGGAAAGCAGCACAACATGAAACTCTTTGGATATTCTCTGGCTGGGAACATGGACTTGGACAGTAATTCTTATCCAGATGTGGCTGTCGGCTCTCTGTCGGACTCTGCTCTAATCTACAGGTACATTTCCCCTGAACAATACAGGTACATTTTAGACTTACTGATTTGTATTACTACTTCATATAACTTTCTTTCTTTCAGGGCACGGCCAGTCATCAGCATGAGGAGAAATGTCAAAATATCTCCACAGGAAATTGACCTCACAATAAAAAACTGTGGAAACAGCATTTGGTAGGTGTTTTGATATGCTTACATGTCAGCTGGCCTTACAGTCAAAACCTCCTGTTATGAATGTTAACATATTTTATTTCCTGCCTTTAGCTTCACTGTGGAGGCATGCTTCACCTACACAGCAAACCCTGCATCTTACAACCCAAGACTAAGTAAGTAGAATGATTTTTTTTTCTAATTTTGCAGATCTAAGATCTCCTCCGTTGTTTTTACACGCGTTTCCTTCTTCATCACAGTGATCAGCTACTCAGTGGAAGCGGATGGAGATCGCAGGAAACAGGGGCTTCCCTCCAGAGTGACGTTCCTGAACAAATCCCGCACAGAAGCAGAGCACCAGTTTAATGGCACCATAGAGCTCAGAGGGCAAAAACAGGAAACGTGCACGAAGAAAGTAGCCAGACTGAAGGTTAAACATGCTCACAGTGAAATCACATTTGCAGTATTTAATGCAGATAACAACACTCAACAGTCATTACTAGATTTAGTGAGAGCAATTGACTGAAAACAGAACTCAGCCACTCAGTCAAGAGAAATATCAACGTGCTTATTTAATAAAAAAAAGTTTAAGGTAATAATGTAGCTTCACATTTGAATAGTTGCTGACACAACGTATCACAGAATTTGTCATTTAAGTTGCAAGCTTGTAAAAAAAATCAGTGTGCATACAAAATAAGGACATCTTCTCTTTAAGCCTAAATACAGCCCTAAGCTAAATAAAAAAAGTCAATTAAGCTGTCAATCAAAATAGAATTCATCCAGTTATTATGTCAGACATTTATCAAGTGAAAAAACAAAAATCATCTGATTCCAGTTTCACTGATGTGATTATTGATGAAGTGATGTGACAGTATCTCAGATAATCTTATATTATCTTTGAATTTTGGACTGTTTAGTCAACGTTTTGTTGGGCTTATGGAAATATGTGATATGCACATTTATAGGCCAAAGGATCGATACATTAAAGGTCACATAATTATTAATTTCAACAGGTTTAAATAGGTCTCAAAGGTTTCTAAAATACGTCGTCTAATTTTCTTGCTAAAAATCCACTCCGATCCTGTATGTGATCACGCCTATAAAGGAAACCCCTCTATTTCAGCCCTGCTCATGCTGTATCTGTGTCTATAGCTCTTAATGTAAGTGAGCTGTGTTTGACCACGCCCCTTTGAAAGGGGATTGCAAGGCAGACTCAGAGGACAGAACAAACACCTAGCTGTGAAAGTATCACCCATCTGGGGGAGGGGTTACTGCCCTTTGTGATGTCATAGAGGTGAAATCTCCAAAAAGCCTGTTTGAGCTCACATTTTCTGAAAGTGGCAAGAGATGGAGAGGATGGACTTTTCTCTTAATTAGGGGGATTGCAGACGGACTAGGAACACATATTTGTGTTAGAAAAACATGGTAAAGTGTATTTTGCATATTTGACTTTTAATTAATTAAAAATGAAAACAATTGCAAATTGGAAAATTAATTTAGAAATAGGGCAGAATTGACAAAGTATATACGATTAAATAAAAAGCTAATTGTGATGTTATTTTATTACATATAAACCTCTTGATCTTTCTACAATGTTCTCATGCATAACAAAAACATGCAGAAGTAATTATTAGGCTCCATATAACTTCTGCTTTTGTTTTTCTTACCTTAGGACAATATAAAGGACAAGATGAGAAGCATTCCTATTGAAGTGTCTGCAGAGATTGTGGGAACTAAAAGAAGACAGACAAGGAACAGCCTCCCTCAGCTCATGCCCATACTAGACTCCTCTCAGCCCAGCAAAGACATCATACAGGTGAACTCTCAGACTCCAACATTTATAAAAAAGTTATTGACAAAGTGTCAACAGTGGAGCAAAGTTTGTATGTGATTCTGTCTAAATGTGTTGCAGGTGAACTTTGTAAAAGAGGGATGTGGGCGGGATCACATCTGCCGGAGTAATCTAAAGATGGAGTACAAACTATACTACAAACAGAACAACCTGGACATGTACTCCCCATTACCCATGTGAGCTCATACATTTCAACCCTCTGAAGCAAGAAGTGACTTGAAAGCTGAGAGCTCAGCCTGAAGTGAGGTATTATGTTTGTGTATCTGCAGGAAGAACAACGTCCCCGTGTTTCATCTGAACTATGAGAGGAAGGATTTAGCTCTGCGAGTGACCGTCAACAACATGAACGGAGATGATGCGTATGAGGCAAAGGTGGTGGGGACTTTCCCAGAAACACTGTCATATTCAGGAGTCCGCTCACATCAAACAACGGTAAACAAGACCCCTAAGTGTGCAGCCTCAATAGTGTCCCCATGTTGATGTAGTACTGCTCACACAGGCCTTACTGGACTCATTACATAGACTTACATTGATTAAACATTTAGTATACATTTCTGAAGCTTCTCGCTCAGTTGGATATCTCCTTTTATTTATAACTTATAATGTCATTAATTTTAGCAAATGAAACAAAGTGTTGCATGGATGAAATCTGGGAGGTCAAATGTTGCACGAGGGTTCCTAGGAAAGTTGAGGCTTGGATTTGGAGACCTGGCTCAGTATATTTTCTGTTAAATCCATGTCATCATCAGCTCAACCCGTTTTAGCTTTGCTTCAATAATGCATCATACCATGCTAATATGCTATAGTTTAGCATTTGGACTGGGTATTTCTTAAAACATGTGCCAATATGATATCTAAGTTTCACTGATACTAAAACAATACATTTTCCCATATCATTGATTAATATTTTTTTTAATTTTTTTAATTTTATGTACTTTATTAATCCCCTACGGGGAAATTGTGGTTCGCACTCTGTTATTTTTTTGGACATGCTTCTCACACACACAGGCCTGAATCACACACATGCACAACGAGACCTGTGGACATGCATTAATGGAGAGATGTCAGAGTGCGGTGGCAGCCCCTTGGGAGGCGCCCCCTGAGCTGGTGGGGGTTTGGTGCCTTGCTCAAGGGCACCTCGGCAGTGCTCGAGAAGTGGGCTGGCACCTCTCCAGCTACCAGACCAACTTCCATATTTTGGTCCGCATCGGGACTTGAACCGGCGACCCTCCGGTTCCCAACCCAAGTCCCTACGGACTGAGCTACTGCCGCCCAATATATGCCCTGTAATATGTTTCTCTTCAAAGCCTTTCTCCTCATGAAAAAGCCCAAACCTTTCAAATGTTGAAGCTGTACAGGAGCCTAGCACTGTAATATATGTTAGCCTTCTCTGTTAGCACAGGTTTAGCTGATACTGATTTGTCTGAACTTTCAGTATCTTGGCAGAAAAAAAAGATTAACTTATGATGGAAAAGTGAAAAAGTTGAGTTCAAGTTTATTTGATTAACAGATGTAAGACAAAGTTAACAATAAAACGCAATGCTTAAAGAGACCTATAGAAACGTCCAATCAGTGCAGAGTAAAAATCAGTTTTATCAAATGTTATATAAAAATAATTTATTTCAGTAGCACGATGTTAGATGTTTAACAGTCCAATGGTCTGTGGAAAGAAAGTGTTACACGTTCTCGCTGTCTTTGCTGTAATGGAGCGATATCTCTTAGCAGACAGCAGGAGATCATTCTGTGCATTTCCATTTAGAGTCTCTCACAAAGCAGCGGGCTCTCTTTCTGCATCTGTCCTCGTAGTACAAGTTACAAGCATTCATGATAATTGTACAGAATATTATAGAAGTATGTCTCAATAATTAGTGATGTAAATCAGGTGATTGACAGAAAATTCAGAATTTAAAAAATGTTTAAAATGTTGACAATCTAGTGCTAGAATGTCTGCACAATCTCCTCAATGTATTTTTATTTGAGTTTAAATAACCACCCAGGTGTTTTTACTTTACAATGTTCTTCTTTTTCATAGGTGGATAAGCCGATCATCTGCACAGCCAATCAGAACGGCTCTCAAGCTGACTGTGAGCTGGGGAATCCTTTTAAAAGTGACTCCCAGGTACGGACGTGTTTTAAGATTGGCTCGTTCATTCTGTCACTTTAATAAAAAAAATAATAAAAAAAGTAGTTTGAGATTTTTTTTATTCTCCCTCCTAGACTACATTTTACATCATCCTGAGCACTGTGGGCATGACTCTTGACACCACAGAGATTAACTTTGTCCTTCATCTCCAGACGTAAGTACTGCTGATACAGCTGGGATTTATTTTCTGCACGTATAAGAGAATTTAATTGTAATATGCACCTTTTCAGAAAATCACACTTTGTTCCCTGTTGTGTCCCATTAACTTAAATACTTTTATTATTCTATATATGTGTGTTTTTTTCCTTCAGGACGAGTGTGCAAGAAAATATTTCCCCAGTTAAAGTAAAGGCTAAAGTTATGATTGAATTGCCTCTTTCTGTCAGTGGGTAAGTCTGTGCCATTATAGTTTATTTTCAGATGAATATTCAAATTCCTCCTCCAGAATATGAACTACGTGTTTTTTTATTGAATTCATCAGAGAAGCCAGGCCGAATCAGGTTACATTTGGAGGTGTTGTTAAAGGGGAAAGTGCCATGAAGACAGAAGAAGAGATCGGAAGTTTGATCAATTATACATTCAGAGTGAGTCGACTCATTTGACCTGCTTCTATGCGTGACTATAATACCACGTCTGTCTTCAGCCTTAGAATATTAAATCACATAATTATAACATATTACTTTCTCTTTCAGATAAATAACTTGTGGAAGACTTTGACACCTTCTGTCAAAGCGTCACTTCACATTCAGTGGCCCAAATATAACAAAGATGGGAAATGGCTTCTTTATCTGGTGAAAATCACCTCGACGGGACCACAGGAAGTCCTTTGCTCTCCACAGTCTGAAATCAGCTCTCTCAAGCACGTAAAGGTGGTGCTTCTAAACCTATATATACAAAATAATATTACATAATATACAAATCCTTCATTGCTAGATTTCACTTTGAATCATTGAGGGGAAATGTTCTTTCAGGAGTCCTCTGCTTCCAGGACAAAACGTGAAATTGCCGAAAGAAAAGCTGTTGGAAAAAAGTCTTTCCTGTCTGGCAAAAGTAAACTTTTGGTGAGTCATTGAATGGATTTGTTCATATTATTTTTTATTAAGGTATGAATTTCTTTGATTTGTAAAGCTATTTTCTTCACAGACATGCAACAGTGAAATCAAATGTGTGGTGCTACAGTGCCCCCTTGAGGGCCTGGATGGTACTGCGGTTAAACTTAGATCTCGTCTCTGGAACTCGACCTTTATTGAGGTATTTTAACTGTTAACATGTGCCTCATCATTAGTTTGGCTGATATCTTATTATTTATGTCTGTCTTAACTGAGCAGCTCTTTTTTTTTACATGTACACAGGACTACGCCTCTCTCTCACACTTGCGCATTGTTGTGAAGGCCTCTCTCATCCTTCATACTGAGGCTAAAAACATGATCCTAAGAACTCCTGACACGGATGTAAGTAAAACAGCAGCAACAACAAATCATTAACAGATTTGTAATGTTACTCCTAACTCAGCTGATCTCATTGATATCCTCACTTTGATGTTTGATGACAGGTGACAGTGACAGTATCTCCAGACAGTGAAGTAGCGCAGCACAGTGGAGTTCCCTGGTGGATCATACTGGTGGCTGTTCTCGCAGGAATACTGATTTTAGCTCTGTTGGTGTTTCTGCTGTGGAAGGTGAGGGGGGACATTACACATTCATGTCGACCATGTTTAGTAACACAAGATAAAAAAACTTCGATTTGTGAAAGCTCGGATGATGTTTGAGCATCAACACTAGACTTTACAGATGAAGTATTTCCTTAAAAAAAACTGTATTTTCTTTGTTTTTTTGCTGGAAGAAATCACAGTGTCTTCTCTGACTCCGTTTGTAACTCGTAACAATCCCTTGCTCCCCCTCAGTGTGGTTTCTTCAAGAGAGCATCAAAAGAGGAATACGATGCTACGTATCACAAGGCAGAGATCCATGTTCAGCCTTCTGACAAAGACAAACTCACTGCTGACGCCTGATTTATACTCTGAACAGGGGTAAAAACAAGCTGCCAGCATGGAGCGTGAGCTTGCAGTCACTAATGAACTCACCTCTAATCTGAATCTGCTGCTTTAACGCCAAAACATTCAGACACATAAAATACAATGCAATGTAAGCTTTAACATTTGTATGGAATATGTGTTTCTGAATTTTGGCAAGTCAATTATACATTTTCAGGCTTGTTTTTGCAAAAAAACAATCGTGTGCTCCGCAGTTGCTTTGCTGGTGTCGCTCTCACTGCCTGGCTGTCCCCCCCCCGTTAAGAAAATGCAAAGCATGCTTAACCTTCCTCCACATTTCTCCTCTCGTTGTTTACAGTGATTATGACAATGAATTACATGTATCAGTCTTAAATAATGCATCTTTTTTTTTTCCAAATCTCTCTTCCCAGTGTGGATTCTTCCAACGCTCCAAACAAGACGACAGCGTTCCTCGTTATCACGCCGTGCGAATCAAAAAGGAAACTCCAGAGTGTAAAGATGGAACAGTCAAACTGGATCCTTTTGATAAAAAGCAGTGGATGACCACTTGGACCGACAATGAAAGTTACTCGTGACTTGTTTTCCCTTCAATTGTTAAAAAAAAAAAAAAAACACAAACAAACAGTTTGAAGCCACAAACACACTGACCTTTAATTCTTGTTCATTTAACAAACATGGCTGTGATTTCAGAAATACGTCGGGTTCTTGTATTGGATTTTTTTACACTGTATAGATGTTGAAATGTTTACGTATTTTTGTATATATTGAAATACTTTTGCACACTGTATATTTATTTGATAAAATACTTCAGCAGCCAAAGAGTTTTTTTCAATCGTATGTCTGACTCAAAGGGCAAAGTGTACTGTTGTTTTCATGGAGCTGTACTGTTTAAATCCAATCCTGAAATCTATGCAAGAGAGGTACAGCTAGCTCAGATGAATATGAATGTGAATCACTCGTTATGTTCCAGGTGTTTGGCGCTTCTTGTTTCAGAGAGGCTCAGCTTTGATCCTCTTTGGAATGACTTATAGGTACATCATCATTTCACAATAATTCAGCTGTACAAAGAAGCACAGCTCAATTCAGGTGCAACTGGAGTTTGTTTTCTTTTCTTTTGAAGCTGCACTGTAGTGGCACTCGGGTAGCATCGACTGTACAGTAGGTCATCACTGAAGTAACTCTGTTCTGTGTGAGATTTGGAAAGCAACAATGTCTGTTTTATAGAGAAAAAAAACAAGTGAATGTCTTGTTTAATTGTCAAATATAAAACAAATGCTTAAAAATGATTGCTACTTTGGAATTTCTTTACAATAAGTACGTATTCAAATTGTTTTCAAAATTGATACCAGTTTTCAAATTCCCTCTGGCTTCACTTATAACGCAAAATAAGTCTGTTTGTGACCCAATACCATCTTATATTTGTGTAACCCATGTATGTGTGTTTCTTTGTGTTTTGTTCTGGCAGTGAATGAAGAGTCAGATGACTGTGCAGGTTCTAGTTCTTTACTCTAAGCCGTTTTAACGTTACAGCAAACACCAACCTAACACTTATAATATTTTAGAGACCCATAAAAGCATTTCTCTGTGTAAAAACTGCATTCTCACTAGTTACTACTTTAATTAAAGATATTCACTGTAACATTACTATCCACAAGTGGGTCTTCAGATATCAAAAACGTCATTTCTCATTGGACAAAGGAGGCCACATTCGCCATTCATGTGTAATGGGCGTTCAATTTCTACGTCATTCTTCTTCTCCAAGATTTACATTTGACATAACTGCATAACTTTTATTTTGAAATACTTTATAAATCCCTCAGGGAAATTCTCCTTTACACTCTGTTATTAAGAGACATGCTTCTCACACACAAAGGCCCGAATCACACACATGCACAAACAGGACCTGTGGACATGCATTAGTGGAGAGATGCTACACAATGCTACACAGGGAGCGCACCAGAGCACTGGGGGGTTCTGTGTCTTGCTCAAGGGCACCTCAGCAGTACTCGATAAGAAGAACTCAGTTGCAGATATCTAATGTTTTTATATATATATATATATATAAATTATTATAGGAGGGTGTTTACTTAAATGCAAAAATGCCTTATTGGCCAGAGGACACATCACACATACACGTACCTTCATCATCATGCCCACTCAGGTAGGAGCATAAAGGAAACCCAGAATGAAAAATAAATGTTGTCTATATCAAACAGCTACATTGTCCTTAAAAATCATCAGATTATTTTCAGCACACAGGTACGGGTACTAAAATCATTACATGATATTGGAACAGCTTCTGTATATTTAAAAAAAAAAATCTTCAACTTCCTGTTAATGTGCAGATTTCACATCTCATTTGACAGGTGTATGCTTGGTCAGGAAAGAAAAGGGAAATTTGCCCATCACCTGTTATTAAAGCCCAATGAGACGTCTTGAAGTTGCTTGCTAGGACAGTCACAGATTTGCATTTTTTTTTAAATCACATAAAACAAAGAAAAGGTGTCATCCTTCTGACTGAAAAGTGAGACAAGATATTTTTGGGGTTTTTCTGAAAGAGAAATTCACTAAAACATAAGATACACTTCATCACCGCAAGAGTTTCATGTTCTTTTTATTAAACACAGCAGTTCTCTCAACTGTAAAAAATAGCAAAACTTTATCCCATGTGCAGGAATCCTTGAAAAAAAATCAATGACAAGACTGGTATCAAAGCTTTGATATAGTAGAAGTGTTGTAAAAAAATCAAAGGTGTAACTGTGGCCAAAACAATGCCACGGACAAGAATGCAATCAAGCTAACCAATAGAGCAGAGCCTTAATCAAGAGATTTATTTTATTGTATAATTTTGAACACCCAAAGCATTTACATGGGAATAGATAAATGTCACTATTCTATAAAAGTTGAAAATATCAATCTTTATGCGACCCTAAACAACTCAAACAGCAGAGGAGAAAAAAACAAGTTAACAGGAATTTTGTTGTATGACATTCATCTTTAGACCAACCAAAGAGAAACATATCAAAAATTAGCATTTTGTATTATACATGTCTATGTATTTACTATAGATCAGTCAAATGTTAAACGAAAGGTCTTCTCCTGCTCTTTGCGCTGGTTGTCGCACAGTTTGGACACTTCTTCCACTCGTCTCTGCAGAAGGACTGAATTCTGATCGATCCACTGAAGTGAATCCATGTGTGTGTTGAGGATTTTACAGATCTGCTGAAGCTGAGTAAGAGAAAGAAAAAGTTACTTTAATTTGCAAAATAGTTACCAAATAACAGAAAAAATTGTAAAGGAAGGTTAAAATGAAGTCTCATCTTACCGGGTCACTGGTATCTGCTGGGCCACTTGATGTGTTCAGATGCTCAATGATCTCCTTCAGGTCCTGAGACATCCTCTTCAGCTGTGCGTCCACATTCTCTGCGAGCTTGTACGTTCTTTCCCGTTCCTCGTCTGCGTTCTGCATGTAGATGGTTCCGCTCTGCTCTTTCACAGACTCCTCCAGCGGGCAGAGTAAGTCCTCCAGCTCCTTCTGTTGGGACAGGATGAAATCTAGCTCCTGGTTTAGCCTCCTCTGATCCAGCTTCACCTTCTCCATCTCCTTATGAAGTGAGGTGATCTTCTCACCATTCTCCACCAGCAAGCGGTCCCACGCATTCACCTGTGTCGCCTGCTGCAAGAAATGTCTCTCCTGGTCTTCCAGCTCCAGACTCCACTTATTAATGAGACCCTCAAGCTGGGCGTAGGTCATCACAGGTGGAGCAGTTGTTGTAGTGAGGGTTGTAACTGCAGTGGTTGTTGTGGCACTTATGCCAGATGTGGGTTTAAGTCCCAGGGTGAAGCCTGCAGGGAAACCTGCTGAGGTGGCTGCAACTGTGGCAGTAGAGGCAGGAGCAAGGGTGGAAGTGGTAGCAGCTGCCCCCAGAGGTTTGAGCATGAAAGACAGACCACCACCTGCTGCTGTGGTTGTTGCAGCAGCAGCAGCAGAAGCAGCAGCAGCAGCAGCAGCAACAGCAGCAGCAGTGCTTGCTGCTGGAGTTGGGGCTACTCCTAAAGAGAAGCCTGTACCTGTTGCAGTGGCTGTAGCAGCTGCGGCAGCACCAGAGGCAACTACTGCAGAGATAGGTGTAGAAAAGAGAGATGAGCCAGCTGCTGGGGCTGCCTGAGTTGCTGCAGGAGGAGCTGGGGTGGTAGAGGGTTTAATCCCAAAGGGAAATCCTCCAACTTGCCCTGTTGTAGCTGCAGCAGTAGCGGCTGGCTGGGACTGGGTGCCCAGAGTGAGAGTGGGGGGAGCACCGGTGCCAAAGCTGAAGCCCCCACCTGTGGCTGCTAGAGGAGCTGGAGCTGGAGCCGGAGCCGGAGCTGGAGCTGTGGTCATCTGGACTTTGTTAGATCCAAAGCTAAACCCTCCGAATGAAGAAAGCCCACCGGCACCTTGTGCTGTTGTTGCAAGTGCGGCGGCTGGTACAGGGGCTGCCATAGTTGCAGGCTGGGGTTGGGCTTGAGCTGCAGTGCCAAATGAGAAGCCCCCACCTGCCGGAGCCGCAGCAGTGGTCTGGGCAGACAAAGCCGTACCTAAGGTAAACCCAGACCCCGCAGCTGGAGCTGCAGTGGAGCCAAGAGTCAGTCCGGTAGCTGCTGTGGTTTGAGGAGTCATACCCATGCCGAATGCGTTGGTGGGGGTCCCAAAAGAAAAGCCACCGCCGGCTGGTGTGCTCTTTGCTGGAGTGCCAAAGCTAAAAGAGCCGGTGGGGTTGGTGGTGGCCGGAGTGGCAGTGCCAAAGGTGAAGCCCCCTCCGGAGGCTGCAGGTGTGGAACTTGGAAGCCCGAAGCCCGTGCTGGGGGTCGCGGCGGTGGGATTCTGAGCTCCAAAAGCAAAGCCCGAGGAGGGTTGCCCGAAGTTAAATCCTCCACTCATTTCCTTTCCCGGGTGGATAGATATAACAATATCGAAAACAGCAAACGTTAAAAATGGTCACTTCCTCGCTGAGCCCACTGTAGCTTTTGGCGGGTCACAAATAGACGCTGGTTCAACAGAAGTAACGAAGACAACAGTTAGACTTCAACTTTGTCTTTCAGGACGTTAGCGGTTAATAAACTCACTCACAGGGTTGTTAACGTTACCTTGACCCAGACCGAGAACAAATACTAACAACACATCATTCGCCAAAACGTGGCCTGCTTACCCGAATTTCTCTACGCAGGCATCTCCGTAGCCGACTACAGGAAATGACGACACTATGGCTTAAAAACAGACGTTAGCCCCGAGTTTTGCCTAAAGACGCACAAATCCCGCCCCCTGGGTTAGATTGACAGATCGAATACCCAACCATGATCCTGAACAGACTCTAGTTGACCTTTCATTGGTACAAATCGCTGCCTGTTAGACAACGTTCAGAGAAAAGCAGTTTTAAGGGTTAGGGTTAGCATACCAGCTACCCTTAAGCAAGATGAGTTTACAAAATGACACTTCGGTTTCGAAACTACCAAATGAAACTATAATATGGAAATAACTAATCACCTTTGGAAATAACGCACTATTCCTCACAAAAGTTGATAAAAATCATCCGATAAATTTTCCATCCGCAACACTTCCAAATTTAAAACATGTTCTTAAATAAACTATATAACTATAATAATAATAATAATAACAATAATAATAACAATAATAATAATAATAATAATAATAATAATAATAATTGTAACAGTAAGTTAGCGTAATAAAAACAATTTCTGAATGAATTCGCAGTTTACAGTAGGCCTACCCTTTTTTTCCTAAAACTCCTTTTACTGGTTACAAAAATAATATATTGTAAAATTACATACTTTTGATGTACTTTTCAAAAATAGGGGGAACAGGGGACCATACCAATAAAGTTTTGAAAAGTATCTCAACAGGGGCAACAGGGACGGGAGGCAGGCACTTCTCTTGACATCGTTATGACTCTTGGAATGTGCTAGCTAGACTCGCGCAGCCTCTTTGCTATGTTGACTTTTCAAGTTACCTGTTACGATTTAGCCATAAGCAATTGCAACGAGGAAGGATTAAGGATATATTTTTCATTTGCCATGAATATTGATGCAACACATTTAACCAAATAATCCCATCCACAGCAGAATTTCAGGAGTTTGTTTGGGTACACCTAAAGTTAGCGAGGAAGCTAATGTCTACGTATAAGCGTAAGCTAACAGATAATGCGTGGCTGTTCTGGGGATGTCACCTTTGATTACAGTTAATAAGCATCTTTTCTATCTGGGACACCATTAAAAACACTCCGTTCTCTACGTGAGCTGACACTGGACCTGCCAGGATGAGGATTTTAAGGTTTTTGAGGAGTAGCGTCTCCACTGGGAAGGACATCGACTATTACTCTAAATTTTCACCCTCCCCTCTTTCAATGAAGCAGTTTCTGGATTTTGGTAAGAGGGGGGATACGTACTCCATCACTTGTTTCTGTATGAAGAAGACATTTGTTGTATTTAGATCACAGGGTTTTTCTATAATCTGTGAACCCTAATTTGTATAGTTTTACATGTTAAACAACCCTAAGTAAGGGCAACACATGCATAACACAGTCACATGAATAATACAGCATTTCTTATCTCCTATACTATTTTAAAGAGAAGAAATAAACAACATTTCTGTGTGTTTGAACCCCCTTCAGGCTCAGAAAATGCCTGTGAGAAAACCTCCTTCACCTTTCTTAGACATGAGTTGCCTGTGAGGTTGGCCAACATAATGAAAGAGATCAACTTGTTGCCAGACAACTTACTGATGACTCCTTCAGTCCGGTTGGTCCAAGGCTGGTATGCAGGCTTCCTTCTTTCATCTTCTAACTATTCCCGTCATGATGCAGATTTATAGCAATGTTTTTTTGTTTTTGTTTTTTCACATACAGGTACATGCAAAGTCTTCAGGAGATTCTTACATTCAAGGACAAAAATGCAGACGATGAAAAAGTCACATATGAGTAAGTGAAGTGAAGCCAACACTGTGCAGTTTGGCTTTGATATAACGCCTCTAATTGTGTAGTTGTGTTTTCTACAAGTTGTGGTGATCTGTATGTGTTTATTCAGTTTCACAGATGCGGTAATAAAGGTCAGAAATCGTCACAACGATGTCATTCCCACCATGGCTCAGGGAGTCGTTGAATATAAGGAGACGTACGGCACGGACCCGGTAGTCAGCCAAAACGTTCAGTATTTTTTAGATCGTTTCTACATGAGCAGAATTTCCATCAGGATGTTACTCAACCAGCACAGTGAGTACATTCTCTTCTGCTAAATTAAAGATGTGCTCATTTAGGGATGATTTATAATTGTATTCTTATTGACAGGAGACCAGAGGCCTGTGTTCTGAACACAGGCCGGCCAGCATTATGATTTAGTATCGTTTTGAGCGTGTACTTTCTGCGATGCTTTAATGTAATAGTCTCATAGAACCAGGAATGAGCAGACCACATCCAAACTTGCAATGTCTTTAGGATTTTTACCAGACTAATGTTATTTTAATGACATTACTTTGTATTTAATTAGTTGTTTTAATCAGCTTTTCAATCCTAGAGGCCATGCATTAGCTGATTGCATGTTCCCAGTTGGGATTATTTGCTGATTTTCCTTGTCTCATTGGATGGTCAATTGAACACCTTTGGATTTGGAGTGATGAAAAACAAGGTTCCACGTGGAGTCATTCAAACATACTATTTAATTAATCACTCAAGACTCAACGAATATCAATGCCCAAGAAAGTCTGTTTTAGGTTTTTATCATATATAAATAATTAGACTGCAGTGCGTGGTAGTATTCCTGTGTGTTTTTTTTTTCCAGCTCTCCTCTTTGGTGGGAAAGTGAAGGTGAATCCGGCGCATCCCAAACAGATCGGCAGTATCGATCCACACTGTCGGGTCAGCGAGGTTATCAGAGGTGAGAATACTCTGTAGAAACATTTAGTGAGAAACATGCTGTGGCAGAGTTGCTCAAAAATGTTGTGTTCAAGGATTCATTTGTCGTTCGTGTTCTCTTTCTTATAGACGCGTACGAAAATGCGAGAAACCTCTGCGACCGTTACTACATGAACTCACCTGAGCTGGTGCTGGAGGAATTCAACGGTATACAGGACACACGTCACACTATACATTCTGCTTTACTTAAACACTCTAAAGATATGAACTCCTTACATTAAACCACTTCTGATCAATTTGAGTCTAACCTGTTTGTCCTGACAGTCAAAGAAAAGGACAAACCCATCACTGTGGTCTATGTGCCGTCCCATTTGTACCACATGGTGTTTGAACTGTTTAAGGTAAGATTGACTGTACGAGCTCCTCACTGGTTAATATGGTAGTTTTAACATTTTATGTCTTTTTCAAAACAAACATTTGTAGAAACTTCTTGTGCACTCTTGTCATTGTTGCAGAATGCAATGCGAGCCACCATGGAGCTATACGGTGACGCCATGGATTATCCTGCCGTCCATGCACAGGTCGCTTTGGGAACTGAAGATCTGACAGTCAAGGTAAATGAGCTGCTGCTTTTGTCTCACCTTTTGAATTCGTGACAGCTTCAGGCATGGTTCTAGAGATTAGAGGGACAATTGGATGTAGAAACTGTTCAGACTGTGTGTTCGCCTCCAGGTGTGCGATCGTGGAGGAGGCGTGCCGCTGCGTAAGATCGACAGGCTGTTTACCTACACGTACTCCACAGCTCCTCGGCCCAGCATCGATGGCCGTGCTGCTCCTCTGGTCGGTATCGCTCATTTTTGATTGACAGTTCATGAATTTATGCAGGTGGTTGTTGGTAACATCTGTTGCTCACTGGATAACTAGATAACTAAAGGATTTCACTAAAAGTCAGTTTGTTTGTAATCCTAAAATGTAATATTTTGAGCGCATGTGTGGAATAGTTTCCATGATAGGGGGTTAAATAAAATTAAATTCGTGTTGGTGTTTTTAATTTAACATCTCAAAAAAATCAAAGAATTACCATAAACTCTTTTGGTTGTTGTTGTTATAGAGTTTTGCTCTTGTCTCAGCTGGTGGACAAATAGTTTTCTTTGTGTCCAGGCTGGGTACGGGTACGGCCTGCCCATCTCTCGACTCTACGCTCGCTACTTTCAAGGCGACCTGAAGCTCTACTCTCTGGAGGGTTATGGAACTGATGCTGTGATCTACATAAGGGTAAGAGCGTTAACATGTTTGACCCGTCTCTCACGAGCATGCATAATGTACACGCTGTTTTGACGTTACCCTCTCCATCGTCTGTCAGGCGCTCTCCACAGAGTCCATTGAGAGGCTGCCTGTGTACAACAAGTCAGCCTGGAAACATTACAAGACCATCCACGAGGCAGACGATTGGTGCATTCCCAGCAAAGAGCCAAAGGACATGACCACGTTTCGCAGTTTCTAGACGTGTGAATACAGCTGAGGTGATGAAGTAAAGTGTGCGGAGAGGTTGCGCTCAATGAATGGTGGGTTGTGTGTGTTTGTGTGTGCGTAGCTGCAATGTATCCGTTCAGATCTCCCTTGTACAGAAAGTATAAAAACTAGAAAGAACAAAGTTTTAGTGGCATATATTTCATGAAGTAAAATAGATTTGCAGGTCAGCAGCCCTTGATCAAAAACATTTTCCACACTTACCCCTGCTGGTACCAGCGTCAGTCAAGACTAGGAGTGACCAGAACCAGCTCCCTGAAAAGCCTGGATGTTGTTCAAAGAAAAGCCCAACATATACTCGATCTTTAAGGCTGGTACTATCCTTGATATTTGACATTTAAACAATATAATGGCAATATTTGTTTTCTTTTGACCCCTGTGGAGAAATCAGTACGTCTTATTTCTTTGCTGATTCTGTAGTATTCTGTGACACAAATAAACAAGTTAAACGTATCACTCATTGTCAAAACGTGCCATGAATAAAGTAAATAAATACATTTTATAATTTATCTGGCAATGACCAGGGGGCAGCAGTAACAGGGATACAAAATGATTATATAATTAAAAAGCCCAGGTACTGTTTATTTTTGGCTCATAAAGAGGAATCTCTGACTTTGAAGGGTCTCATAACCAGCTAAAAACTCCTCACAGTAACTTTCAGGTTCCTTGTAAATGACCACTTACAGAGTGGAGCTAATGTTCCTGGTTGTCAGCACTCCCTGGAGGACAAACTATGGAACAAAATCAATATTTCTAATTTACCTCAAATGTATTTTAACGTTCCTTTAACACACACATTGAAAACAACAACGTGTCTGTCAGGTTAAATGCAGTTGTTAAGATTTTGGAACAAATTAAATTTCCCTCCAGCATAGGATACTTGATGAACTGAAAGTGCATGTTTTGATATCACGAGGGGTGAGAGGAAAATGTTTCTTAGACTCCTTTAAGGTATAAACTTTGTCGTTTTGTTTACACTTTGCACTCCTGGTGTCTATGGCGTTTCTCCGTTTGCTTAGCAGCTTTGAATTTGCTGAAACTCAAACGTATCTTGTTTTTTTCAGCCCTGCTCAATGTGTTGTCTCTTAATTTGTCAGAGTTTTAAAGAGGGAAACACCTTCTGCTAAATGTATTACTTCTTTTTTTTTTATAAATCTGTCACAAGTTTCCACTGAAAAATATTAAAGGTGCACTATGTAGATTTGGTGGTGAAATTTGAAAGTTGGAGAAGTGAAACAATTCTTTGCTGTATTTTCTGAACTGAATACACAAACTTTATTCAAAGGAAGAAACGGGTCCCTGGACACTGTTTGGAGCTAAAAAGCGACCCGGAGAGTTACGGTTTCACTGTTGCGGGCCCCCACCATAACTTCTCACGTAGCATTTTATCTTCAAACAGTTTTCCAGGGACCACATTTTCCTCTGAGGACAGTTTGTGTATAGAGTTATGAACATATAACACAGAATCTGTCCGTTTCTCCAACTTTCACATTTCTCTACAAAAACTGCATAGTGCACCTTTAAAGGTGAATACATTCTCATTTAGGGCATTTCTCCTGCAGTGGAACAATTTGTGCAAAAGGCATGTGTTAAAAAAAAGTATTGATTGGGGACGTGTAAGGGAAACCTTTCTTTGTTACATATGATATAAATAAAAAACGTGAAGCATATTTAGATTTCCTCCTAAATCGTACATTTGCAGTTATAGTGCTAGACAAGATAAACATATAAAATAAACAGATTAATCAACAAGACTATTCTCAGTATGAATACAGTACCTTGTTTTCTGTGGTTGGGACTCATTCTGTTCAATAAGCTATTTTTTTTCACATTTGTCATGTTACACTAACAGTTACACTTGTATGCATCATGCTTAATAAAAGAAACATTCATCAGTTGGATTGTTTTTGTGTTGAAACTAAGATCCGTCCGTTCGGTCCATAGATTTCATGCCACTTTTATACACACATTTATGCTTCATGTGTGGTTTAATGACGCAGCATCAGAAAAAACAACAGTAGACCAGCTAACCTCCGTTTGGTAGTGGAGTGGTCTCTGAAGGGAAAAGCCCAGCACACCAGTGCAACACTAACGCCCTGACGAAGGCCTGAAGGATGAAACGCGTCGTCGTTTTTCCACTCTTTTCTCTTACCTTTTCTTCCTTAACCTCTCCTTCACAAGAGTGCCTGTAGCCGTTACAGAAACCACTCCACTACCAAACGGAGGTAAGCTGGTCTACTGTTGTTTTTTTCTGCTATTTGTCCCTACTACAGCGCACCTTGTATTACTCAACATTACCCGACACACAGTGAGCACGCCAGCTTCCTTTCATAGTTTAAGTCTAAAGGGACACTTTTAAAAGCAGTGCAGTCTTAGGATTGATCAGCAGCCAACACTGTCAGAAGATGTGATAAGTAACGATAGAACAAGTCTATTTTTGGTCTTAGTTTTCTTGATGTTAACCACGTCAAGTTTCTAGTGTTCTTGTAATCACGGTCAATGCAAATTAAGCAAACCAAACAAACTGCATAAAGTGAAAATTAGTTTATTGATGCTGTATGTACCAAGAAATGTTTCTCCTTAAGACGTGAGAAAACGTGATTTTCTTGCAGTCCAACATGTCGTACTCTTTACAGGACATGGAGTCATGCATGAGAAAAAGAAAAAGAAGCACTTGGATTTGCTGTGAACAATTCATCTTTCAGCCTCACATTTCCAACGTGACACTGTGCTCCCGACTCATACAAGTCCTTGTCATAGGCACGTCTTACAAACCTGTGAGGTGTGTGTGTGTAGCAGACCTGCATGCTGTGTGTATTTACATGGAGCATTCCAGTCCAATTTCAGCGACACACAGCCAGAGTCAGGGAGAGCGAGAGCAGCATTCACATCGTCCCTACTTGATTCATCAAATCCTCAGCGTGGCTATTCTACTTAGTAGAAAAATGTAGATAGTATAAAAAGAACAATGGTATTAAAGTAATAAAAAAAGATATGCAGTTAATAGGCACATGTATAAAACATATTCATACATTTAAAACCTTGTTGCCCTTTGAAGCTTAAAAGACAAATATAGTGCTTTTATCCGACTGTACAATAACTGCTCCTGCAAAAGACGGGCACGGAAACAGGTCACTCTAGCAAAAATAGAAAATTGCTGATAAAGCAGTATACATCTGACTTCCATAGGTAAACGTGTGCATGATCTGCAAACCCCATGTCTGATCTTAAACAGACTTCTAATAATAACAGCTTCTAGCTTTATAGTGGTAAAAATGTGTTCCTTTTTTGGTCACATACCCATAATGACATTCCTTGAATTTAGGTTAAAACTGTTTAGTGAAGAAACTGAAAAGAGAAGAAAAAAGTAGCTGCAGTTTGAACATGAATCACTTCTGGCACCTCAGTCCCGACAGGAACATCACTGGCAGTGATGCTCCCTGGTTGCTGCCGTAAACACCGTGTGACCTGGACATCATGGCATTAAAGTATAAAAAAAAAAAAAAAGGGTAGCTCAGGTTCTGCTAGGAATTAACTTTATGAGCTGCTTGATGTCAAAGGAACAGAGCTGCTTCTTCCTCAGCAGACAGAGTCAGTACTGACTGGCAGTCTCCCGCTGCGTCGCCCCTCCTTCTCCTTTTTCTCCCTCTGTTTCTCCAGCTTCTCCTGAGCCTTACGCATGTCCTTAAGCTTCTTCTTGATAGTTGAACGGTCGCTCTGACTCGACACACCGAGTGCCTGAGGGAAAAGGTAGGAAAAGGTTGTACTTAGTATAATGCCACCATGTCTTAAAAGAGCTCGCCATTATTGTTCACTGTTGACTGATTTAGCTCATTAATTTAATCTTCACTGTTTTTGTCAGAAGTTGTCATGAATTTTATCTGCAAAGTAACTGTAACTAACAGCTTCACATCATTAACATGACTTTTTCTAAACATGGTGAACCTGTTGGAAATGTAACAAAAAACTCAGTAACCTCCCTCTTTTGTCAGGATTTAATATTTAACCCAACTTTTAGCCTGATTAAAAAAATGTCCTTATAAACTCCATTATAAAATACTCTACTGTGCATTATCGTTTGTTGAAACAAATAACTTAAGTTTTGTTATCAACCAAATAGATGATTTGACTCATGACTTGTTCTCCCTCTGATGTTGAAGTAATGTGATGAATAAAAAAGCCACCAAAAGATTTTAAAAAATTGTGGCCACAAGGTGGCAGTCAAAGGCTGACAGCCAGACTAATAAGGACTTCTCTTGAAATAAAGAGGTTTGTTTTTTTACCTTTAACTTGTCACTGTCCAGCTGTAAGAGCTGCTGGCCGTCCACTCCTTTAGCTGTGAACTCAGGTGTGTACTGGTCCATATTCATGCCCATCAACCAATGACAGACCTGCTGATTGGTCCAATCACACACAGGCCGGTTCTGCCATTGATATTCTTTTCCTGAAGCTACCGGCTCATCATCCAGAGTCTACAAAGGACACACATCAAACACACACTTAAAAACACAAACACACCTGAATATAAATGAGTGTCAAAGATCAAATGATTTCAAAATGCATTTCTTTACCAAACGTTCAAGCACATAAGGCCTTCATCTTTTTTTTGTTTTATACTTTGCTGAATAAACAAACTGATTTCTGCCAATAATGTTTGTTTCCATGTTAAATGACAAGTGGTGAAATGTAAACAAATAATGTTTTCCACATAATCCACAAAATTACTTCAGTAAATGCTCATTTCCTCGGTGCACATTTAACGTTTTTTAAATAAGTAGAGATAATGCTGAAAATCAGTTCAATCAGGGAGAGGGAGGCTTGAGGACCAAAATAAAATGTAACAGCAACCACAGTAGATTCACATCAAACAAAAACAAGTTGTAGAGCAAACTCTGTTGACATGGTCAAATGGACACATTTCCCAAGCCAGCAAAAAGAAAACAGGCATGCAATGACAACAAAATACCAATAACATTCTCAGCAGCAGCTCTGCGTCTTCTTTATACTGTTTTACTAAGAAAAAGTGACACAAAAAAATGGTGAAACACCAGCGAGGGGGCGGCAGAGCAGTCAACAGTTCTGTGGTCTGCCAAAGCTTGTAAAGAACATAAAGCACTGGCTGACGGTTCACACAGAGGCAAGCTATGAACATCACAGCTGACCTAAGAAAGGCTAAGCCACAACACTTGTTGTCATACAAAACTTAACAGCGTTAACATGCAGCTCTCCTCTGTTCCCTCTGCATTCACAATGTAACCTCAGCTATGAAAGCGGGGAGAGGCTCAAAGAGCATGCTTGAGAGAATGCCCCCTTTCAACCGCATCAAGGCGTCCCACACGGCTTTTGTGACTGTGCAACAAGGAGAGCACTCACCTCGCTGGAAGAGAAGATTAAAGTGTGCGAGCGCCCAGACAGATTGGGTTCAGCGACTAACCCAGAGATGTCTGAACTGGGACTGGCAGGGTTAGAATCATCTATGACTGAAAAACTCTGGAACAAGTGGAAACAAGGAACGTGTTTTACTGAAGTCAACGACACCAAACAACAGATCTTTGCAAAGAGAAGCAAACAAACATCATACATGTGAGGGATGAGTTAAACTGATTCATTAATTAAATGGTTAAGATTAATGATCAAAATTGTTATTGCAGTGGCAGCAATCTAGGTCATTCATGTGAGCAGAGAGTGACTGTTGATCAACTTGTGAAAAAAGACAGAAGATCAAGTAGGGCTGGGCAATTCATCAAAAATTAATTGAATCCGACATTCAGAACCTCTAACCGATGTAATCTTGCCAATGCCGATTATATTCAGGGCAGTCACGTGACGACACGTCAAATCCGCGACATGGAAGCAATGTCCGTCGTTTGGACACATTTTGTCTTCAGGGAAGACGACACCAAAAAACTAAAATGTGTCGTTTTCATCTCCAGCGATGCTTTGATTTCAGTTCGAAATATTCAATAACTAACTATGAGGGCAAAAAAGAAATAATCATTCATTAGTCGTAATTAAGGTAAAATGTTCAATTAATCGGGATATCGATTTGAGGTCATATCGCCCAGCCCTAAGATCAAGTACTAAATAACACAGCAACGAGACAACAATCCAAAACCAGTCCACCACCATAAACTACCAACAACTTCTAATCTACAACTAACACACACAAAAACAAGCACACACATTTCAGGTATGGGGTAATGTTTTCAGTGGAGTTGAACAGATGACATCAGGATGAACTATTTGGTGGCAAAGTGATTCAATTGTTTTTGGACACAAAAGTGAGTTTCAATTAGGAAGAGATGTTGTTAAGAACAGCAGGCTGTTGCATCAGTTAAGCACAAGTTGAAGCACAGCACTTCTGATTAGCTGCTGCAACAAGCCCAAGAAAACTGCTTTTGGTTTCCTCTCATTCAAGCCACACCATTTTCTGACAGTGCCAACTTGAAGATTCATTAATAATATGAGTTATAGTTATATTTTATAAGTAATCCGTTAAAATGCTACCACATACCAACTACAAAAGAGCTGAGAATTGTTCAATGCATCCAGCAGGATGTATTGGGGGGTGAGAAATGATTGATCTACATTTATCTACAAAGATGTATATTTGTTAGTCGTACTCGACAGCTTCATCTAGAAATCAAAAGTGAAACAGAAATGCGTATATACTGTACCAAATCTAATGATCGACTGAATAAAGAAGACCAGGAGAGATTTGTCTGTTTGAAGGAAACACGGTTCACAGAGGTTAATGTCCAGGCAGCGAAGCATTGACAAACACTACCACAATGTACACATCAATACAAAACTAACTTTTCTCTATGTGATCATATCTTCCCAGTTCAGTCTGTGTCTTGAACTCATTAAATGTGCATCATGAGAGTCTGGAACGCCTGACTGCAGCCTGTGTGACAGTTGGCCATGCATTTCTCTGGATGCTTTTGATGTGTCACTACTTGCAAAGCCACCAGAACCTTCCCAGTTGGCTCTCTCTGATGGCTGTCATATGGATCCAGTTACTGTAGCCTTTATATGTTAAAGCTCATTTTTAGAAATTCCTAACGAAGGGCACGTGTCTGAAAGCAGCCTCCTGTTATGTGTCTACTAGTTTTACTCTTGCAGTTAGGACAACAGTATAATACAATCCCACGTCTCAATTTTATTTTTATGATATAGCACAACTACATTTTGGATACTCTGTTTTCACCTAAACTTGCATACCTTATTCTTGCGATCCTGGCTCTGTTCACAGCTGCCCTCGTTAGCAGTGTATGGTAGACTGCTGCTGGAAGATGAGGGCTCTCTGTCCCTGTCTCTCTCTTTGTCACCAAACCAGGAGAAGGGCATACAGGTAGGGATGGAGGTCATTGAATCGGCAGGAGACAGGTTCCCTCCAGACTCCTCCAACAACTCTGCTGATCCCCTAAACGTCGGAGAGAAGTGTCAGCTTCATTTACGTTTCATTACCAAAGACTTAACAATTACCATCATCTTGAGTAGTTCAACATTTACATCCAAAGAGTAACATAGTCATACTGCAGCTCTTCAGCAAATGATCCGGATACAATGCGACAAAACATTTGAATCAGATTTACACTGTTCAATGAATAGAACGTACCTGCTGTCTAATGATGCTCTCATAGCCTCCTTGTCATGTTTTTTCCCTTTTCCTCCTGACTTCCTCAGCCCCCTGTTGATAACAAGGTATATTGTTTTGTTAGTGTAATAATGACTCTATGACTCTTGGAAACAAATGACAGTGATCACTTGAATCTCACCCGAAGTCTGGAAACCGTCTCTTGTGTTTCCCTGCTGATGAGGCCTCATTTGGCTCTTCTGAAATCACACAACAACAATCAGGTTCAGAGACACTGCATCAGAAAGCATTTCTACAGCACACATCTTATTTTGATCTTGCACATACCTTTGAGCTCTTTGCTCTTGCCTTTGGACTCCCTCTTTTTGACATTGCGCATGAACCCGGAGGGAGAGTGTGGTGATGAGTTGTCTTTTGGAGGAGACAAAGAGGGGCTTCCGCTGCTTTCAACGCTGTCTCCCAGTGAGTGAGACAAAGACGGGCTGCTGGACAGCTCGGTCTTACTCTTGGACAAATCTCTAGTCTCTGCAGGATCATCTTTCTGTCCATTGCCAGGATAGCAGACAGGCACCGGAAGGGACAGGGCCTCCTGGATGGACCTCCTCCTCCTGGGAGATTCTTGCTCCTCCTGCTCTTCATCTTCTTCAGTTTCCTGTAGGGACAAAGCTAATTATTTACAAGGACAATGGAAGGAAGACGAGATGGACACTATTTATAAAACAGAGTGCTCTGATCTCCAGTTTTGATTAACAAAGTCAGTTTCACACAGACTGTACATGTAGAGCGTCTGGCACTGCTAACTAAAACTGAGTTCAAAATAGACGTAGTGGTGCAAAAGCAACCTGCCTTGGATTGTTATGACATAATAGCTAATAATCAAACTGCTTCATGGGATTTTGACTTCCAGAAGCACACTGTTGAGCTCTATAGGCACTTTGAAATAATCACTGTTTTGTGTTTAGAACAGCCGTGAGTAAATCTATTTTGTTTTTTTTTAAGAAAAGTTCAGCGTCAGCAGCACAACAGAGGGTCACACCATGCTAACTTTATTTCCTGAGAGACTTTCCATATTTTGATGAAACATGACAAAACAGCTGGGTAAGCAGTGGCACTCCAACAGTGAATTTGAAAAACTGCAAAATCCCACCTTGTTTGATATGATAGGACAGCTCTTATCGACAAAGTTAAATATTAGTCAAGTTAACAACCGCTTCCTCTATTAGAAGAGAGACATGCTCTTTGACCCCCTTAATTTTGAGCATAAACTTGCTTGAGGGTTTCAGTATCCATTCTTAAGTCTGGCCTCAGAAGGTTGACTGTTCAGTGCAATTGCATACTCATACACTATGGGACTTTGATTTGCTTCATATAAAGCAGCATATCTCTATCAGCTGTTCCTTGCTGACCTGAGGGTGACTTGCGAGGCTCTCCTTCAGTTTGTTCCGGGAGGGTGGCTGACGTTTAGCTCTCTGAGCCAGAAGGCCTTTTGCTCTGTGTGCACTGGTGTCCAAGCGCTCAGTCTCAGGGACTAGCTCACTCCAGTCTTGTTCTACACAACAGAAAAACAACAAACATAACAAGTGGGTCATAAGAACCTTTGCACAGTTTTAATTAGTTACAAGGGTCATTGGAGGGGGAGATGGGCTTGTGAATGTTTAACGGATGACACTATCAAAGTGTGACGTACTTATGTCTGTTTAAAAATCTAGTTCAATTCTAGTCACCATTTGTACCTAGCACTGAGTCATCAGAATGTGCGTTGGTCATCGAGTCTGTAACGCTCAATGTCGCGTCTGTTGCAGAGTCCTGACCACTCTGGGGCTCCACACCTGAGGACCCTTTTGACTCCAGGACAGCTATCTGTGGACCAAACAACACTCAGAGTCATTATACTGTTGTGCTTTGTGTAGTCTTAGAGACTGTGGTTCTTTAGAGCTGGGGTCTTACCCTGTTCTGTAAGGTCTCCAGCTGCTCCTTGTACCACTTGTCTTTTTCATCTAGGATCTTTTTCAGCTCCTCCTCTTTCTTCACAAAGTCTATCTCCCTGGAGAGGAAACAATACACACAGTTTCCCATCAGTCATTCAGCTTGTTAACATGTTTGATTTTGATCTTCAGTAGTGGTTATACCTTAGTTTAACAAGCCTAATTAATAAAACTAGTAAAGCAAAGGA
Source organism: Tautogolabrus adspersus (assembly GCA_020745685.1). Lineage (NCBI taxonomy): Eukaryota > Metazoa > Chordata > Actinopteri > Labriformes > Labridae > Tautogolabrus > Tautogolabrus adspersus. The sequence goes on along the minus strand of CM036548.1, from coordinate 13,241,231 downwards.
TTCAATAACAATCATTCAGTTGATTCAATGACTCAGGGCAGAACCATGCCGTCACTTCCTGTCCTGATACAAGACCTGATCGCTCTTTAAAATGCTTGTGTGGTCGAAGTGGATCCTAGTTGTATACAGGCAGGACCATCCATCGAGACAAATGTAGATGTTCCATACAAACTTATTTAAGTAGGCACCATAATCCTAAATCAGATCTTCAATCTTCAATGCAATGCCATTTCCAGAAATCTTTGCATTGTTTGCACTTTTGAGGGAAGTTATATGTTGACTGCAGGTTGAATTTTTACTTTTACTCATTCACTTTTTAATCAATTTAGCTTTTTTGTCTAAATGAAATTTTGGTTTAACACAAAAATATTTCTGCCCAACATGTCTTTGATGAAAGTGAATTTAATGAATAAAGTGACTTTTTGAATAAACCACTGAATCTACATTGATCCCTCCAGCAGTGCAGCGCTGTGTAACTTCAGACAAACTTACTTCTGTTGATAGTCTTTGAGCAGCTTCTTCGCCTTGTTGTACTTCTTGTCCAGGGTCTCATGCTGAGCCTGAGTCTCAACTAATTGTTCATTCACACTCTTGCACAGAGCCTGGGCCTCCAGCCAGAAACTCTCCAACTTCAGGATCTTTTCGTTGCCATCCTCGATCTTTTGCTCCAGTGCAGACTCCCTGGCTTCCCACAAGGATCTGTCCTCCTCAGATGCTCTCATCTGCACAGAAAAAGTTACTTTAGTAGCCTTAAAGCAACATTTGTTTAGAAGGTGAGCCATTGGCCTTGGATAGTTGTTGTACCAAATTTAATTTAAAAGCCTTTTGTTATCGTTTCAAGTATTTACAGTAAGCTCATCAACATTTCAACAATTTAAATCTAACAGAAATTAAAACTATTCTGTAGTAAGTAAAAATATAAAGCTCATTGGTTACCACTGTCTATTTCACGTTATCAGTTTTGTGTTTGTTATATTGTAAATTATTTTATTTTTTTTTAACAAAAAGAAATGAATAAAAAGAAAATGTGATCATTTTCATCATACCTTTTCCTTGAGTTGATTTATTTCAGCTGTGGCAATGCCGTGTTTGAGCTGCAGCTTTAGAGCAAAAGAAGGAAACGTTTAGGTTAGACCAATTACTGTGTTGAACTGATATTCTCTGGCCTGCAAAGAGTATTACAATTTGGATTTTAATTCACTGAAGAGTCATGATGTGGCGGATACCTCTTTGAACTTGAAGGCCATCTGAGAGCTGTCCATGTCGATTGGCATAAACAAAGACTCTGAATCAGGCACCTCAAACACCTCTACGTTCCTCCCTGGAGAGAAATTGGAGCCTAGGATCCGCTCATCTGTTCCGTCCTCGTCCTCATAGCGCTCCTCCTGAAATATGGCATCACACATGGCATCACACAGTGCAAACAACAACACACCCAACATGGCTTAGAGCATGCTCAGTGTGTCAACAACACTCCCAAGAGTGTAGATCCCCACAGTCTGGGATAATGATCAATACATCAGAAGTGAATATTGCTGGACTGTTACTGTCTGTGGCAAGACCCCAGCATCACACACATTACCATTAACATTATACTCACAGAACAAGACTACAAACACACCTATACACACGCTTTGCATACCGACAGAGTTTCCACTTCCTTGATGTAAGTGAAGTAACATTCCTTTTCTATCTCTGTCTGCTCGGGTAAATCTCACATATTTACTCCCTACCCAGTCTCTCTTTCGTAAAACCAGGGGCTTGTGGCAGCTTGAACTTCAGAAAGCAAACATTTCACAACTCCAGCAGACAGGCAGCAATAGAATGGACCCCTTCCAACACAGCAGGAGAATTGTGACACACGGCTTACTCACAGCCAGCTGCACCCTGCTCCTGGTTGAGCTGAGTGGGATCAAACTGGGTGGGGCAAAGGGGCTAAGGCTATGTTCATGTCATGGCAGAGTTATCGTAATTGTGAGTTTTTGACTTGTAATGAGCACATAAAAGACGATCCATGGTGTAATTATTGATGCCTCATATAAGCCTCATATGTCTGTTGTTTTACTTCTCATGTGAACGGTTTAGCAGTCATACAACCTTCCTAATGACATAAACATTCACACGTTGCTAATTAAAGGATCTTTTGCTTGTCCACCACGTCATACCCCATATGACACAAACAAAGTATGAGTCTGAGCAGCGACCGGGCTTTCCAATAATTTGCTGTCCAGGTGACTCACCTCCTCTGTCGAGTGCTCATAGGGGTCATCCAGGTGTGGTTGCTGTTGGTGCTGGTTCTTCTCTTGCTCTAGTGTCTCACTTATCAGCCGCGCTACCTCACTTTGTGTCCCTGGCTTCTCCCGTCCAATCAGGAATCTGTTTTTAGAATGCAGTGTGTTAATACCAGATATATGAGAACAATTTTCATGTTTCCTAAATAATCGGGTTTGGGCCTGACTCCGCTTTATTTCTAAATTATTCATTTGCATTACCTTCAACATAGGAAAAAAATAAGTCACGGTCATAAAGTCAACTGTTTATCAAAGATGTCTAAATGCGATAGCTGTGGTGGCTCAGTCTTTTCACCAACAGGGTGTTTTCGACAAAGTTGTTTTGGTTTTGAGAAAACAGACTTAAAGCTTACCTCACTGTGCCTTTGGTGTTCTTCAGGACTGTAGCTGCAAACAGTTGGGTGACACCTACCAGACTGATACCATCGACCTCCACTATCTGGTCGTTCACTTGTATGCTGGAGATACAGAAGATAGTATAAGGAAAGCTTTTCAAAACACAGTGAAGAAATGCATCCCAGCCAGCTTAGTTGTTAAAGAAAAAAATAAAGTAGCCTTGATTAAGCTGGTGATGAAATGATCTGAAAAAAAAAAATGCTTGGGAAACAGAAGCAGCCAGAATATTTTCTTTAGCTTCTTGGAAGTTATAAATAAATCCAGTTGTTTTTGTCTTGTGTGTCACTGAGCCCTGGGGGGATGAGTAATTCCCAGAGTGTGACATAAGTAGTTGTTGTGGTTGTGCAGTCCTCAGTGAATGTGTGTCACATTTCCGGTTGTACAAAAACATCACAAGTGAGTCTTGTGTTTTTTATTTTATTTTAACTAAACAAGATTTTAATTTAGTCGTTATGCGAGAAAAGGAGGTTTTAGCGCTTAAACTCACCGTCCGTCGTTCTCAGCCGCTCCTCCCTCTGTTATGGTTTTCACAAAAATGCCAAGCTTTTCAAGACCCTGGTCAGCTCCTACTCCCATTCCTATAATACTGATGCCAAGTCCATTGTCTCCTGATAGAGAGCAAGTATGATGTTTGTGGAACCGGTAAATGAAGAACTGTGTACAATTAGGCTTAGTTCTCTATGCTTAAGCCTTCGACACTGACATACAGAATACTCTTTTAAATAAAAAATATTTAAAAAACAATAAAAGTAGTTGATGTATGAGTTGTGTGATTTGATGATTATGCAGATAATACCGTTAAATAGCATTTGTAATAAGCTCAAACTGTTAAAAATAAATGAATCAAGTTTTCTCAGTGGGGTGCAGACTCGTCTATCATCAGTGTTGCTAAACTCACCTTTCTCAATCTCCACAGGGAACACATCCATCTTCTCCACTCTCTTCTCCAGCTCATACTCTGCAGACGCTGCCACGGGGTCCACATCATCGTTTCGTCGGTCATATTCCTCGTTGGAGAAGGTACTGAAGACCTGTGTTTGTCAAAATAAAGATTCAAAGCATAAACACACCACCGTCCGTGTCTTTGCAGGCAGTTAAGCATCAGGTACAGTTTTGTATAGGGCTATCTACAGGATCTACTCAAAGCAATTATTGTTATTGATATTAGAAGACCAAACTACGATAAATACCTAATTTGAGAGAAATTGCATTTGAGCAGGAAAATAATCTTAGGCACCAGTGCACTCCTGAGGGACATCTAAACCTTAGAAGAAGGTTGGACCCCTGACATTGGGTTCATTCCTTAAGATATCATTCGTGGCCAACATTATCAGTATTTGTTTACAGAGGTAATCATGCTATATATATTCTTAAATCAACTGCAAAAACTGCAGCCTTAACTGTTTTGCATTTTTTGAACAGATGTCTGTGTCAACAACACTGAAGCAGATGATGCACGCATACTCGTAAGACCTTCATCAGAGTTTCAAGAAGTTGTGAACTCTGCAGGCAGGCCTAGCAAAACATTGAATGTGTCCCAGGGGCTGCTGTCTGGTTAGAATTATAAGGCAAGTACACACTGTGCGTTAGAACATGAGCGGCGTGGAAAGTAGGGCACAGCTGGGAAGAGCTAAGCAGTGGATGGAACAAAGATCAATATTTCGAGGCAACTAGTGTTCATCAGTACAATAGACAACTAAAAAAACAAAACAAACAGCACAACAAAGAAAGAACTAATCCCTTAACCTTCGACCAATGAGCATGACCCTTCACTCAACTCAGCCTTGAGGGACATAACGCACAACAAATCTCTGTGCTATTTACCTTGAATACCCCTGACACCAGGCAGAGATGATACACTAGTAATCCACTCTCTAAGTCACGCAAAAGTGAGCATGACAATCTTCAAAAATGGATTAAAGAATACCACCTGTTGTGACTCGGTAATCCCAGCAAAATCATTTGGAGTTCATATTAGTGCAGAAAATCGGTTTCCAAGAGCCCAAGGTGGCGAGTTCCAAGGCCTTGAATGCCTCAAACAATACAGCTAATCTTTAAATTCAAACCCCTGAAAACATTTGGCATTGATATCTGAGATCGCTGATAGCTTAACTCAGATCAGAGAGAAACTGTAGTTTAACTAGTGCTGTCAATCAATTAAAAGATTTAATCACAATAACATACTCGTATTTACTTTTTAATTGCTTTAAAAACTCAAAATTTGCATCATTGATATGCAAAATAAGTTACAAGCAGCCTGTTACAACAAGGCCAAAAAAGATTTTTGGTGGCACATCCGATTTCAAGTTGGGCCCAGGCCGCCCGATGGATCTGCCCCTGACGCCTAGCCAAAATTACCTGAGCCAACCCAGCTGATCACGTTCAACGCTACACATCAGGTTTTGCCTATAACGTAAAGGCATAGGTGCAAACACAGGTTCACTGAGACAACTATGTTCGCACTTTGCACAATTTAAGTCGTTAATGTTTCTAAACACCCTAACTTGAGCGCATGTGTTGCTAGGCTAAACGTATGTTTGGACGAAGAGTCTGAGGTTTAGACCCTACAGTGTGTCAAGACTATAAATCAACTAGAAACAATCTCTCTCTCCTGTTCGGTCGCTCTCTCTCCTTCCCTCTGTCTCCTTGGTATGTAGCCTTTGGACACAGCCCAAACTGTGTAGATAGGAGGATTGCCAGAATAAGAAATTGAACTGTGTATTCAATTTTTTAAAGTGACTTATTACAACCATTTGTTTTACAACATCCTGTTGATTTTCACACCCATTTATTTAAGTACATCATACTTCGTTATCATAGAAACAAGATGTTAAGGTGTGCGTTGTAAGGGAAAAGGGGAGCGTGCATTTAGCAAGCACTATATCTTCAGTGTTTGGATCCAACACAGCGCTGTTTAACAGAGTCTGTGTGGATAAATTCACAGGCTACAGCAGGCTGTGGGATAACGTTACTGTTGTTAAGTTACTGATTGTTGACACATGCAGACACAGCTAGAGTGAATGGAAAAAAGTCAAACCAACTGTTAGATACGATGATGTGCGTTCCTAACTATAAAGACTTCATAGAGATCACAGACTGTGTTCCGCTGCACTGAAAGTGAACAGGTGTGCCTGAAGGCTGGCGTTCCTCTGTGTGCGCGCATCAGTTTATGTTGGTGTGTCAAAGCACCCCTCCAACGCTCTGACATGCAGACAGCAGAGGAGCAGGAGAGAGAAGCTGCAGCTAAACCAAACCTTTTTTTCATACATGACTATTATACAAACATTTACCAACTGTGTGGAATATGTACCCGGCATTTGGCGGTTGTTAATTTCAGACCCTGTTTGACATCTTTCCCATGTAGCTTGACAAATAAAAGAATATTACAAATTTGATTGAACATTAGCACAGCTTTGTGGTGGAGGCAGGAATGCTATGTGTTAGCTTCAACACTCAATTTAGTACTTCTCCAATCTTTTACATCCATTAAAGGGGACATATTATGAAAAATCCTCTTTCACAGTGTTTTTGAACATACATTTGGGTAACCTGAGTGTCTATCTACCCACAAAATGTGAAATAAATCCATCGGGTCCTTTGTTTGTGGTCTGCATAAGTCTTACAACACAGAGAAAATTGCTCAGTTTCAAATTTTCTCAACTTGTGACATCACAAGTTGGATTGAGATAAAAAAAAATACCCTCCCCTCCCCTGTTTTCTCCACCCCCAGCCTAGAGCAAAACTTTTGTGCAGATCCGCCATTTTTATTCTCGCTAGCGAAGGAGTGATGTCTACTGTGAAACTCAGGGGGGGGCTCATTGCATTTAAAGAGACACACACACCAAAACGGAGCATTCTGAGAGAGCTGGTTTATACAGGGTCACAAACATCCTCTGGTGCTTGATTCATGATATATTTTGACCAAAGCACAGCACAGATGTTTCATTTAGACCACAGAGGACTGTTTGAAAAGATGGAAAATGGGTATAATATGTCCTCTTTAAGATGATTTTCATTCTTACATAACTATGATCTGTTTATTAGACTTTTTTTTCATAGGTTAATGGGTGTTATTATTCAATGGAATGCAAGGCCAGTGGAAATAATAACTTTTAAAAATAAACAACATACTAATAAAGACATTTTTGTCCTACTTGCATCTTTTGAGGAATTCTGAATATCTTTAAAGACCAAGCTTAAAAGCCCTTCTACAAAAAGGACTGTCAAGGTTCCTTTGAAAGTGAATAACAAATCTAAAACAGACACAAATTTCGTTTAGGACGAAAGTTGCTTGTTAATTTAGACTTTAAGGATTTTGGTAATTAAGAGTTGAAAATGAAGGCTAATGGAAAATAGGGGGCATCACTGCATCCTTGGCCCTGGCATTAGCTGAGCGGCTACCATTCAGGTTGGACTCTCCCCTCTATCTCCCCCGTCTCCCATGTCTGACTTTTCCTGTTGCCATGGACTCCAAGGCCTTGTTGGAACAATGTTCTGTTCTTTGCTGAAACCTAATCACTCAACCACTGTTTTCTCTGCGAGAAAGACAGAAATGAATCTCTTTATTAGCCTCTCTCTCACAAACAAGCCTCACACACACAGCTCACTTTTATTACTGTCTCCATTTATCAGACTAAACAACCATTCTTTTATGGTTCAGCACTCTATCGACCAACACCAAAAACACTGCTGTTGATTAGACGGACTGACTCCAACAAGCAAGATAGACACAAGGAGTTGCAATATATCCTCAACTTTATACAGAAGATCTTACATGTTATTTGTATGCCAATGTCTTCCCCTTAATTATAACTGCAGTCACTGAGGTAGTGATGTGGGTAAGAACACTTCTTTCCCATCTTCATATTACCATATTCTCCCAAAACCTTAGCTCCCAGCAGTATGTGTGGGCTTTTCATTCATCTACAACAACTACAGCGGTCTGTCTGGGTACACGTGCTCACACGCACACAAGTACATATGCCCACACCCAAAACTAAAATCCCATCTTTCCCTCATCCCCCTCCCCACAACAGAATACCAATATGGGAAATGAGTCAGCAGCTGTGAGGAAAGAATACCAGAGAAATATCTTGCCAGTGCAAAAAAAATGAGCTGACCACTGGATTGGAGAGGTTGTACTGTAAGTGGGCCCACAAAAAGACAACAAATCAAAACACACTGACAGCGAGCTTTGGTAGGGGTAGCAGCCAGGCACAGATCATAGAGTAATGAGAGTGGAAGGCATGGGGCCCAGTTTTTAGATCCTGTGTAAACACATGGGGAAGAAAGACCTAAATATATACATATAGTACGTTCTGTGTGCATACCCTTGAAATGATTAACACTTTGTTAAGTAGAAACTGATTGACTGTAACTGAGACTACATTGTTTATGTTTTAAGTGTTAACGTTAGACCTACAGCAGGAAGAGGTGGAGTTGGAGAGGAGAAGAGTGCCATCATTGAATCAAATTTCCAGAGTGCAAACATTAAACAGGTTGAACAGGTTTATATAAAGGGCCCACAAAGGCTACTTTTGTCCTGTGAAGACTGCTGAATGCTCTAACACACAATTATTGTTTACTTTCAGTGAAAACACACAGCATCCGCTAATGTTTTTATATGTCATCACATAATGAAAGCGTGTTAGTCAACCACACTCATCCCATTTCTAGTTGTTTAATGAACAGCATTGAGCTGCCCGCATTAGTATTCTGCCACATTTTGTTGGACGGTCACCCACTCGTCCAGGTGGCTGAAGGGAACTCGGATCCCACAAGGGGAGGGCCTGTGTGCTGGTTGGATTAGGGTGGAGTCTTGTCAGACACATTCCTCTCGCCAACAGTAGACCCATCTCAGAAAGGAAATGGAAAGCACAACACTTTGGGATAGGTCGGCTTCAGAGGCAAGAGTCCAAATTTAGAGTTCGTCCCTTTTGTTTTTGACTGATCACATGAAATACAGACCGAGAGTGTAGGATTCTGACCTGCTGTAAAATGAGTATCAACAAGTATAGCACCTGAATGATTTACAAACTAGTTATCTGGTAGTCAATCCTCAACAAACACGGTATTGTGAGGCATTTTCGTAATACAATAAAACCAGTAATATAAATATTTTATTGGGTGTGATTGATGGACTACAAATACTTTTTTTTACTGACATATTGGAAGCCAAACCGACATGACGTGTATGCTCGAACAGTCAGAGTACTTAGTGCAATTATCTACACTGCAAACCAAGCAATGTTTTTGAATTCTTTCAGTTTTGCTGAACTCTGCAACACTTCTCCACACCTGCACGTTGTCCAATAACTGCTGTTGGTTATTCCTGTGACACTGTGGGGGTGGGGTAAATCACCCAGGTGTAGATCCTGGTTCTGCCTGGTTTCTCCTTATTATAGTGAACTGGTTGGACTTTAAACCCAATGTCCTCATATGAAACCTGACAGACAGAAACCGACACAATTCCCTCCAGATCCCACATGACTACCCAAAAAATGTCTTTGTACCCAAGCAGGTGACATACCTTCAGCAGGGAGCGTTAATCATTCAATGACTCCGGGCTTTTAGCCAAACCATACAGGTTCATAGGCAAGCTAAATCCAGCATAACTTCAAACTGCTGAACACAAGTCATCTAAAGTTTTACACTTCCTCCGGATAAAGACAAGCCCAGACACACAAGGGCGAATATTGCAGGCCTGGTTTTTATTTGCAGTTATAAAGGAAACCACCTCCTCACTAAGACCAAAGATATAATTTGAAACAGTATTGAAATATTTATACTGTGCTCATACAGCCAGAGGGTATAACAAACTTATATACTGACACAGCAGGAATGGGAATGCAGTATCTCAATGACCTGCTAAAGTGTGACTCTGGTATACACAAACATCTTTCCACAAAACTAGAAGTATGACATAGTATAGAGCCACATTGAAGAACGTATTCAAATTCAGCATTCGGTTAATTTGGCTATTTACTTTCAAACATAACATTTGAAGTAAATAATGCAAATACTCATTTAGAACAGTACATGTATTTGTCGACCCTTAATCTTACAATATTGGGCTCTCAATACTCTCTCTTTTAGGAGTTATACGCTTGGGTACTAATCTTGACTGAAATTATCTTTCAAGCCTGATGAGAGATACATGTTGAAACTGAATGTCTCCTTAACTTCACAAAGAGGACCTTTCTCCTAAACAGGACACCTCTTCTATAAAACAGACTCAGGTTACGTAGGGGCCTAATCCCATTTTGAGCCAGAAACACAAAGCACTTCCTCTCTCACAGTACGCTAAAAGTGCTCCATCCCAGTGCCACATCTGACTCACAGACTTTGGAGAATGATAAAGTGCTAGGAGGGAGGTCTTTGTGAGGCCAGGCCACAGGTAGAAGAATTGGCAAGGAACATTTTTTGTGACTTAATTGGCTAAAGCGCATACCTCATAACCTTGACCCCATGGTTTAATCCAAGCATGCATGTCGTCGTTTTGACAAATCTCTCTGTGGTCTTTCCAGCCTGTCCATTGCATGCAACCGGTTAAGCAATTATTTAAAAAGCTAATTGGAAACTTAAGAGAGTGCTTGGGCATTTGTGGACTTCCTGCTAGTCTGCCCTCAACATTTTTTGTATATCCATTATTGTTGTGAATCTTTGAACATTCACATATACACTTCAGTATAAGTATTTACTGTATACTTCATCATGTCCATATAATTAAGGGATGTAACGATTCACTCAACTCACGATACGATACGATTCACGATACTGGGTTCAAGATACAATTCTCTCACGATTTATTTTGAGAGTATCAGTAGGTGATTGGAGCTTCTCATTGTGGTGTTGATTAAATGCTGCATCATGTTGGTTGTGCTATTTGTGTAGTTCTCTGTCTCGTTGCAATATTTGCAATTTTTGTCTCGTCTGTTATCTTCTCACTTCTTTCATTTTCTGTCTTGGGGAAGCCAAAATGCTTCCACTGCCATGATAACGCCTGCTTATTACAGCCAACCGCCTCTGCTCTACAGCTGCTGATGCTCACGTTATTACTGCGATTCATTTTTCAGAGTACCGATTCGAACCTTGACACCTTTGAATCGATTTGTAACTGCCTCACGATTAATCTTTGCATCCCTATTAAACACTAAATTAATCTCACGTGAAGAATGAGTATGTATTCTAATATCTTGGTCTTAGAACAATTAAAAATAGATATCATAGTTTCAATGTTTTCTTCCCAGTAGAGCTTACCAGTAGGTTATAATTTCACTATAAATGAATCGTTTAAGTTATGCTTTGCACAAACATGTCAAACATTTCCTTGTTCAACCTTTTTTCGACTCCAATGGTTTGCTGTTTTTGTTTTATGATAAAGAACTTTTAATCTTTGGGTTTTGTAACTTAAAGGCTTAAACCTGTCCCGAAGGAATTATTAATACAATTAACTGATGTGTAATGGGAACAAAGATTATTCGTTCAAATGCAGAAATTAGCTTTTAGAACAACGAGCTTCACTGACAGTTTGTCAGTGTTGTGTGCATTCTCATATCGATGGTAAATAAGCAATACTCTCCCTGCATTTATCATTAGAACAAAAAAATGAACTACTGGACGCAGCAAGTGCGTTTCTATAAGCCCAAGACAGGAACACTGTAACAAGCAGTAGTTGGGAGCCTTATATGAAGAGCTGCATGGAGGGGACACAGTCTAGCATATTGTTGTGAACTACAAACCTGTGTTGATCTCTTACTTTGTCATAGCTCGACTTTGGGCAGAGGGAGGCCCACTGTTGTTTGTGTCCTGCTCCAGGTCAGCTTCTAGTCCCCTCTCCCAGGACCCCCTGCCAGGATAACTGGGATAGAGGGGGGGTCCACACCCTGAGATAACAGTTCATTTTAAGGCCTGGATAAACAGTAAGCTGTTCACAGGCTATCTGGAATGCACTGGAGTGATTTGTTCTTCCCAGTTTTAACAAAATGTTGTGTACATGTGATAATGTTGGAAGATATATGGTAGAAGATAAACTCCAACTTCACCACACCCTCAAAACACCCACTGGAAATACTGCAACACGTGTGTGCGTGTGTGGTAATATCAAAAGGGACTACAGTTTAGAACAGTTTACAAAGCTGGATGTATAAAGTGCATGTTATGGATATCATGATACGAGATCAGGAGGATTCTTATATCTACAGAACTGAACGATGATGATGCTGTAATTTATTGGTCTAAATTACCACATTTTCTAGGCTGCTAAATAATATCAATTATAGAGGCGGATGTATTGGGACTAGGGATGTAACGATTCACTCAACTCACGATACGATTCACGATACAATTCTCTCACGATTTATTTTGAGAGAATCGGGAGGTGATTGGAGCTTCTCTTTGTGATGTCGATTAAATGCTGCATCATGTTGGTTGTGCTATTTGTGTAGTTCTCTGTCTCGTTGCAATATTTGCACATATTTTGTCTCGTCTGTTATCTTCTCACCTCTTTCATTTTCTGTCTTGGGAAGCCAAAATGCTTCCACTGCCATGATAACGCCTGCTTATTACAACCAACCGCCTCTGCTCTACAGCTGCTGACGCTCACGATATTACTGCGATTGATTTTTCAGAGTACCGATTAGAACCTTGACGTCTTTGAATTGATTTTTAACTGCCTTACGATTAATCTTTGCATCCCTAATTGGTACTGTTCACAGACCATGACAAACATCCCCAGGCAGCTGAGATTTGACAACTGTTGTACATCTATCCTCAATGATGAGATATTAGACCTCTATACAATAAACACCAACAAGATCAGGTTATCAAAAAAACATGTTTCATATCCCTTTAACTTAAAGGATGGCAAATATGTGGAATTCTCCAGATCGGACAACACAACCCAGCAAAAGTCTATAAAAGAGATGTAGTTGAATAAAATGCCTGAATTCCTCATATCCTTGCTTGAGAGAAGTGAAAAGTCCCTCATGAGTGTGATGCATGATTCATGGACGGATGGGAACTACTCTGAATTATTTTTTTTTTAAACCCTAGCAATGCAGTGACTCAGAGGGACCATTCTTTTTTTACTGTAAAGTCTTATACATGTCTCTACTGTACAGCAGCCCTCGTTTATCTGTGGTCCTGCTTTCCCAAGCTCTTACACAATGTCAACAATATCTCCCAAAAATATTACCACAGGCAATGTTACCACCACATGTCCCCAAAAATTCTCCCCTCTCTCCTGATGTCTTTCTGGGTTAAGGCACAAAGGGGATTAGTTGTCAAACTACCTGCCCCTCTGGTTTCTGGTAAAACCAGAGTACTCATAATAGAGACCTTAAATGTGAAGCTTGTCTAATGATACAGTGCAGCTGCTGCGACATCAGCACACCTGACAAAAGCATTAATTCTCAGCCAACACAAACTTGTGGTACGTCTGCTGGGATTCACCTGGGGCAGACACAGTTGCTGAGTCAGTGAGACAGTGGTTTATAATAATACTGCTGTGCAATATTTTTGTAAGTGCTAGAGTCGACCAAGATTAGTTTGCATGTAAACAACATAAGACAAAATGTTTACCTGGATGGGGTCTGTGGAGAATTTGATTTTCCTCCTGGTGGGTGGTTCTTCCTCATCTGACAGGCCAGGGGCTTCATAATGGTCATCATACTCTCTATACACTCCATCTTCTTCTTCCTCCTCTTCTTCTTCTTCTTCTTCATCCTCCTCCTCCTCATCTTCTTCCCTGAGGACCTGCTCCACATCTCGGTCATCCACAAATGCTGCGTTCTCTATACCGTACACTACTGGTGACACTCTATCCAGGATGCTCTGGTCCACTTGCTCATCTAGCTCACTCTCCTCCTCTGCTACCTCATCATCTTCCTCACAAGTACCATCACCATCTTGACTCACAAATGAACTCTCTTCTTTTATTTCAAATTGATCATTGTCTTCCAAGACTCTACCTTCACCAACAATTTCTGCTATTCTTTGTGTCTCTTTTGTAACATGTGTTGCTAAGACTTGATGAGCAGTGTTACAATTCTTTTTTTCAGTTGGGAATGTTTTTAGATCAATTGGCAGCTCTTTAGGGCTTTGCGGCTTCTTCTCCTCAAACACGTTATCTTCGACATCCTCATTCTCCTCACTCTCTGATGACTCGTTCTGAACTACTACCAGTTCTGCCCGGACCATGCCCACCCCCCTGGAGCCCAGGGAGGTCTGGCTAGGAGGTTTGTCACCATTGGAACTCTGTATTACACTGTCACTAATCTTGGCATTTTCAGGGTATTTAGCCCTGTTGGTGTTCTGAAAGCCACCAGCTGATGTAGGAGGCTGCTTCACATCCCTTGGGGCCATACTATGTGGCATGCCTTCATCCCCACTGACAGATGTCCTGCTAAATCCATCACCAGATGATGAGGAGCGTTTGTACCCATGGCTTACTGGGGTTGTTTGCTCTGGGGAGAGGGGTTTTCTAGTGGCATCAGTTGGAGAAACAGATTTGTATGCTGTGTTAGTAGCTGGGAATGTTTGTTTGGGCAAAACACTGGACCCCAAAGATGCTGGTTTAACACATATTGGGGATGTGTTTTTCTTAGTGGCATCAGTCAAAGGCATCGAGTTAGTGGCTTCTTTGACAGGAGAAGGAGATGTTTGGAAGCTGTCCCTTGTTGGAGAGGTTGGCAATACGTTTTCAGTGGTACTGTGTTGCTTAGCAGACACAATCCCTTCTTTCACAGGTGCTTCATTCTCTGCCATATAATTCTCCAACCTTTTGGACATGGGTCCTGCATTTAATGATACTCTAGACCCATGCTTTTTTTCACTATCAGTGTTTCCATCGACTTGACATTCAACTGTTGATGAAGGGGTTTGGTCTGTTTTTATAGTGGTCTCAGATGATCCAGATACTCTCCTTGTGCTTTTCCCCTCATCAGAAGCACTTCCTAGGGACAAACGGTTTACCACTCTGTTTGCAGACTGCTTGTCAGCTGCAGGCTGATCTTTGACGCCCCTTTCAAAGAGTTTTCTGGTCACAGAAAACTTCTCTGCCAAAGCCACTTTGTCAATCTCAGACTCATCTCCCTTGGGTGTTTTATCTAAATTGTGCGAATCTGGGCTTGCAGGACTGTTGAAGTTTGCTTTGTTCGTGTTGACTGGAAATTGCACCTTTGTTGGGGACACAGGGGTCACATCAGGCTTTAAAGTTACTTTCCCTTCTTGGCTTTCCTGTTGCTGGCCATCCATTTGTAGGAATATGTTCTTGATCTTGTTCACTCTGTTCCCAAAAGGCCTCCCCCTCGAGTCCTCCCGGGTGTCACTGGAACCATTTGCATATGATTTGGCGGAGCCATCGGATTTGGGCCCATCAAAGGAGCACTTAATGGCGTGAAAGTCAGACTTGTATGCATTTCTGTGCGGGGACGCGCTCCTCAGGGTCCTCTCGCCTCCCTTGCTTTCGGCTTTGATCATTTTTGCCTGATAATGACTGCAGCCCGATTTTAAAAAGCTGGGTTTGGAGAGACGACTCTTGGATGTTACTGAACTCCTTTCCCTCAACTTTATGAAAGCGGTGCCATGGGTCCGGCGGAGCTTCTTTGGAGCACTGCGGTCTCAACTAAACATTCACAGCGAAGTCATCTGAAGACAAGAGGGACAGTAAAATCTGTTAATACAGAAACCGGATGCTTTTATCTTACCATGCCTAACATGCGTCACCTAAAGTTAGTTACATAATTATCTCCTACATGCAAATAAAACATGGGTGGCCGCTAGAGGAAAGTTTTAACATGAAGAAATGTTGGCTTAACTTTGAACTGTGAGTAAGTTTGAAAGCAAACGTTAGCGTGACTGCTGGCGTCAACACAAGAAAGTATCTGAACCCAGTTTTTTTACTTTTCTTTACTGACTTCAGCCAGTTAAACACAGTCAGTGTCACTGATAACGCCACACCACAGATGAATATGCGAAATTAAGTTAAACTCACAGGGCCAATAGTTCAATTCAACTCGAGCGTCACTGCCTCAGTCTGAACAATTCATTGTGGTATTTCAAGTACGAGCTGTTGAAAATCGTAGGTCCGACTCCACACACAACGCCGCTCGAAGGCAGAAAACTTAGTCAGGCTCTTACCCTTTCTCTGCTTCATCGTGTTAGGCGCCGAAACATCGCACAAAATGCCCCTGGTTTGCAGTATCAAACTTGTACCTCCTTCTTGCTCACCGCCATCATTCCCCGCACCAGCAGCGTTGTCCTGCCTCTTCCTAGCACTTCCAGACCTGTCGCGGGCTGCGCGCGCACACGAGTGCTGCGCGCTGCCACCAACGGGAACAGAGAAAGAAAGAATCGGGAGCGAGCGCACATTCCAGGACTGTAACCCACCACCCCACTCCTCCTCCTCTTTTTCTCCACAGCACAGCGCAGACACACATGAGGAGTTTGGGGAGAAAGGCGTGGGAAAGAGCTCAATGTACAGTAAAGCTCACCTAGACCACTGTCGGGGCAAAAGTCCACACCAAGACTACAAAACAGCTCACTTGACTTCATGCATGTTATGCAAGACTTCAGACGGTTTACAATAGGCCTAAGAAGCTTGGCTATAACTTACTACCGTACCGTCCCACAAATGTTTTCACTGGGATTGCAACAAGATTGTCTTAGCAGTGAAGTTTACAAATACAGTTGAGTTTACCTGTCACAAGGAAAACTACGCAGATTGTAAAAAGTTTGTATAATCTCTTCTTTGGAACTGAACTGAGCCCTGGTGATGTCATCAAGTTTATGTTAGTTGATAAACTGATGTTATCTGGAGTGTGTGGTTTGAAAGCAGTTTACATTTAGGAGACATGAGGAATCTAATAAAAGATGCTATTGAGCTGCATCATGGGCAAATGTAAGATGCATTTTTTTTGTAGCTGTATACACATCTTTAGCACAAAAATTGTGATTATTCTTTTGAAATATCACTCTGGGTCCCACAACTTAATATAGGCCTATACCAAATTTTCTGAGTGGAGATCTAATATACTTTTCTGAAACAACAGTTTCTTAACCCTGCCCCTAAAATTGTACTTTATATGGAAAATAAACTGAACTTGTGTTCACCTTATCACCAATAAAAATGAATAAATACAAAATAATAATAAAAAGTAAACTAGGCCAACTGCCACAGCTCCCTTGAACCTTATGAATCCTACAACCCCAGGTCAGTAGGTTTTGGTTTACAGATTCACAGGCCTCTTTCATAAAAGGTGTCCACAACAGCCCACCACATGTTTTCACAACAACAGGTAAACCTGTTCATGACTTTGCACTCTGTTGAAGATATAGGCTGACTGATGCTCCATGCTTCCCCTTTCTGGCTAAAATGATACAGCCAGGATCCCTTGTAAGATAGTGCCTTATTTTTAACTCGTACACTTTTCCAGTGAACTTGTAGTTCAAAAAGAGTGTGTATTTCCTTTGAACACAATTTTAATTGAACAACTCTTAGAGACACTGGAGGGATTGACTTTTCAAAACATTGGAGTCAAAAGATCTTCTCACTAGATCACCTTAGACTGCAAGAAAGCTGTATTTTACAGCACATCAAGTCTGTGGAATTACATGTCATTCACAGGCTTTATATAGTAACACAAACATTAAAGAAGACAGTCTAAAATATGAAGACACACATTTAAGGGGAGAAATGTTTTGACTGAAAAAGATGCAAATGCAAGACAGATAGGCCATACAATTAGGGCTCAGTGTCAGGCTATACAATTTAGATTTTGGTATAATTTGTTTACTTTTATATCCAGACTTATACCCTCTGAAGATTTGCCCAAGCTTTGTCATGACTACACATCAGAATTAAAGCTGTTAAGTGGGTCGTGGCTCAGTGATATTTATGTCACATGGGGATTGTTATCACCATATAGTCTCAATAAAAGTCTCAATATAAGGATTATACAGTGACCCTATATCCTGCAAACATTTGCACTATAGTTCGTTGTATTTGGGGACAATCTCTCATTTTCTTTTTCTAGTTTTTAGTTATTGTTGTTGGAATGATTTCACATAGGGGATACTTGGTATAGATAGGTAAAACTCTGAGAACATGTTGTTTCTTGTATGCCAAACATATTTAAAATCAGGTCCCCTCCTGCGAGAGCAACGACTGCCCAGCAACTGAGCCCTTATAAGTATATATGAGCCTGCTTGATTCACAAAATAAAGAGCTGCTGTTTTCATTGAGATCAGCAACAGAGATAATGAATGAATGAAAGTGTGTGTAGATTTCCTTGGTGGCTGAGAACCTAGATTGCAAAAATAGCATCCAATCAAAATTAACATAGGAAATAGACGCCAGTTCAAGGGGGAGAACATATTATTGTATCTCCAATCGTATGGATATACTTTATTTAAGTGTTTAACAAGCTAAAGAACTGCTATTTAATAACATACTTAAAATATTAAACTGATGTGAATGCAGAAATCTTCCCTTTTTTAACATACAGTAGTTAATAACCATTTTTGAAACTAAAAAAAGAGATTTATATAACAAAATGCAAGTAGGCTAGTAATAATTGATAAATGGGACTGCAGCAAGAGCCCACAGCAGATGGTTTTTAACTAGAAGGCATGTTGTGTGCATGACAATTTTTTCTGTTGCCTGAAGTATAATCCCATCTACATTTTTAATTAAACAAAACATGAAATATTTACCACGCAATGCACGGAGTTTTCTTATAATAATAATTTGTACTCTTTATTATTTAGATTCTCTTGAAAACATACAAAAATTGTACTTTTATTTATTATACTTCTGCCTGAAGTGTCAAAGTTGTAAATTAGTGTTTAAAACTGTCAGAGAGACATCACTGGAAGATGTCCAGTCCTCAGGCATTTCCTCTGCAGTTATCTGCCCTCACATTCCAATTGAGACGTGGTTATCTGATGTATGAAGTTTTATATAGTTCTATGCAGCTACTCACACAAACAAACTGTAGTTTTACTTACATAAAGTGTATCTTCAGTCTGTTTGTTTAAACTGTACATTATAGATTTCTCTGTTTTGTATTCATTTGTTTTATGTAAATCTGCTGACCTTTGGCTCTAAGTGTAAATATGAGCTCTCACACTGTGGGAGTGAAAAATCTGAAACATTTCAATTATGGAGCACAACGTTTTAAACGTTTCATTTGACTCTGGAATTTGAACTTTGAAGTTGGATTTATGTGTACAAAAACAAGTCCTATACACCAAAAGATTTTCATCACTCAAGAAAAAAAAACGTAGGTTGTATTTTCATCATGAGCATTCTGTATTTTACTGCATTTACCAGTTTTAACAAATATCTTTTCAAATGCTCCTTAGCCTCTAAAATTCTGATGTGTGTGCACATAAGGAGTGCATGTGTCCCTGTGTTTACCATTTTCAGCTTCCTGGATCATTTCCTAGCAACGCTGGGCCTGAAAAGCTGTATACACACAGTCAGTGGGCTTTCTCCCAGAGGTAACATGGCACGCCGCAGCCGAGCCAGTGGTCCCATAGCAACCCCTGAAACAACATCCAGTGAAGAAGACGAACTACATGGAAACAGGAGCAGGTGAAGAGCAGGTCAGAGGAGTCAATGGAACCTTTGAGACAATGTCTCAGAATTTATCCTGCAAGACGCAACTCGAAGAGCAATAGTTTTATCTACTCCTGCTGTTTTTAACTTTTACTAAAAAGGTTGTGATTATTAAGTATTACAGTTTGTAGTTGAGGGCTTTTAAATAACTTTAGAAATCATGTTTTTTTACTTTTTTACTCTCAATTTCTGACTTGTATGTCATCTAACTTTCAAGAGTACAAAAAGATACCAAAAGTTGGTGGCACAGCCCTGCAGTGCAGGTTGACGTCTTCACACATTGTTATGTGTTGCTCTGTTGCTGCTGTGACTTTTTGGTATGCAGTGTTACAGGAATGTATGTTTTGGGTGGTGCGTGCCCCAGCCTGAGCTCAGCATGCATCATTGCTGTTTATCTTTGTAGGAGTGGGGGAGATAATGTGAAGGGAAGGGTAAATGCTGGTCATTCAAAAGATGAAGCTGCACTCCTTCAAAATAAGAGTCTGAATATTCTTAACTATTGGAACATTTAGTTGATATTATGATATTCACTTAATGGGGCGCTGATGGCCTAGCGGTTAAGTCATGCTCCATGTACAGAGGCTTTAGTCCTCCAAGAGGGCAGCCCAGGATCAAGTCCGACCTGTGGCTTCTTTCCCGCATGTTCTTGCCATAGACTGTAAATATTCCTTCCCCACTCTCTCTCACAACTTCCTTACACATCCACTGTCCTATCTAAATAAAGGCAAAAGCCCAAACATAAATCTTTTAAAAGAAAAAAAAATATATTCAACTTATAAGTGTACCTTTAATTCATAGATTCGGCCCCCCCAAAAAAAAAAAAAAAAAATCCAGGGCCAGGTGAGTTAACTAATGCAAACAATGAAAGTGTAGAAATGCATCACTGTAACAGGGTTTTTAAACAAACTGTAGGATGCAAAATATTTCTTGGAAACTACACAGAGCTTTTGGACATTTTCCCTTTTGATTATGACCAAAATAGCCTACTTCAATGTCAGAATGAGGCCTTGGTTACAGTCCCAAACAATCTTTGAAATTAATTTCAAAGCAGGAGAATACTCCCTCTTCAATCTGAATGAGAGACTGAATCACACGCAACCCTCATTTGATCATGTGCATACCTTTTAGAGAGAGAATGCTGCCCTCTTGTGGTAGATACAAGTACAGGATTTTAGAAATTGGTCAGAAAGTTACTAACCCTATACCTGTAGCAATAACTTGCATCAACCCACATTCCACTAACTCTCCAAAGACTACATAATCAAACTGAAAGGTTTAGGTTTAGGTCTTTTATGTCAAAATGACAGAAAGAAATGCTTTGTAGATTTTGCAAAACACTACGCCCAAAGCATTTGACCGAAGTGTACTGCTCTTCCCTGATTCTCGTGTTTTAGAAAAACTTCCATCTGCTTTGATCACTGAAAACCAATGTATCTGTAATAGGCTATTGAATTTCCTTGAAACACAAAGGCACAATCAAAGCCTCCCCCCTGCTGTCACTCCCACGTTGTCTAAAATAGAGAGCTGACACCACAAAGCTACCGTAATAATTTTAATAATGGCATTAGAAGATTTGTTTACAAATATTTATGAAGCATTTAAAATAGGACAGAACTGTATTCATCATTACACTGGCTGATATTTCTTTTAATCCGTGCTCAAAATACATGTGAGCATGTAAATGTAGGCTACTTGTAACGTGATGGTCAGGACAAAAACAAAAACAGCTGCACATGTTGGGTCTTAAATATGTTAAGCCAATAAGAGAATAGCTTTTTAAAATGTAAAGTTTGATCATTTTACGTGTTTTGGACAATCTTATGGACCTCCATGTTATATAGAAATTTTTTAAAGGACTGGGGACCCGATTAATGGTAGTATTTGTTGTAAATAGCCATTTAAGATGAAAGAAAAACCCTTAGTGCTTAGTTTTAAAATGTATGAAAAAGAACAAATAATGCAAAAGCATTCAAAAGTTTTGTTTGCAAACATCTTCATCACGGCTGACATTTCAACTGCTGATTCTCTTTACTTCTGACTCGGTCTTAGTTTGTTGCCAAGGCAACCAAGAGACCAATGGCCCTTTCATTATATGTCCTCTTATTACAAAGCATCATTTTCTCAGGGCCATTATGGAAATGTTCCCACTTTGGCGTAAGGAAAGCTGTCAATTCTTACACAGAGTGCTGCACGGTCCGTTATAAGCAGCAATTTAATCACACGGATGTATGCAGAGAGTTTACGTTATTCTTGAGTCACTGTACGTTACCCATGAGTTATCATGTGAATGCTCATGATAATGTGTATGTCACTAGGCTACCCATGAAGTTCGCCATGTCCTCTGGCTCCCCTTCACAACAGCATTTTAAACCCTGCAGCAGAAAAGTCACTCACTGTGCTGACAAGCTGCTCTGCTCAGGACACATGTACCTGTGTCCTCCACCTACACACAGCTGCCAAATGCTTCGTCATTGTATGTCGTCTTGACAACATAATATTGTCTAACAACCACAAAGTGCTACAGTGAGAGAATCATTGGACATGTTCTTCAAGTTTGTATTAATGAAAACTCCTGTCACGTTTTTATAAAGTGAACTGTGGGAGTGAGATGCATTTAGGAGGTGACAATAGAAGAGTTACCACACAAGTCTGTATGAGCAACCAATGTGGGCAACATTTCACACTGTGAGGACTAAGTGTAACAAAAATCTAAAATAGTTTTAGTTAATTATTGTGAAGTGAGTGAAAACTAAGATCAGGGTCACTAATGCGAGTTTTTACACCATTACTCAATCAAAGTCTTGATGCTATTTGATTTACTATAGCCTACATGTTTAGCTCTCAATAAAGCAAACCTCCATGAAGGTTTGGGGAAATGTGCTTAGGGTTACATTTAAGATGTTATCAATTTTTGTCTATTTTTTTCACTTTAAAAAGTATAGGTTGGGTAAACAATACTAGCCTACCAAAAAGCACAATGGCACCCATACACATACTGTAAGTTGTAGTTCTTTAGGTCAAGCTATGATGATTGTTTTATTTTTATTGATTTTGTCTCCTGTCTATCATTAAATAAATAAAACAATACCGTTTTTTTAAGTGCATAGTTGATATAAACTAGCCTATTCATGTTTTAAATCCATTAAGTTTATATGTGTCCATTTATTTCGTTGTAGGCGAATGTTATTGAAACACTTTGAACAAAAGCAAAACACAATTTACCAACAGCCTTTTAAATGAGGCTACTAAGTTTAAAGTTTACATTTTAACATAAACTATAACGCTATAGGCTATTAATTTCAGCTGTTTTGACTCCATTAGCTACAGGTAATCAAAATACCGAAGGCCATCTTTCCTTGCTTCCGGTGTTGCCACTACTTAGCGATGAATATCCGGTCAAATTGTCCTTACAGGTGCGTCATATTTTAAAGTCTGACAAGCAACTTGAGGAGGCGAGAACGGAGTTTGAGTTTTGAGACTACGTCTGTGGTTTGAACAGACACGCAGATGTCTGCTAAAGAAAATAAATAGAGCTAAATAGTAACAGCTGTTGGGATATTTTGCGCCATGGCCGGTTTATTCCGCCTCTTTTGCTCTCCACATGGAGTGTTTTAGCTAGTGCATGATAGCCTACTTTCAGGACTACAAATGGAAACTAAAACACAACGCAAAATACAGATCTGGTATTCATAGACAGAACCTAAGAAAAAAAGATTAACATTGGACTGGAAATGAATAATGGAAAAAAGGTAGCATACTTAAAATGGCCTTTTTTAATCCTTGAAAAAAAGGTCACGTTCTTTATCTAAACAAACTTGGCATTATGACTTTATGTCTTCACATTCTTTGGGGCATATCTCTACCTCCAGCTCCCTATTATGTATTTTCTGTTCAAACTGCTCCTGGTCAGGTGAGCCCTGATCAGCAGCTTCAACAGAGGGGCAGCATATCGGCTGTCAGCAGAGAATGACTGAAGGCACATCAGGTGCTGATTTTGGTCCAGCCCTCTTCACCGCCGCAGCCTCAGCATCAGCAGCAGGAGGAGAATCGAGATCTCAAGATGGTTGCAGCGCACAGTTCTTCGCATTCATCGGAATCTACCGAGTGGATTATTTGTCTGGATAAAAGGTACTGCATTTATGTAATTCAAGTGCTTTCCACTGTCTCGGTTTAAGGCTCCATGCGAGCGCACAGTGACAACAATATAGCCTTTAGACGAGGATTTGATTTGTTTTGGTGCTTCAGTGGCCGGATTAACATTCATATGGGCTCCGTAGTTTAAATTTCCCAATGGAATTCATAAGACTCTATGCTTCTGAGGTTGAATAGGGGCATCATTAAAAGTACCATGTTTTTAGTTACTCTGTTTATTATATGAACACGGGTGTATTAAGAACAGTGTTGACCAACTCGAGGATCAGAGATATAGTGGAAGTACAAGAAGCAAGGCTTCTAACTTTGGACAGCTGTTGGATATGCTTTGAATATTCATAACTAACAGTACGTCTTTTATATACTACATAAGCAGTGTATCACTTACTGGTAATGTTGATTAGATCCTTTACAAATAATGTTATGGACAGTTCATACCTAAACTACTGAGAGAGGTGCCCAAAATCACGCTGCGTAGGTAAAACATTCTGCATGTACACCTGTCAGAAGGGATATTAAACCACCCAAGGGACCTCTTTATTAGGTCATACATAACAACAGGCTACTTTATTATAGTTACAAATTATTAACACTGAAAGGTCTAAAGAAAGGAGTAGCCCTAAGCCTACATTTGATTTCAGATATGAATGAATCATCACTTTGCATTACCCCTAACAGGTGCAGTGTTGCACAACTGTTCTCTTCATGGCTGTCATCTGCTGCAAAGAACCACAATGTGTTTGATCATGCGACATGATATGCACCAGCATTGATTTATTTCATTGTGTGGATTTTTATATGCATGTAGAGTTTAAATTCAAACGCTTAAAATAGCAAACAGTTTGCATGTTTGTCCTTAGTGTTATTGGACACAGATCAGGTGTAAGTTTTTTGTATGCACAGACTGAGGGGAGAAAGAAAGAAAAGCCTAGTGACAAAGAAAGGGGTCCAAAGTGCATCAGCTATAAACAGCAAAGTGACGCAGTGTGCCAGATGTGTTTGCACAGTAATATCTTCTGTCGATGTAGAGGCCACCTGTTTCGTGCAAATAAACCTATGACTCACATTTTCATCTCAGATTCTAATGCATGTTTGATTTTACTCCAGTTAAGCACAGAACTTTAGTGGGTGCAAAATGAAGACGTCACACTGTGTACATTTCTGTATTGTAAATCAGAAGAAATGGTTCCGTTAAGTTTGTCATTGTTCAAAGTTTTAATTCTGTTATAAGCTGCCTCATGATGAAAACATTCCTTCCCTGCTTGGACTTTTACTCTTCACCTCACAAAAGCTTTTTTTTTTGTTTGTTGGCTTGCTTGATTACCAAATAGACACCTTGTCTATGAAACTCCCACTCATCCCTTCCCTGCCTTGTTTTCCTCGCTGTGCAGCTTTTGATCACGTGCTGAAATAATGCAGGGTGGTTTAGGGGCTTTTAAACATTAGATTTGACTGGGGGTGGGATACCACAGTCTAATCAGAGGAGCACAGTACTGAGATACTTTAATGTAACCACTGAGACCTGAAAGGTTTCCAGCTCACCACGAAGAGCCATTTGCTTGCAAGCTGTTGCTCGGTGAAAACCCCTTTATTGAACTCAGTAAATCATTTTCAGGAGCTGTGAACGAGCGCTTGTTTGTTTCTCTGAATTATTGAAACGGTTGGGTTTCCACTTTTAAAGGATGGATATGGATTCAAAGGTGATGTAAGCTACAGTACAACCACCCACATGTTACATCAGAGGCTTCAGATTCAGTGGAACAAATTTAGGGGCAGAGTAATGCAAGCAACAGAGGAGGGATAAAACACCCTAAATCATCTGTGAGGACAGTTTATAGTTCACTCTCATTGTTACAGCTTAATGACATAAACAACAATGTACAGACCAGGGTTTCTCCGTGTAAGCATTTTCAAATGAAACTTTAAGCAGTCTTAGACTTACGTAAATGTCCTCTTAGTGATGGTCAACCTGAAACAGTAGGTTAAAAGCAGCCAGCTTTTGAGTAGAAGCCAAAACTGTCAACTTTCATACTTAGGATAAATAATATCACCAACCTCAACAAAGCTTTGTGCTACTTTTTACTCATTTTGAACTCCTCCCCCACCCCCCACCCGCAGAGCTTCAGATGTCTTCATATAAAAGCTGAGATGCACTTGTGCTGCTCTTGCTGAATCAAAGCATGCAGCATATTTAGTTACCAGTTTTATTTTAGTGGTTACCTGTACATCTCTCCTCTCGCTTTTACTCCTGCAGACCAGCAGAACGCTCAGGAGAAGATGTCGACATAATCCTGGCCCATCTGAAAAATGCGAAGGCCTTCGAGAAGTTCCACCCCAGTCTGCTGCAGCAGATCTGCCTGTGTGGATTTTATGAGTGCTTGGAGAAAGGCATCACCTGTAAGTCCCAAATTTGCATGCTGTATATCGGGCACATAGGATCTTTTCTAAGACCGGTCCCTCAACACTCACACTGAAAGAAGTGAACTCTGTGTGAAGTCACGCATACAGCTAAAAGCAGTACCCTTCGTTAAAGTGGAGGGGAAAAATACAGCAGTAAGCTTTGGGATGAAATCCCTTCACTTCCAAGGAAACTGGAACTTTATGTATCCATGGTAACATGTCACTTAATGTAAAATAAGTTGTCTACATAAATTAGGTCATTAAACTCCACAATATGTGATGAATGTATATCTTTGGTGGCATTTCTTTTTTGTAAACATCTTATCATTTTGATCTGATACTTGTAAGATGCTTTGTTTTTGAAAGACCGCTGTCTATTGGTCTATAAAGTCTGTGATCGGGTACCAAACAGAGTTGAAGAGAATTTAGAACGATGTTTCTTTTGATCTGTGCTTTGTGTTTCCAAGTGTATCGTCAGGGAGACATTGGCACCAGCTGGTATGCCGTCCTGTCTGGTTCACTGGATGTCAAAGTTTCAGAGACATCAAGTTATCAGGTTTGACTTGTATATGTTTTCAAGAATTATGTGACACCCTTAATTTCAACTGAAAATGGCAAACAAATAGAACTCACAACTTCCATTTTAACGGGAACCAACTATTATGTTGTGTGCTACCTTATTCAGTTTGAGCTGCCTAAATCCAGACGGTCCTCTGAATGTAACAATCTGAATATTTAAACATGATCTTAGTTACAACCCATTTGAAATCAATCAGCCATTCAAAATATTCCCATCTAACCTCAAGCTTTTTTTTTTGATTGCGTGCTGAAAACAGCATTTTCCTAATGACATCCGTGGAATTTACTGAAAAAGGTTTTTAATACTGATGCTTTGTTCCCCTCAGTCAGTTTGTCTGTGCTCTGATTGGAGTGATTTCTTGCTGATTGGAGTGTATCATTAATGAACCTCAAGTGTTCAGGTGATTGCCTTTAACCTAGAGAGTGATCTGATCAAGTACAACACCAAAGCCTTTTTTTCCCTGCAAACTACAAACGTTACATTTCACAGTATTCTTGTTTTGCTGGGTGATCACCCCTGTTTCTGTTCCAGGATGCTGTTACCATTTGCACACTGGGGACTGGCACAGCATTTGGGGAGTCGATCCTGGATAACACCCCTCGACACGCCACTATTGTCACGCGGGAATCCAGCGAGCTTCTACGCATCGAGCAAAGGGCTTTCAGGTCTTTGTGGGACGTGAGTACCTCTGTTTGCTCCATCTGTACCTTCATCAGCCCGCTGCAATCCTCTAGTCACATTCCAGTTTGTGACACAACAATTGAGATTAACTCAAGTTGGGTTTTTGTATAAGGGGGGTCTGAAAAGGCTGTCAAAGTCTGTTTTTTGCCTTTTGCTTTAGTCTTACTTTCTTACTACAGGGACATAAAATACCAGTATACACATGCATTTAACTACATTTCCTGGTCTGAAAATATTATGTTTACACATTTTTTCAGCTCTGCCGACTCGCCTTTTAATTTTTAAAGCCTCATTTTGAGACTGTACTGAAACAGGAATCCTTTAAAAAAAAATAAAACACCACCAATTCAGGGTAAAATACTGCTATTGCTGTCCTCAACAACAGGAAAGGGTTTTTTCACAAAAAATTGCATCTCTGCCCTGTTATCCTTTAATTCCTGACCTAGACGAGGGGGTTGCTTGAATAAGAGAACAGCCACCTGTCTTAGTTTGTCCCTGCTGAAATTGAAATGCTTAATGTTAAAACGGTGACGAATTCAGCTCAGCCTAATCCAAAGTGTAGGCGATGTACACTGTCACGGTGATTAGCTTTGGTTGATTCATGTTTTTTAATGTTTAATGTTCCGCCCCCCTACAGGTTTACCGCTCTGCTTTTTGAGCATGTTTATGTGCAGGCATTTCACAGAATTTTAGTCTCATCAGAGCCACAAAGGTTTCCACCTTTTGACCACTAGATGACAGTGCAGTGCTGTAGAGAATCAGCTTCTCTGTGGTTCTGTGTTTGCCTATGTCCTCTCCTCATTGCATGGACTATAATACAATAACTCATAATTTGTATAACTCAAGTTGTGTAAGACATACTTCATAGTTGTACCGATAAATATAAATCTCACAAACTAAACTAAAGACTCTTTTGCATGTTAGTTGGTGGGTGTCATGCT
Source organism: Tautogolabrus adspersus (assembly GCA_020745685.1). Classification (NCBI taxonomy): domain Eukaryota; kingdom Metazoa; phylum Chordata; class Actinopteri; order Labriformes; family Labridae; genus Tautogolabrus; species Tautogolabrus adspersus. The sequence continues at coordinate 13,213,169 of CM036548.1, read as the reverse complement.
GTGTCGAGGCCCCTCTCCTGCAGGACACCGCTATGGGCTGGTTCACTGGGAGAGAAAGACTGCCCATTTCCTCTGGGACTGAAGGGCATGAGGGGCTTGTAAATTTTGAACCTCGCGTGTGTCTGTGTCAGGGTTCAGCCCAGCAGCAGAGTGACTGGATACTTAAGCCGGTCTGGATGTTTGCTGACCATCAAGTGGAAGTGCTACAAGGCTTCACTTTTAGCCTCTGTCCTGGAGAGACCTCCTCATCAGGTTTGTGAGGTGGATTCAGTGATGTATTGGTTTCTTGTTCTACACATAGATTGTCGTATCTGGTTCTTAGATCCCCTGGCTTTGGTTATGTTTTGATGTTTTGACAGACTGTGAAGTAACTGTGTTAAGTTGTCATCTTGGCTCAGAATCATATGGGACAACTCTTCAATCATACACTATAGCCAGTGTAGGTGTGTTCACTGCGTGTTACTTTGATTTACTATATTTTTTTCAGACTGTTTTGTTGACGTATTTGGCAGAATAACTTTTTATCTTGTGACATCTCACTTCCCCCCTGGGCTGTATCAAACTGTGCCGGAGTTTTTCTGACAGTGTTTTTTCACCGTATCATGTTTTTCATGTTTGTTACTTTACTTGAATAGTAGACCTTCAATGTACAAAATCTGACACTAGATTATATTTTTTACTGTTTATTTTTCTGGATAGAAAGTGTCTTAGTTTGCAACATTTCATTAATTGAATTTGATTTGAAAGCCAATCATTGATCAAAATGCACCGTAAACAAGTTTAAAAACTTAAAATATCAAGTGCATGTGATTGGGGATTTTTAAGTGAAGTTATATAGTATATATACGTGACAGAAATAATTAATCCAAGATCTATATAACCATGCTTAGAGGGGAACTTCTCAGAAGTATGTTTGGATTGACATACAGCTTCTTTAGATGAGATGACCCCAATTTTGTTTCAAGACTTACTTCAGCCTAACACCATGCCAGCATTAGTGTCAATACATGGATCCTCTGCTGTTGGATCTGCTGAGCTAGCTTAACCTCAAAAGTTGGCTAAAGCTGTAACAAAAGGCCTCACATCGAGTTAAAACTCACATAATCAGCCTATTGATGGATCATCATTACACTACCTGCAGGTATGTTACAACTTGATGCAGGAGCAACAGTTTCAACAACATTATTTAGCCTGTTAATGACGCTCATTTTCCTCAAAGTGTTGCAGAACGATAGCGTCTGCTTGTTACTGCAGGAATCCCTTTAACCTTTGTTTGTCTGTTCAGATGCACTCTGGGGAAAAGTGGGTCTAGTCCAGTCTCTCTTGGTTTGTTCCTGCTGTCGAAATAAATGAAGTTTAGCTACTTCACACAGGTTTTTACTAAAGCTGAAACACCCTTTGTGGTGCTTTAAGAACCTAAAGCTGTATTAGATCAATGTCATTATTGCTTACGGCTCTAAAAACCAGGGGAGCAGAGGGGTACTCCCAGCATCGATTGATGCCAGCTCGGATGTGGAGATTACAACCTAGACTGCTTTATGCAGGGGAAGCTCTGAATCAAAGTTTACACCTCCTCCTCCTCCTCCTCCTCCTCCTCCTCCTCCTCCTCCTCCTCCTCCTCCTCCTCCTCCTCCTTCTCCTCCTCCTCCCACATGAATCTATCCTCCTGCAAAACATCAGTAGCCATGCACTATTACAAAACTGCGCCATAGTGAGCACAGCATTGCCCTAATGAACCGGATAATTTAGTCATGGCAGTTTAATTATTAAATCAACACATTTGTCCATTTCTTGCTCTCTTCCTAACATTTTTATGGATTTGAACAAAAGTGTATTTCACAGTTTTCTTACCCTTTCCTCATTCCAATCTTTCATGTCTTGCGACTGTGGTGCTGGTGCATGGCAAGCACGGCTCTTACACGCAACTTTGATAGATATTTTCTCATACTGCTGACTTATACAACTGCTGGGATCAGGCAGCCGTGTGCTGTTTGTTTAACAGAGCAGACATGAGCCGAGCTCAGCACACACGAGCATGCTGACCCTGGCTTAGATGGCCTGATCATCAATTTACTCTACTCTTTGTTCTGGCTTCCGATGGGTGCTGTGATTGTGAAAACACATTTCTTTTTAGGGTGGTAACGTGGCTCTTTTATAGTCACTTCAGCCTCCACGTGGCTTGCACAGAACTGCTCTCATTACACAACAGCTGTGGCATTTTGGATTAAATGTGACAAATTACACATTTTAGCTTTTATTAGCACAAGTTATGTGTATTTCTCATGCATGTTTAGGCTCCAGGCGTATCTGTTGAGGCGGGGGAGGATGTTGGTGTGCGAGCATCAGCGGCCTATAGAAGAAGCCTTTTGGGTAGCCAGTGGAGAGAGCTGATGAACAGAAAGTGGCAGGGCTGCAGCGTGCCCTCTGGTGATAGGGTGCTGGGGAGGGGGGGGTTGAAAAGGAGGCTACATGGATCCTCTGGGGGTTCAGCATCTGAATAGTATGCCAGATCCAGGGTCAGAGCCCTGGAAGTGCACAGCGGACATGTGCACGGAAAGAGCATGAAGATTATATTAAACATTACTGATGTATTTTCTCAGCTCACAGAGCGGTTACATCAGAAAAAGAATCTGAAGAATCTGATCTCTGACCTGCAAATAAAACATGAATCACGACAAACTATAGATTTTTTTTATCACTTCAATGTGTGTCTATTAACTTAGTCAAAAAAGGGACAGGTCTTAAAAGGTTGAATTAAGACTTAAGTCCTTTTTAGATGAAATATCAGTTATCAGTAGTTACACAGAACTTGGATCAAATTCCTTATGAAGCTTATGAAACGTGAACTCAATTCTGTAGTGCAGGGTAATGTGTGAAGTAAAGAAAAACATTGATGAAATGTAATCATTCATCCTGAACTGAACCAGTTTTTCTCTTGCTTTGTTTTTGGTCTTATTGCTCCGTTGAACTTGTATCTTGAGTTCCAACCACCGCATAGATGAGCTGACTAAACCGAATTCAAAACATAAAAACACTAAATCAATTTTAAATTTCAAATCAAATTTATGACCGGAGGGAAAATCGGAATCTGTTTCCTCTCCAGTATCTCTGCTTGCCCCAGTCCATCATAAAGACATCTTAAATACATTTTATTCATTTCTCTTTACTCACATTTTGTGTCTGTTCAATACAAGCCTTTATTCCATCAAATTCAAAATGACTTCATGTATACGGATCTGAAATAAGGCATTCTTTCTCTTGAATTTCTCTTGATGAAACTGTAGCAGTGATGCTGTTCTGGTAAGTTCTGTTAGTCTGAAGCAACAGTTTGACACGTTGATGATTCAGTGACAGACATCTGCACGTGCTCAGTCTTTCAGTGTTTCAGCCACATTTCTGTTTCTCAGTTACATCCTTTCACTTACAGACAGGTCCTGCTGTAAGATGCCTGCTTACCTAAATGTTCCCTTCTCTATCTTTTGCTCACCTGATGAAATGAATATAGAATTAAACAACAAAGTAAGGCTAATGAAACTGATCAAAAGATTCTATGTTCAATGATGTGTTTGTAATTAAGATGTGGCACTGCTTGTCACCTATTCAAATGAATGTATAATAATAACTTGGTCAGATTGAATTGTGCTGTCAGACATGATTGAATATTTTCAGTAATTCATTCACTTTTTATTGTCAGGTTAATTCACAAATTAGCAGAGATGAAATGAAGAAGTGGGAGTGTGATTGCTCTGCTTAAAAACAGAAACCTTCTTGTCATTTTCATTTACAGTGTACACAGATTTTGACTATAAGAAGTTCAATTCCCTCACAGGGTCGGCACCCATTGAGCCAAACATTTCACTTCATCAAGCTTCAAATTCACAATAAAAAAAAGAACATCTTTATAGTTAAGTCACATGCAGCAACAAACAATCAAGCGAAGAGGCAAATCTAAAACACCTCAGACAGTTCAACATCAATGTTCACAGTAAGGATCCTTAAAACGATACACAATACGATTCACTTTATTGTCCTCTTAGGGAAATTTGTCTTGGACTCAAAGTGCTGCCAAACAATCAGCTGCTTCCACTAGAATCAATAAATAAAAAACAATAGAAAAACACATCCAGATGTAAACAGGAAGGCACAACACAGCATATATGATGAATAAGATGTTAATAGGTATATCAGGTGTACATTAGACAAGTTTGACTTATTTTTTTGCTAAGAAACTTACTTAGTTAGGCAACTGTCTAAACTGTTGATCATGTGATTGATTTCTCGGTTTGGAGGTCGGTGCAGCTTTGATAAGTAACAAGGTTAAAGATAAGACACCAGCTGCTCTCTGTCCTTGAGAAGAAGCAGCTCAGTGATAGGAACTTGATACTGCCGGATTATTCTGTCTGTACAGTTCACAGTTGGATTGGATCCACAAAGAAAAATTCTCAAATTCAGCTTGAGGGACAACGTCTTCCTCAAAAGCTATAAGTCGATGAAAGCATCTGGGACATTTTTTGCAAAGACTTTTTTATATTTCAGATTTCTTTAAATCCCTCTGAGACTGACCATTTTCTGGTTTAGCTCCTGGGCCAGCTAAAATTGAGCAGCTACTATTATGTGTGCAGATTAGCCAATGGGTGTGTGTGTGTGTGTTTGTGAGAGAGAGAGAGAGAGAGAGAGAGAGAGAGAGAGAGAGAGAGAGAGAGAGAGAGAGAGAGAGAGAGAGAGAGAGAGAGAGAGAGAGAGAGAGAGAGAGAGAGAGAGAGAGAGAGAGAGAGAGAGAGAGAGAGAGAGAGAGAGAGAGAGAGAGAGAGAGAGAGAGAGAGAGAGAGAGAGAGAGAGAGAGAGAGAGAGAGAGAGAGAGAGAGAGAGAGAGAGAGAGAGAGAGAGATGGAGCATGCTCTCCAGTGTGCTCAGTGACTGGAGTTGAGTAATCACCTAGCAACTGCTGCTCAGAAGAAGTCAGCAGCTGACTGGCACTCTGCTCGACTGACACAGTGTGCTCACTCTGCCTGCTGTCAGAGCAGCGTGCAGGCTGATGTAGCTGCTGGATCATGCTGGACCAGGCTGGATATGACCCATGACTGAGGAATAAGAGGGTTTGGAGGTCCCTTCAGTTCTTTTTAGGCTGTATTGGACGCTGGTAGCTTCTTAAGGTAATGTTTGACAAACTTTCCAAACAATCCAACATATTAGCTGCATCACAAAAACTGTGTCATAAATGGTTGAAAAAAGGTGGATAGAGTTTCTTGCTAAATTTTCTCACTGACTATTAAAAGAGATTAAAAAAAAAAATCAACCAGAATATTGAGATTAAATATTTCAGTGTATCTGTTTTTTTTCTGGGAGTAACTCTTAAGGAGCAGGTGTGATTTGTATTACTTGGTAATATTTCCCCCTCAGTTGTTTTCCCCCAGTGGCCTGAAGTGTGCCTGTAAGAGTTCAGAATAATCACAGACTGCTTTGAGAACAGTTTGCACTATGAATGTTATGTAATGCTCAAAATACAGCAGTGCATTCATGCACATTGATGCACACAATGCAATGACTTGGTGAAGCGTGAAAGACTGAGGTGAAGCTTGAAGTGAGAATGCACTTGGATGATATGTTGTTATGACACAGATAGGACACTTATAAGTAAAGCACTTTAATAGAGATGATGATAGTATGTGCTGCAGCTTGTATTTCCAGGTGACTACGTTGTTGTAGGAGTTTTGAAAAAAAAAAAGACATTATTGGTAGAGGACAGGGTTAAAGAATGTGCATGCGTTTGTCCTGCTGTGAACAGTGAAGTCAGTGTATGAGAGCTAATATGCACAACAGTTGACTGAGCTTCACTGGAGGAAAACAGAATGGCACATCTGTTATTGCAGACATTTCTAAACCCCCCTCTTAAGTGAAGATAAACACCATGTGGTGATTAATGAGATGCTCATTTAAACTCATGTACACTCATGTACATCAAGTATTAACTTCAACTATTTGAAGTGAATATGGTTTCAAAAACGTCTCTTCTAGTGTGCAACGTACACATATATTGTTTCCTATATAGGAGAATGGCACATCCACATTTTGCCCTTTTCCTTAAGATTTGTGTGGATGCTTATGTTTTGAGCATTGTTTTAAAATGTGAATAGGATTTTAATTGTTATTTAAAACATGATGCAACATTTCAAAAAAAAAGAAACATTAAAAAAAATTATCTTTAACCTGAGGCTTTGTACATACAAGACAAGGAAGGAAAATAAAAAAACATTCACTCACCAAGCTTAAAAAAGAATTATTACAAATACAAAATTCTTTTAATACATTCATCAGTTAAAGAGTTTTAGATTGTGGTTAATGTTAGACCAATGTAGTGTCTATTGTTCAGTGAATTTATTGACTTGTTAGTCATTAGAAAATATTCTTAATTTGCTAAAACTCTGATTAAGCCTACCAATCAGTCTACATGCGTGGATGATGTCCACAGTAGTCTGGTAGAATTCTGATGATTTCACTTTGCCTTTGTTAGTTGTCCTGAAGGTGAAAAAAAAGGCGAAATGTCTTCTTATTACTTCTGCATGCTTTGAAGCAGTTGACAGCAGAACTGATCACAAATAGTAGAATCATAATGTAAAGTTATTATTATTATTTTCTTAAATGTTCCAAGGTACGTTTTTTAAATCTAAAATAGGCAGTTATTCCTGTAAGAAACAGTCTTTAAGATGTGTGTTCTCCAACTTATGAGGCATTTCTACAACAAATGAGGACGCTATATGTTGATGAAGGCGTTGTCCGCAGTGTGCTAGTGATACATTTTATGTCAAGTTGTCATTTTTCAGAAACGCTCTTTCTATGATGCCTTTAGGGTCAAAGACTGAAGTGAGTTTTTATTCTTAGAGTTGAGGATTTGAAGGGATTTAGACTCCCTACATGTCTACCTGTCTCATCAAAAGGCATCATTCGTATTCTGCAAGTGTTTGTAACACTCCTCACCTACTTAGACCAAATCCTCTTAAAGCAACAGAGCATAATCTCCTTAAATGTGATGGTATCAGATTAACAAACATTTCACTATCATTTGTAAGAAACAGGGTGGAATCACACACTATAATCTGACGGATTTAACCATTGTGCTTGCTGTTCAGATGTTGAACTGTGATTTGTCCGAGGTGAATACATAGAGTGGTCGATCCAGCTTTAACATTGTAAGCAGTGAAAACAACTTAGTCTTCCCTCTTTTATAAGAGATTGTAGTTCAGGACTTCTCTTCCCGTATTAAATCAAGAATACGGGAAAGTGTCGGTACAAATCACACCCAACCGTTGTCTGATGATGAAATTACACTTCACCATCAGACACTTTGGGAAATACACTTCTGCAATGGAAGATAGATAACACTCTTTCATCGGTACAAAAAAAACCATCTAGCAGTCTGTTGGCTAATCTAAGCATAAACATAGAAACAGGACACAGCGATCCTGGCCCTCACTGAAGGTATATGTTAAACAAGATCATACATTTCAATTAATTGGCTTTAGAGTGTCTGGGAGGCAGATTTTGTAACATTACGACACAGACTGGCCCGCTGTTTTTAGTGTTTAGCTTAGCCCAGCTAAGCTGCTAGCTCCATCTACAAACTCAGTGGACAAATATGAGAGTGAAAGATTTCTTCTCAACTGACTCTGTGAATCAAAGGAACTGTTATTAAGTTTCAAACATTAATGTCAATACTGTGTTTCAGGTTCACATGTTCTCCTTATAACAATGAAGGTGTAATTCCAAATTATTCCAGTCACATCTCAACTCTTAAAGAACATTCTACGGACTGACATGTTACGTTGAAGATATGATCATGTATGATTGTGATTACAGACGTAATTATGAAAACATAAACTGTATTTAAAAAATGTTGAAGCATTCATTACAAAAGTATTTAAGAAAGTAAAAATGGAGGCAATTATTGAGACAGACAGGAGCAGGACAGCAGCTAATGATCACTTTAATTATTTTCTCAATTCAATTTGATACATAAAATCTACGACCGTCTTCTTCATCAACACCTCCAATGTCTTGTATTTTCAGACAAAAAACTCATGATATTCTATACAGATCAAACACAGTAACCACACCGGAAAAGCACATTTGCTTTGATAAATGTTCTATTGACCATTTGTTAGATTTCTCTCAAATTTATGTAGAGTCAAAAAGAAATATTTATTTACACGTGAAAAGTCAGCCACTTAGTAGTTAGTTGGAGGTTGTAAAAAAACAAGGCTCCATATGGATACAAATGCATTGCGTGTTGTACGAGTCAGAGACATCATTACTAACAAAATAGAAACTGAGTGCTTTTCACACACCTGACAATAGTGCTTATCCTCCTCTAAAACAACACCACCACCCTGCACTGTGGATGCAATCCCTCAGGGAGCGCAGCTTTATTGGCTCTGAGGGGTTGAGTTCATTTGTTCATGTGCTGCTCGGTTTAAGTGCTCCTCCCTAATCCTAAAATCCTTTAATTGTCAACAAAGACTGATAGGCTAGTTGAAAAGGCTCTGAATGCTTCAGTTCTGTTGCTTACATTAACTTTGAATAATTAAATCTAGTGTTCGAATGTGTACAAAATCCCCTCCACAAAAGATACATTTTCATAATCTGAGTGTTAGTTGACGCTCATCCTTATCTTCTAGTATCTTAATGAGCAGCATGCAGAAAGACAATCCTCATTTTGGAAAACAAGCGGTGTAAATGCGACATTTCTAACCTGCTTCTTGTTGCAGGGAAAACGCTGTGTCCCCCCCTTAAGGGTTGCTAAAGTGATTAAGTGACTTCAGAGGGTGAAATTGAATTTAAAACATGACCTCTGAAAGCACATTACCACACAGGAGCAAATGGCTCTATAGCTCTAGCTGTCGTTGAGTCTTCTCTAACCAGAAGATAGGACGTTAGAGAAAATAGGCCAGTGACTAAGTGGCCCGAAATCAGCTTTTTATTGACTTCAAACGTAGTTGCTTTGGCATGTAATTCGTTTTGTTTATCCTTTACCACAAATGAATCTTGAACCATCAATCTACTTGACAAATTGTTTAAAACTTCTTTGAAAGTAAAAAAAAATACAATTGAAGGACCAGCTTGCAGACGATTGGGCGGGTTTTTCATGTTCAAAAATTCAAATGTTATCATTATGAAATAAATAACAGGGGCAATTACATGTTAATGTATTTTAATGTGTATTTTTAATGTGTATTAAAACAAATGAGTAGCCAATAAGAAGTTTCAGTAGTCCCGCGTATTCTGTTTCCGTGTACCGCGACGTAACGTCAGTACGTTAGTTTAACTGGCTACCGTAATAACTGGAGTTTACACCTGCACGCAACTTTTTTCTCTCCCATTAAAATCAGGGACATTTTTAACCGGGGACAGTGCGGCCTAATCAGGGACTGTCCACGGAAAGTGGGGACGTCTGGTCACCTTAGCTATAGCCCAATTGCTAACATTCAAAGCATATTGCAAGGCATTGGTTAATAAAAATGATCTAAAGGTCAACCTCTGTTTTTGGGAAGAAGCAATTATGTTGATGCATTTTCTAGCTTGCATTATGCTAAACCAATGCTTATTAAACAGTGCTATAAGTCTATTAGCTATCAGCTAACTTCATTTTGAATAGCTAGTAGCTTATTAGCTATTTTCCAACCCAGGCTAACAGTGGTGCTTTAACTTTCACAGAATTATGTACAAATTATTTCTTTAATACGTTGTTATTCCGTGTTCATGGAGCTATCATGCCTTTAAATTGGACTGAATTGACTTAATAAACCATAGTGGAAAAAATCTAACAAAATAAACACAGCACCACATGATTTTTTTTTTAATGGTGGAGTGAGTTTATTTCCATCATTGGACACATTTTTTTCTTCAGTTGTGAAATTGTTCCCCATTTGTAGTGGTTCTATCGCGTTCAGGTTCAACCAATGATGTTGTGTTGCAGTACTTTTTCACGGCACATTGGCCATGGTTGGATTGACCTCTTCCTACAGCATCATGAAAGAAAAACATGACATTTACAAGAGTGCATGGGTGCAGTATGACGTTCATTACATAACATCTTTGATGCTGCAGGGTACAGTTATGATATAATGCATGTGCAGTTGTAATGTGATGCTTTAAAGAGATAGTGCTTTATTGCTTATTGAAGTATTTAATGTGACAAATGCATGATAGAAGCTAGTTAAAGTAAAAGAAAAGAGCGGCTGAATTAGGATAGACAGGAGAGGAATGGAACCAAAGTTAACAGGTTCATTAGACATACTGTATGTTTACAAAGTAAAATTAGATGGAGTTAAAGCACAATATCCAAGTCTTAAAGGAGGATTGCGGGACTTATTGATCCAGTAGATGTCGCCCTTGAGCACCAGCATTAAACCAAAACAAACTGCTGTTTGGCCACACCCCCAACCACTCTTCACTCGCATTTGCACAAAGGAGTTTTCCACATATTTTCATAATTTGGAGACGTGTTTTTGGTCTATTTGGAGGTATTGCATACACCAACGGTCGGAACGGAATCAGCCCTTGCATCATGAAGGAATTGAATAAAGGGCCACATGTAGAGCTCTGTATGAGCAGTTAAAACACTGAAGCAAGACAATTGGCCAAAATGTCAGTAATCTAGGAGGTACCATCTGTGAATGTCGGCTGTTTAGGTACACACCTGACCACAGGACATCGCCATGATCTCACATCGCCAAGTTGATATGGCTGACCAGACTGATGGAGAAAGGTGGCTTTACCAAATCTTAAAACTGCTACTCACTCTGCTATGCTACATTTCTGCTGTCATGACTGATCTGTTTATTTCTGTTCTTTTTTTTTTTTTTTTTTTATAGAGATATCATCAGTGCATGGCTGGACTGCTTACCCCACCCTATGGTGCCATGGAAAGTGGTGCAGACAGTAAGTTGCCTTCATTTACTGATTATCGGTTTTACTGTTGTTATGGCACAGAGAACATTGTATTCAGAAGTCAAAGCTTCTGTGATTGGTTATAACATACATATTTGATCATTACAAGAACAGCTTTATTGAATACTGTTTTATAATGTTTATGCAGTTTAATACACGCAACACACAATCCTATTTTAAAGAATATTTGATGTGTTTTTCCCTGCCTAACTCCTTTATTAGATCTCGTCTAATGTCATAAAGCCTGAGACTTTTATATGCGATACTGTTGTGAGTTAACTCAATATAGACTCAGCTTTGCTTATACAGAGCACTTAACTTTCTTCAAAGTCATGTACCATAAAAATGATGAACAGCAGTGGAGAAATCCAGAGTCAGTTGTCTGACTGGCAGAGGGTTGATTGTTGTTCTTTTGTATCATAAATGATGGATACATTGTAAATGAAGTGACACTCCAACAAAGAGGTCTTTTTTTAAGGACTCGCAATCTTAAACTAAACTTGGCTGTGGTTTTTACTACTGGAGTATTTTTACGTGCGATTAAAAGTTGATGATTGTGCTTTATTGTTACGTGCAGCACTGTAAGAGCAGAGTGTTTTACGCAGTGTACAGTACAGTACTTCAGGGATTTACAGTATCCACTCTATGCATGACTACACCAAGACTGTAATCATACAAGCATGAAGCAGCTGGAGGCTGATGTATTCTGCTGTACAGCGCATCGACAGCAGCCTAGTGGTTCTTACTGCGGTCAAATGAATTAAACATGTTTGAAATAGTTTTCTTTTGTAGCTCAGGTTGAGCTTTTAATGTCAGCATTTTTTCCATCACTCCATTCATGCATTCAGTACCACTCCAACTGAGCATGAAAACATCTTCTTCTTCTTCTTCTTCGTCTTTTTTCTTGTTAAATCAAAGTGAAATACTTAGCTCCAGGCCCCGACACTCAAACAAAGATGATCTTTTTTTAAACATTTTAAACGTTTATTTTGGACTCATGCCTGACATGCATACTGAATGCTGTCAGAGACGCTGAACACTGAATTCATACGCACCACACATAAAATAAATGGACAGCTGCGTTAACTTTAAAAAAAAAAATTGGTTCACACCCACATTACCTAGAAATGCAATCCAGAGTGTGTGTATGATGATGTCACACATTGGACAATCAAAACATATCTAAAATTAAAACTCTTAAAACCGACCATGCTCTTACAGCTAAGAACCGAACAGACACAATGAACGATGAGTTGGTGTTATAGTAGCGTAACATCAAGATATTTACCTCAAACATTGTTGGTGGGGACCAAAAGCAGAACACAAAGGAAAATGAAAGTAAACTAACTTTCATTATGTGGTTTAAATACGTAACCAAAAAAACCCAAGTTGTCTATAACTGCTGGATGAGTAAATAAACAATTGTTTGCAAACGGGAAACAGCCTTTCAAGAGGATGATGGAATCATTCATGTATGTTACTTGTTTGTGCTGCTCTAAAGTGTCAAGAAAAAAAAGTTATTCCAGGTGTAATGTAAAAAAATGAAATCTACAGAAAAAGAGATTCTTCCGTTTTGGTGATAAATGGTAAATGGACTTGAGCTTGTACAGCGTTTTTATAGTCTTCTGACTACTCAAAGCGCTTTTACACCGCATGTCACACCTACCCATTCACACACTGATGGCAGAGGTTGTTATGTAAAGTGACCATCAGAAGTAACTTATCCCATTCATACACATTCATACACCCTGACGAAGCAGTGGGAGCAATCACATCAGACATGTTGCTGCAGGAGCTGGGGATCGAACCCTCGACCTTCCCGGTTGAGAGGCGACTGACTCTACCAACTGAGCCACAGCCGCCTAATGCTGATTTAAAAATGTGATAATTTAGATTACACCAAATATGCAGCAAGTAAATATGTTAATAACAGATAACATTGAGTATAACTGTGATTAATAAGAGCACTTTTTGAAACGTACACAGTTAAAACTCTTGTTTGAGGTCAGGGTAAGGTTGTGTATCCAGTTTTACTCCAGAGCTAAAAAAAAGTTATGTAATTAAACCTTCAACAGCTAAGGCTTACATTTGATGTTGGTAGTACTTTTTTCTATTACTGACAATGTTGGCCCCTTTACACAGCAATGTCCAACAGGAAAATTGAACACAAAACATGACCTCATACAAATGTAAGTGGTTGTGGTTTGAAAGTGCACATAAGTTAAACACAAAGAAACCTTAACAGCAGAGAACATTTACAAAAATTAATGAGGAATATATAGTCAGAACCCTCTGTGAACACTGTGAACATTTACAGAAGAGTTTTATTTCTGTTTGTTTAACATCCAGGGTCATGTTACATTTTCAAGTCATGTTCCAATTTCTAGGTATTGTGTGGATTGGGTATCTGTTTTTATGGTATCAGCAGTCTAAGAGGCACCTCTAAGAATAGCTCCGTTTTCCCTTGCAGATACAATTGTGACAGAGCAGCTCTGACTGATTATGTTATTTGTCCTGGGGGGGAACAGGACAAACTCAAAGCTCCAAACAGTGAGCGATAACCACACCCCTCTGTACATCCCCTCTGCAGGACTGACGCATGGAATCAAAACATCGTAATTACATCACTGTGCTGCTCCTTACAGTAACATCCAGAAAACCCAGAGAAATAGTATCTCACAGCATCTTTATTGAAGGGGAGAGTACAATTTTGTATATATTAGTGGCAATACTCTCCTAAGGGAAGGCACTTTGAAGCCCAAGGTTTGATTGAAAATGAAACAAGAATTGGAAATAGGATAAAAAATGTCCAGAAAAAAACAAGAACTTGATAAATGTTTGAGTAAAAATCCCAGATTAGATTGATGATTGGAATAAAAAGAATGTTTGTCTGATTTTATGATGCAAAAGAAACAAACTATTCAAGGGGGAATAAAATGAAATACGATATTTAACCACACATGATGTGACATTTAACTAGAAATAATTATCCAAACAGTGGATCCACAGAAGAATGTTTTTTTTTTTTTTTACATGATGACATACAACCTTTAAAGAAATATTTATTATTCACATTAAAACTCATTTTTAGGATGCTCAGACTATGCTCACAGGTAATACATAGATAACTGATACACAGTATTTAAGACACAGACCTTCTGTATTTGATGTTTTTAAAAGAAAATAAAGAACTCTTTTGTTAGTAATCTGTGTTTGTCACAGATCCTAAGTCACTTTGTAAATACACTCTCTGTTTTATTTCCTGCCAGGAATGCCGGACAAAGAGAACATAAGCAACAACTCATTTGTTTCAGTCTCCAAACACCAGAATAAGGTACGATTTTCAGACACACATGAAATATTGATATGATTTAGTGTTAACATGAGTTTTGAAAGACTGGCTAAGGCTGCGTGTTTGAGACAATGCTGGTTTGTTGACCTGGTTCCTGTCCAGAGGAGTGTTACTGTAAGTGAACAGTCAAACTTACACTATAACTCTTTCCCTGCTTCTATTTCCTGACGTTGCCGCATCCTCTACTTTTTACGCACATCTCCAGCAGAGGATGGAAATAAGTTTGGAATGTGAAGTTTGTTTAAAGTTGGTCTAAATATAAACAACATGACCAGAGTTTTTTGTCTCCATCCATAACAGTTCCTGTCCCACCTTTCTCCTCCTGTCGCCGTTTCCTGAGCTCTGGTTTGATAACATGGCACTCCAGCAGATTTATGGTGCCCTGTGCTTTTAGATTGTTCTGTTATGTAAACAACGCTTTCATTCTTGTAATATAAAAAAACACAGCGTCAACTTATTTAAACATATATAAATGATAAGTAGGAAATCCCACTCTGAGTAGAAATGTGAGCACTGAGTGGACTCATTTTCTTGTGAATAAATAATGAACTTTAAAGCCTTCACATAAATGCATGAGTTGTGCTGCTGCTCTCTGAAGTGTGCAGAATGCATTTTAAATGTCACAGCCCGGCAGCCCACCCTGTGGTCCCAGCAGGGAAAAAAACACTTCACTTCCGTACAGTAATTTGTGTCCCGTTTAACCATCAGTCAAGACTCTGGTAACAGACTACTATGGTAACTGAGAATCAATAAAGAAAGCCATAAGTTCCCTTTAAATGTACAGCTAATAAACACATCATGTTAACTGTGAGTCATATGGTAGTAGTGAGAAAGACACAGTGAGAGGAAAAAACGCTTTGTATTTGAAGTGACATGTTGTTCCTCTAATGTGTCCTGTTCATTTCTCCCAATTTCCTTGATGTTGAGTTTTGTATCATCTCAAAATGTTCCATTCATCATCGTGCTCGATGTGTTTTATTTCAGCTCCTCTTATATTTTCTTTTCATTTCATTTTCCAGAAATCATTCATTGAAAGTCCAGCCAAACCCCACCTTAAATGCATTTCTCAGGTAGTAAACTCAAACACCTTTTCTAAAAGGGACCAATCATGGCCTGTTAGTGTGGCAGGTAGTCATGAGGGCTCTGTTGGTATTTAGTTTTAACTGGAAAATTACCGTGCAGGTCCCCTCTGAGAAGATCCTGCAGGCGGGGAAGATCCTCCGTAACGCCATCCTCTCCAGGGCACCGCACATGATCAGAGACAGGAAGTACCATTTAAAGACGTACAGGTTAGTATGTCAAAGATTGCATTATTTAATTTAGTTCAGCTCAATTAAAAGTACTTAATTGGCTCATCTAGAGGCATCGTTAAAGATCTGCAAAAACAAAAAGGTCAAAAAAACATACACACATGAAAACATTGTTATAATACAGAAATGATTGTGTAAAGCTGCTGAGAGTGTCCAACAACACAATGGCGCATCATGTAAAAAACAAATAAATTCAGATTTATTTACTATACAAAGCAAACAGACAACTTGTTTTACCGTTAAGTCTTTTGGTTTAAGTCTAGGGCTTTAACAGCTACACTGTAAAGCGCAAGATATCTTTTACCAGTAGGTCGAGACCAAAATTAAGCAAAAAAAGCTAGAATAAAACATACACAAAAACCCTAAAAGGTCAAACATGTATGTGTTTGTTTTGAAGTTTGTTGCTCTGCCCCCATGTAGTGAGAACTTTGCATATTCGTTCCATAACTTGCTACATCAAAGTTGCTGTCAGTGCAAAAGGGCAAGATGCATTTATTGTTAGTCCACATGCTTGTATGAGATCTTATGTAGACTTGTGTATCTCCCAGGCAGTGCTGTGTCGGAACCGAGTTG
Source organism: Tautogolabrus adspersus (assembly GCA_020745685.1). Classification (NCBI taxonomy): domain Eukaryota; kingdom Metazoa; phylum Chordata; class Actinopteri; order Labriformes; family Labridae; genus Tautogolabrus; species Tautogolabrus adspersus. The sequence continues at coordinate 13,196,990 of CM036548.1, read as the reverse complement.
GTCGACTGGCAGTTGCAGCAGAGCTCATGTATCCACTCTCGTATTCAGGCTGTGGGTATGTGGCAGGTGCTGCTGGAAGAGGGTGTTCTCAACCATGGTGAGACTCTGTGTGACGTCTGTGTCTGCTCACACATCTGTGCTAAGCAGAGAAAGCTAAGTTCAAGCCCCGCTGTCTTGTTTTGTGTTGTTGTGATTCAGTGGACCAGGAGCTTGCCTTCCAGGACAAATACCTTTTCTACCGCTTCCTCGATGACGAGCAGGAAGATGCTCCTTTTCCCAACGAGGAGGAGAGGAGGGAAAGCCAAGAGGAGCTGCAGGACACCTTGCTCCTCCTCTCACAGATCGGACCTGACGCCCACATGAGAATGATTCTCAGGAAACAGTGAGGCTCTTTAAAAACAATAAATTATCAAGCAATGTTCAATAAAGTGTATTTCTGTGATTGTGTTAAGGCTATATCTCCATATTTCCTGTTTTCTAGTCCGTCTGAAAGGTCAGCAGATGATTTGGAGATAATTTATGAAGAGCTGCTTCATATAAAGGCTTTGTCTCACCTATCCACCACTGTAAGTACAGGTCCAATGTCTTACTTGGCCATTTGAATTCTGTTGTCTCTATGTGAACATCCAAATATAGGCAGTAACAACCATGAATAGCTAATGGCACATTTGAGAGCAGAGAGACAATAGGCAGGAAAAAGATGCATGCATGCCAGCTGCACACCCACTTCTATGTTTTTTGTCTTCTTAATATATCGGTAAGAATTACAAGTCATTTTTTCTGCTTTGCTGTCAATCAAAGTAAAAAACAACAACAAGCTTTTGAAAAAAGTATTTATACTGGCATTCATTTTCAGGACAAAATGTTTTACACCAGCAGGGTATTGACAGGCTGAAATGTTACACTTTGAATTTTAGTACTACCTTAATTTGTTTCTTGTTGCACTTCTAAGTTCAAAGAATTTGTGGTGATACTGATTTTCTTGTCCTATAAATGTGTCCCTCCTGCTTTCACAGGTAAAGAGAGAACTTGCAGGAGTTCTGATCTTTGAGTCCCATGCAAAATCAGGAACTGTTTGTAAGTCGTGTGACACAATAAGTAGATGATCTTACCCAAAATGATAAAGAAACAGACACTGAACTATTTGATTCATAACTCAAATTCAGAATATTTCCAACAAATCCCAGATTAGGGTTTATTATGACCAACATTTTGTGTCTTTTGTCTTCAGTGTTCAGTCAGGGGGAGGAGGGCACATCATGGTACATTATTCTGAAGGGATCAGTCAATGTTGTCATCTATGGAAAAGTAAGTATTTCTCCTGATAATAGTTTAAAAAAAAAATCTAAATATGTTTCCCTGATCAGAGAATTCATTTATTGTTATTGTACACTGTATCAGTAACTGATCTGTGCCGCACAGGGTGTTGTTTGCACTCTTCATGAAGGAGACGACTTTGGGAAGCTTGCTCTCGTTAACGACGCCCCCCGCGCTGCCTCCATTGTCCTGAGAGAGGACAACTGTCACTTCCTGAGAGTAGACAAGGAGGACTTCAACAGGATTCTGAGGGTTTGTTTCTGTTTATCATCCACAGAGTCTCTTACAGCAAGAAAAGTAAAAAACATAATATTGCCCTCTGTTGGAAAAACGCAGCAATGCAGCCATAAAACTTACTTTAATGGGAGCTTTGGGATGATACTCCAGAACTCTGCAGCCATTGGATTTGTCATCCAACACAAAATAAAATTTGTTGTTAACGACTTCTGGTACCTCAAGCTCCAGATCAAAGGCACAACAGGAATTAAAAAAGTTTGGATGGAAACATTTTGTATTGAAAACTCCCGTCTGAGTTTTATTAATTTTTTTATTTAACCTTTATTTAACCAGGTAATTAACCCATTGAGATCAGGATCTCTTTTTACAAGGGTGACCTGGCCAAGAGGTCAGCAGCACACGTCATAGAAAACATGTGCTATCATGTTCAGGCTGAAGTACAGCTACAGCTGGGAACAAAGAGCCCAGTCTGACTCTAGCTGGTCTTTGGAAATGAAAATAAAATAGTAAAACATTCGCTCTAAATTGCTGGAATTTCTTTTAAGAAAAATTGTTAAAATGCGATGTACTCACTATTTTGACAGAAGAACTTGTCTTTTATTTTATCCATCATAATACTTCTACTCCACTAAATCTCAAGTTGTTACCAATATGATAATACTCATGTAAGGTTTTACTCAAGTTGCTCTCAGGTTAAAATGATGTTACGGTTTTTCACACATGTAATCCATTTCTATTTCTTCCTAGCTCTCCTACTAAAATAAACTTGTGACTGATTTGTTTTGGGGCTTTTTATGCCTTTATTGTAGAGATAGGACTACAGCCTCTGTACATGGGCGTGTACCCTAACCACTCGCCACTAGCGCCCTAAGACTCGTTATTTTTATGGTCTAATTATTCCATCAAATAAAAATATTTTAGGTTTTTGTGTATGATTTTATACACATTACCCCGAAGTTCAAACTGACTAATTATTTATCTTTCACAACTTTGGAAACGTCTGACTTATAATCAAGAACAACTGTGTATATGAACAATGTTTGGTTGTATTAAAATAACTCTACGTGGTTCTGTTTGAATGAATCACATTGTTTTTCAACTATCACTCATCTAGACTTGGCTTTTTGCTAGGACTTTTTTTTTTTCATTATTGCACTAAATTAACTTTGTTTGAAACTTCTGCTTGTTTAAGTTTGTGCAGTTGTGTGCTAACTGTTTATATATATTGTGTGTGTGTGTGTGTGTGTGTGTGTGTGTGTGTGTGTGTGTGTGTGTGTGTGTGTGTGTGTGTGTGTGTGTGTGTGTGTGTGTGTGTGTGTGTGTGTGTGTGTGTGTGTGTGTGTGTGTGTGTGTGTGTGTGTGTGTGTGTGTGTGTGTGTGTGTGTGTGTGTGTGTGTGTGTGTGTGTGTGTGTGTGTGTGTGTGTGTGTGTGTGTGTGTGTGTGTGTGTGTGTGTGTGTGTGTGTGTGTGTGTGTGTGTGTGTGTGTGTGTGTGTGTGTGTGTGTGTGTGTGTGTGTGTGTGTGTGTGTGTGTGTGTGTAGGATGTCGAGGCCAACACAGTGCGTCTGAAGGAGCATGGTCAGGATGTTCTGGTGTTAGAGAAAAGTCTCAGCAGCAGTCGAACCTCGGGCCATGGAGCCTCCTCCTCACACTTTAAGTAAGTATACCCTCTCAAGCCATTTCACCAACATAGGGGGAAGGTTTTAGTACAGGGTGTGTTGTAGTGAGTGTACATCCACAGTACCTCTAGTTTAAACATAAGGGTCCATTATTGTCAAAACAGTAATACAACTTCCCTCATTGAGGATTTATTAGCAATGCTATTTAGCATTTTTATCTGACGAAGGAACATGAAAGAATCAGAATCAGAATCAGAAATACTTTATTAATCCCCGGGGGGAAATTCGGGTTACGGTAATCTGTTTATAAGTAGTGTCAATTCTATTTTCCTTCTGTGAATAACCAGCTCCAAGCCCGCACATTACAAATGAAGACATACATTTTAAAAACAGATCTCAAATTCACACTTTTCTTTTCACTAAGACAAAATAGTTTCATTAAACATATTGAAATATGATGTCGATTTTTTTTGATGTCGAGCTAAATTAATGTAACATGAAATGATATTTTCCCCTGTATTCTACCGAACTATCTCTTAAGGTTAATAGTTTCTGTACATTATAAGGTGATGAACCACATTTGACCTCGAACATGAATAACACGATTTTTAAATCAGATCAGATCTTCACGTTTAACCAGTAGTGAGCTCAGAAATCATTTGTTAGTGTGATCTCTAGGACTCTTGCTATGTATGATCCTGATTGCTCTTTTCTCATTTATACACACATTTTTATGTAGGATTAACTTAAAATCCTACATACAGTCTACGTAAATTTTGCATACTGTGGCTAAGCAAGAACCACGTTCTGAGCTGACGCGCTCCCACAGCAAAGTGTACTTCTCTCACTCCAACCCCTCTAGTCGTGTACTTCTTAAAGTTGTCCCAGTTCTACTCTGGAAAAATAACGTCTCACTCAGTACATATGCCATACTGGATGATGGCTCTGTTCGATCCATGGTTTTGCCTGCTGCAGTTCAGCAGCTTCAGGTGAAGGGGAAGAAGGAAGTACTTGCTCTCCGCACTGTTCGTTTCGACCTCACCCACATCGAGGGGGGAAGTGTTCAGTTTGAGATCTCCCCCATTACAGCAGCAACAGTCAGGTACCCCATACAGCATGCTTTTACTTCGAAGGGGATTGATCTTATTGATCTTATTGATCAAACATATCCTGTTCAGTCTCTTAAGCGCCGCTACCAAATTCCTAAGAGATATCCCTCTAAAGCCTTTCAAGAAAGTCCAGCCTCTTGTCTTGCTTGGTTCGGACAATTCTCATCTTATTATTTAAAATCATCTCTTGAGCTGTAGGGAAATGTCAACCAGAACACAATTTGATTATTTGATATAGAATTTTAGGTTTTGGGAGCTCTTATGTAGAGAGGAAAGGTTACATCAATCTTTGTTGGTTTATGATTTTTAAGGTGTTTTTTTTATGTCAGTGTTATCCTTAAAAACCCAAAAGCGCCACCAGCAGCATTTTGAGTGCTGGACTCTGTCATTCCACGTCCCCACGAGAAGGAAATGTTTCCCGACAGTGCATGCAGCTGAGCACCGAGAAATCCAATGCAGTACTGTTGCTGAGAAGAGTTTCCTTAATAGAAGCATCTGTCACTGCTGTAATATAGGGAGACACATTAATGGTAATGATGGCCCTTGCTCCTAGTGGGAAAAGAAGGCCTGGCAAGTCACAATTACTCGTTTGGGGTCGCCCTCTAATCAACTCTGCTCCTCACACATGAGAGTGTCAGGACTGCGTTCTCCCTCCTGAGTGGGAGAGACACATCACGGCTTGTGTATCTCCCCTCTTGTGATGCTGTTATCAAGTAATGAAAACAACCGTGCCTGGATTGTGTTGATCCTCCTCCACACAGAAGATGCCCCTGCTTTTTAAAATGTATTTATTTTATCGCTTCTCTGATAGCTCTCAGACGAGACTCTCCTTAATCTTCAGCCGGCCAAGAACTCTATGATTGTAACAAGGGTTGTTATCAAATGAAGCAATCACAGACACACGTTCAAGTTCAACACAAATCAGTGGAGGGCCAGAGCCGTGTCATTAAGCATTAATAGCCGGTGTTTCTTGATTAGCGAAGGGTGTGTTTTGTTCTGTGTTGCTGCAGATACAAGGTAATGTCGGGGACCCCGGAGAAGATTTTGGAGCACCTCCTCGAAATGATGAGATTGGATTCTCAATTCACAGAGTCAGGTACTGCTAGGCATGCAACATCCACTGGGCCAAATTAGTGCAATGTAATACAATCTATCAATACGATGATCATTTATTATGAAGGGGTTCCTTCTTTGCAGTCTGTTCATCCTATCTGTTGCTCACTGTTACTACCCTCTGTCCTGTGCCTGCTGCTCTGCACTGTTCATTTGTTCTCATCTATAATTAGCCACACATCATAGAGCTCATCTAATTACTCCCGCTTGTGTGGATACATATGGTTTTCATTTTGCCTTCAGAGGTGACAGACACAGGGCCATGTGGATCAAGGCCTGATGACTCTGGGGGGACAATATTGGATCTGCTCTAATGCTGGTTTCACCTCCTCTCTCTTTTATTCTGTCACAGATGCAGCCTTAGATGACTTTGTCCTCGTGCACTGTGTCTTCATCCCAAACACTCAACTGTGTCCGGTGTTGATGGCCCAATATCCTTTCAGCGCTATGTTACCCAATGTGGTTAAATGTACCTTCACATACCGATACCTACTCTGCTCTACTTGATTTAAAAAAAAAAAAAAATCTTTAACTGCTGTGCAGCTACCACGCCCAGGCCCTGCAGGGATCTGAACAGGAGAAACTGGACTATACACTCAACAACAAGCGCAGGGTGATCCGCCTGGTGATGCAGTGGGCTGCAGTACATGGAGATCACCTGCAGGAGGAGGACATGTCGGTGGCCTTCCTAGAGGTCAGCCTACACATAGTATAAGGAACAATAAAACAGCTGTTCTATCTACTAATACATGTTCAGTAATGAAATAACAATAACTGTACAGTAAAGTAATCTTCTTTGTTCATGTCTTACAACTGTTGGGAAAAATACTTTCTGAGTCCTCTTCTTTCCATTCATGTGTACGTTTTTGTGTGTGTTTTGATCAATTTTCAACTTGCAAAATACAAAAAAAGTATATGGGATGGGGGGGGGGGGGGGTCACACAATTACATTTTCAGTGTTTTTTCTTTGTGTGTGACAGAGTTGACAAAAAAGTTCTGACAGATTTAAAAACAATTGTGTTTGTTGTTGTAATACCCCTTATGGCCACAAGAGGCTGAATGCACCACTATGTTATGTCCATAACAGGATACAAAGCATTCCTGTTTCTTCTCACTTAGAGGAAATAGAGGGAGTAAAACTTACCTGGAAGAGACAAGACTGCTTTCAGCTAATTGGAAATTACAGAGAGAGGAATTCTTAAAGTTTGTCACTTCTTCTTTTTTCATATTTAGATGAAAAAAAACAATTACGTCAGACCTTAAGGGATACGTAGGCAGAATAACATTGACCAAATGTTCATGTTTGCTCTGTGATATGTGTCTGTTATGTGATTCCAGATGTTAAACTAAAGCCTAACATCAGTTTAACCCAATTATGAATGACATTTAGTTCAATACTTGTGTTGATCCAGGGCTTGTTGTGTTTTGCAGGAGTTTCTTGTGGCTGTTTCTCATGATGCCAAAGTGATTTCAGCACTCAGGGATCAACTAGCAGAGCTGGAGAGAATTGTAAAGCAGAAGTAAGTTTTTGGGGGTTGTCAGAAAGATACATTTAAATCTTGAAAATGGCTGTTGTTGTTGATCATTTCGTAAGCACCATGATCCTCCTGCATGTGCTTACAAGTCAAAAGCAACGTCCTGGTGATAATTTCCCTTCAGGTTTTTAATGGTAGACAATATGCATATGTAAGTGGTGCTTTTTTATTTTATGTTGTAGCTCTGAAGATGCCAGAGTATCACAGAAAAAGGTAAACATATTTGTTTTCCTTCCATATTAAAGTCCATGTGAGGGTGTTATTGTAATGTTAAAAAAATGATGATGACAGAATGTGTTATTTACTCACAGCACAAAGTCCTTCTGCGACAGTTCAGTATGGGAGACGAGAAGCTTCAGAGACGCCAGCCGATCAAGAGTAATGATGAAAGTGAGTAAAGGATATGTCCACACATGTTTGATTGAGATAGTAGGTGTGTCACACTGCTGTCTTTAACTGTTACATCATATCTGCTTGTTGAAACTTTTGTAAAGCAAAATCTTAAATCTTAAAATGTTTTTATTACACAAAACTCGCACACAAAAATCGTGATAACAATATCAAGTGTAATCATTTAATAAATACTGAGAAGTGAATATTAGGTATAATTCACTTCTTTATGTCTATCTGCTTTTCTTCAGATTTATGTTTGTAACATGTTCCTCTTGACTCACAAAATAAATCCATAAAATAATTGTTTTCATGTCCATATTGGTACCAATTATTTTGAGGGTAGCCGATAGCTAAATTTGGCTTCCTCTAAATCTTTCAAAATAAGATCACAGCATCCATCAATCAGGTAAAATGCACACATGCTGAGTGAGAAGGAGTTGCTGTTTTACATTAAATACATTTTTATATTGATTGCGATACATTCTGACTTTTGGGATTTGTTTATTGTGATAGCAAAGAAATTGAGATTTATTGCACAGCCCTTGTTGTGACACATGTTTATTGAGGACCTTTTCTTTTTCAAATCTGTCTCAAGATCATAACATGAATTGAAATGGGATGCATGACAAAATAGCTCTTTAGATACGTACTTTGTTGGCAAAAAGGATGAGATGTTGTTTCAACACCTATGAAGCTTAAATCCTGTGAATCAAAATGTTTTTTTTTTGCCTGTAAACCCTTGAAATAAAGCAATGTGGGCTGTTTCAATGAGGTAAAATGATCCAGGATTTCACAAGGAAAGCAGAATAACCAAAAAAATATAGAAAAAAATTGATTTATCAAAAATCTAGTTAGTTTCTTTTCTTTTTTCCAGTTTCCACTGCCCGTCTTATCCCTTGATTTAAAGCTCTGTGTATCTAATTTTCCGATACCGCCTCACCACTCCTTTACACCGTGTTGCTGACAGTCTGCTCTGTTTAACGCCCACAGTTCTGCTCAAAGTCTACTGCTGTGACCACACCTACACAACAATCCGTGTCCCTGTTGTGGCCTCAGTCAGGGAGGTCATCGGTGCCGTGGCCGACAAGCTGGGGTCAGCCGAGGACCTGCTCCTTGTCCACCTCAGCTCTGCAGGAGGTGAGAGCAGCAACAGCTACATGCTAATCAAATGATTGGAGAGGGCATATAAGGGGAGAGCCAAAGCATGGTGATACAATAATTAATCCCAGAATGATTTAGTGAGTCATTAGCTGTCTTTTGCGGTGAGTTTGCAGACTGTTAATGGCTGGTATAGTCGGTGCTAAAGAATGGTCTGACTGCTTTTTTGACAACATTGGTGTAAGAGGCTGCTACTTACTGTTGTACTGTACTGTTCCATACTTGACCTGAATTTCATTATTAAAGGCAAGAAAACAAATACAGAGCTGTAGCTGCTCACTTGCTTGGAGTTGATAATCATCTTCATCCATGTTTACAGATCTGTGAGCTACAGTCTCACATGTTCAACATCTCCATACGTATTGTTAGCATGCTAACATTTGGTGATTAGCACTGAAGTCGAAGCTGAAGCTGACGAGAGTTTGGCATTTTTCAAAGAAGTCCAGCAAATTATTTTTTTAAGGTTTATTTTGGGGCATTTTATGTGTTTATTTAGAGATAAGACAGTGGATAGAGTCAGGAATCGGGGAGATAGAGGGTGGGGAACGACATAAGGGAAAGGAGCCACAGGTCGGACCAGAACCAGGGCCTCCTTACTGTACATGGAGCGCACGCACTAACCACTAGGCTACCAGTGCCCTGGCAGTAAAGCTTTAATGAAGGATCTGAATTTACAATAATTTTGTATGTGTATTGTTTGTCTCAAAGGAGATTTAACATGTTACGCTTTAAAAAAAATCTGTGTTATGATTTTGTTTCATAGAGAAAGTCGTCTTCAAGCACAATGATGTTTCAGTATTCTCCACTGTCAGTGTAAATGGTCGCTTGTTTGCCTGCCGGAGGGATCAGCTGGACTCTTTGGTGGGTTCATTTCTGAGGAAACACACAACGTCATAAAAAAGAAGCTTAAATGCATGACTGCGCATCTTTGACACCTTTTACTAGAAATGTTTAACCCTTAATGCATGTTTTTCATATTATTCATGGATAGACTGTCTCCTATACTTTAAAAAATCTGGCTAGCTTTTTCCAAAATGCCATTGTTAATCTTTGCATTATTTTCTTTCATCCAGAAACAGTAGATATCATGATTATTAAAAATAAAACACTTTTTCTAGACGCCTTTACCTGAGCAGGAGGGTCCCTCTTCAGGGTTTCTGACCAGCTTTGAGTTAATGAGCTCTAAAGATGTGGCCTACCACATGACTTCCTATGACTGGGAGCTTTTTAACTGTGTACATGAGGTAAGACTGTGACACAAAAACGGACACGTTATGTGATGTTCCTAATAAGATGAAAATACTTACATGTATTGTTATAATTGATACTTGATTTAGTTGGTTTTAACACAATGTGTTTCTCTTTGCTGTCCGACAGCTTGAACTCATCTATCACACAATTGGGAGGCAAAACATGAAGAAAACCACGGTGAACCTGGATTTGTTCCTGAGGAGGTTTAATGAAATCCAGTTTTGGGTGATCACTGAGATTTGTCTGTGCTCTCAGTTCAGTAAGAGGGTGCAGCTTCTCAAGAAGTTTATCAAGATCGCCGCCCAGTAATAAACCCTTTATTACCGTCTTTCTTCTTATTTTTACTTTTCCATTTCAAATGTTCCTTTTTTTTTTATTGGCTGTTTAACTTCCCTGTTTCATCTGTTCTGTCACAGCTGTAAGGAGTACAAGAACCTGAACGCCTTCTTTGCTATCATTATGGGACTGAGTAACCCAGCAGTGTGCAGATTGAACCAGACCTGGGAGGTGGGTACATGTCTACCCTGAAAAGTGTTCTTATCCTATTTGAGAATTAAGTTTAGCTGTCGTCTGTTTTCGTAGAAACTTCCCAGCAAGTTCAAGAAGTTTTACGGGGAATTTGAAAACTTGATGGTAAGTTCAAATATTAATTTGTACGTCTTAATCTTTGAGTTGTTTTGTTTTTTTAAATTGAAAAACAGCTTTCTCTCGCTGTCAGCCGGTCAAGTAAGGGTTTAGCAGCATCATCATCCTTCTCTGTGACTGTGATGAATTGTTCTAACACGCTGACAGCAGATCTCAGATTAGTGTGATTGTTTCCACAGGACCCGTCCAGGAACCACCGAGTGTACCGACTCACTGTAGCCAAGCTGGATCCTCCCATCATTCCCTTCATGCCACTGCTGATCAAAGGTCAGACTGGTTTATCGGATGGCCGTTCGTTTTTAATGCAACACAGTTGTTCTGCTGTGGAATCATTTTTTCATCAAAAAGTACTCTTCCTTTTACTCTTTTTACCTAACCTACATCCTTATTTTTTTCCCCAGATATGACCTTCACTCATGAGGGCAACAAGACGTTTATCGACAATTTGGTCAATTTTGAGAAAATGGTGAGGCTCTAAACGGTTTGATTATTATCTTACAAATGGAGAAAATCTTTTTAAGCCCATCAGATAATAGCTGATATCTGCTGCTGATTATAGCTCTTTGTCTTTCAGCGGATGATAGCCAACACAGTGAAGATACTCAGATACTGCAGGAGCCAAACATTTGGTAAGGGTGCATCCCAAAGATGTTTTTTTTTTCTCTAAAACAAGGACGAAATATCGAACGTTTTAAAAGAACAGAGATCAAGAAAAGAGCAGATTTAACTTGGGTATTGTCTGATGTTTTCTTAGACTAATTTCAAATCATTTTCACTCACCTTTTCATCTGAATCAGGTCCAGATTCCCCTCTAGCGAGCAAAAACCACCCAGGCATACGGACTTACGTACGTCAGCTCCACGTGATCGACAACCAAAGGACGCTAACTCAGCTTTCTCATGCACTTGAGCCCCGCAGGTCTTGAAACCACTCAGGGAGGCAAACGTTACACTCTGATGCTGATTCATGATGTCACGTGTGTGTTTACATTGGGATGAATTGACTCCAGCACAGGCAATCACATGGAGGAGCTAATGACGTTTCAGATAATGAGACATTGTTTCAGACGCCTGACTTGTAGACCCTTTTATCACAGTCATTTGTGATATTTTAACAACAGTAATTGTTGGTGGATGAAGTACCTCTCATATCACTCTGCTGCAGATATCTCCATCCTCACAAAGTCAAACAAAAGCAACAATTTAAGAGATTAAAGATCTTTAGGGGATCTTATTCATAAGATTAACATTTCAGACGTAAACACTACGTGATGCTTTCAAAGTGCAAACTTCATATTTATGACACTCAGTTGTTTCGTATCTTTTGTATCAAACAATATTTATACATATTTAAGTGTATGAGATTCTTATGTGTTGTAAACTGTAAACAGATATTTATTTTGACCTGAGCATGCTAAGAGTTATTATGATTATTTTATTCATGTGAGCACATTTCTCTGAGATACAGTAAATGACCAAAAAACCTTTTCTGTGCTGTAAATATTAAATATTTTAGATGTTTTTGTCAGTTGTGCTGTCATTATTGTTTGGTCCAGTCATTTCTTTGATGGTAAAATATTGCTTTTCTTGACGTTTTTTCCAATCTTGGTATTTTGAAATCACATACATTTTGTAGTTTGTCGTTAAGGGGCTGTTTTGAGGGCCACCACACATTTGAACATTTCAATTGTTGACTTACAGTAAGTGGTTTCAAAACTTTTAACTGTCTTGTACAGAAACGTTGCCGATAAATGTGTTTTCAGGTTAGACAGTGTGCTGGAGTTTCACTTGAAAAGTTTGACGGACAAATTACCATCCTACGCAACCGTCTTATGAAGCAGGGTGGTCTAAGTATTTTTCTAATTTGACTTTAGTGAAACAAAAAATGAAATATTAAAAGTGAGAGTGAAAAATTGTTGATTTCTAAGTACAGACTGTACACAACTTCATGGAGGGTCTGTGATAAGTAGCAACTATGAAACCTCCAAATATATACATACATATGTAAATATATGTGTGTGTGTGTATATATATATATATACACAATATTTTTCCTTTTTTTATAAACAAAATAAAAACATACATTAATGCATCACATGGGGGCTTTTAGATTTGACAAAACCAATAACATCAGGTCATCTTATATGGTGGCTGATCTGTAGTGTTGGGTTGTGTACGTTGTGTCTGTCTAATAGAGTGACTAGGCAGTGTATTTCCTATAGCTATACAATCTTTATCATGTACATTAAGCAATAGCTGTGGCTGTCAGGTAAAAGTAGGTAAGTCAAATTTGCAATATTTAGCTTTGAACTAAATTATAAATAACAAAAATATATCAAAATGGCACCATAGTTCAGTACTTACAAATGTTAATAGTTTTCCTCTTTTTAATAGTTTTCTCCTTTTTCCTCTTTATCATATGAAAATAACCACTAGATTAAAAAAAAAAAAAAAAAAAAGACAAAGCAGTACAAGCATGTTGCAGTTTCCAACAATTCTAAAATGTAGACCTCGACTGGCCCGCGGACCTCACATGGAGCACCACTGTCCCAGGACATGTAGAAGCAAAACAATTGGAGGCTCCATGGAGTCTTTCCGCTTTGGTGCAGCAGGGGGAGCTGTTGTCATCAGGATGGTGACTGGAAACAGTCCGGTCCAGTCTGATGTTGTTTGCTGCTGCTTGAAGAAGTTGTGCAACCAGTATAACCACCACCGGGGTGGTGAGAGTAGAGAAATACTAAAACGTCACATGCGATTTCCCGGAACTCTGACTTTCTGTGTGATTTCTTACTCATAGTTTAATTTTGGTGTAACGCGTCAAGTCCTGCACCGACGAAGAGCTGGACTGAAACCGGAAACTTCACACCTAATGTCGGTATGTATGTTTATTATGCCTTATAGCTAGTAAAAAATAGATATAATTCACATGGAAGCTTACTGACAATGCATTTAGTTTCCATTATGGTGGGCAATACAACGACAATGCACGTGCTCAATAATCTCAGAACTCATACTTTTGCGTGTTTATTGTTGTTGATAGGCTGTTTGCTGTGACACATTGCGTTACATTTGTTTAGCTCAATTAGGGGCTTTTTTTACAGCCATAATAACACATATAGTCGAAGAACTTAGCGCTAGTTTTACTCTTTATTGTTCTACAAAAACTTATGCCCTTCAGTTATGCTGCACAAGCAAAATCAATATGTATTGTACCATGTACTGTACTAGAGCATTAATGACTACAATGTAAAATAGTAACATCTAAGTAAATTTCACTATGCTGCTGCTGCTCCTCCTATTAGCATGTGAAATAAAATATTACACTATCTGCTAGCTTTGTGCCTTTATTTTTCATTTTGACTCTAGTGTTGTGGCTACCTGTGGTTTGACATATGACTGTCAGCCAGAATGGTTGCAGTGCTTACAGCAGTTTCTGCTATTAAGTGAGAATTGGCAGGAGGGAGTGCAGAAGTGCTACCATATCCCAGTAACCCTGGTCTCTGGAGTGGACGGACAATACTGTGGGCTGGTCATCTGAGCAGATTGCTGTGAGGCTATGTATAGCATGTATACAAGTAAATATGCAGAAGCAGTGGCACCCCTTTGTGACAATGGAGGCATTTCTCTCTGGGAGATACAGCAATCCCAACGAAGGCCCAGGTAACAGCCTTTTAAAAGCCGTAATTGCTCGGCTATAAATGGAAACCCATGAACAATAACAGAGCAACAATTTCCTGTAATAAGGGAATTATTTCTTTACAAGATGCTTTTATGCTGTTACTGACAAATAAAAGGATGTGATCATCAATCTGTGCGCGCTCTAGCTTGGAGTCAATGGGTTTCTAACCCTGGCTTTCAAAAATACTGCTTATATGACCCTAACACAGTCTTGGGGAGCATATTTTTTAAATGATGAAGAGAATATTAGGTCTTCTATTTTCTTTTTAGTTGTTTCTGATTGTGGCCTTTAGATTCCTGAACACAGTAGACCGTGCTAGAATAGTCCACGACTTTGGCTGCATGATCGCAGCATACCAGGCATGCCATCTTTCTTATAAAAGCATGGCCTGGATCCTCCTGAACTCATTGCTTACACCAAGGATGAGGAGTGTGTGTGCTCAGAGAAAGATACAGTAAATCCCAGAGCCAAAACAAGGGTCATGACACGGACACTAAATACAGAATTAGCCTTTCTGCGTCATGTTAAAAGCTCATGATATTCTGAAACAGCTAGTTTCAGAGGAATGCACAGAAGCAAAATGTTTGTTTTACCATAGAGGACTTTGTTGAGTGAACCAGACTTCCTTCCTTCCCTGTGATCCCCCTCCTCCAGAATCTGAGTTGGTGCTGAGTGTCATTATGAGATGTCGTCTCCAAGCGCCTCTTTCGTACAAATCAAGTTTGATGACATCCACTTCTACGAGAACTGTGGCGGCGGCAGCTTCGGAAGTGTCTACCGAGCCAGGTGGATCTCCCAGGACAAAGAGGTGGCTGTGAAAAAACTGCTCAAGATTGAAAATGAGGTAGGAGTCATAATTGCCACAGCTTTTCATATACTTTTTAATTGTCAGTGTAGTAATCATTTAAATTGCTACCCCATTTAGCAGGATGTGGTGACTTATGTACCCATCATTCATGGTCATTATACTCCCCCACTCTTAGAAACGTGCTGCAAAAGAAACAATATTGCTAAATGAAAGAATGTATTCGGCCCAATTATAGTCGGGACTTTTCTTGACACCTCTTTGAAAGCTCAGGCTCGTTGTCTTTCAGACAAAAAAACAATTATCTTTGAAATCTTTTCAGGAAAATTATAAAACATTTGTTGGCTTGCGATAAGATGTTCAAAAAGGTATTCATCGTTTCTTTTATGAAATTCAGATCTCAGATTTTCATTCAAATTTTGCTCAAGTGTTGGAGAGATGATTGTTCACTGCAAACAATAATGTGATCCTTTCAAAGTGAACCAATTGTTCTTTTAATTATAGTGTTTGGCGACAATTAAATGAATTGGTTATGTCAGGTTTCTGTTCATTCAAGCAATAATCTAACAATGATTCCTCTGGGCCAGTAAGTGGCCCAGTACTCTGTCCATTTCTAATGTTATATGTACTTTTTCTCCTTTAGTTTAGCTTTGCTAGCATCAAAGATTAAGGGAAGGTAATGATTGTCCTGTCACAACTTTGGTCTAGACTGAAATATCTCATCAACACGTTCATACATTGCCATGTGGATGTTATACAAACATTCATGGTCCCAAGAGGATGTATGACACACACTTTGATGACTCCCTGACTTTTTCTCACGCACCACAATGAGGTTGGCCTTAGAGTGAATTAATACAAATCTTAACAGCATTTGAATAGTCTGTCAGGATATTTGATTGAGTTATTCATGGTCTCCAGAGGATGAATGTTTGACGACTTGTTCCATTATGTCCTCCATGTAAATAACTTTTCTTCCCAGTGGATGAATTCTACTTTCTTTGGTGATCTTCAGACTCTACCACTAACTCACCTAGATTAGATATACTTTATTGTCCTCAGGGGAGAATTTGCCTTGAACAAAAGTGCAGAGAAAACACACAGCTCGGTGCAACTTACATAAACAAGTATAACACAGGACAGGACAACCATAAAAATACCTCAAGTAACACATAAAATACAATAAGATAGATCCCATATGTACTATGTCAAAAAAAACAACAGAGAGCGTAAAACAGTTACTTTGTGTTTAGTTTAGTTCTATACCAAATGCTAATGCACCAAACTCAATACTTGAAAACAGTATACCTCTTAGCACTAGCATGTTAGCATTTTGATTGTAACTTGATATCTGCTAGCATGGTTTTACAATCTTTGTCTTTTCTCTGAAGCCTCTTATGAAACTATTTTCCTTTTTTTTCTTTCATGATGTCCTCTTCCTGTGTGTTCATTGCTCAGGCTGAAATCCTCAGTGTCCTCAGCCACCGCAACATCATTCAGTTTTATGGCGCCGTTGTTGAAGCTCCCAACTATGGAATTGTCACTGGTAAGATTTTTTTTTTTAAATCAAACGCTTTCATGTTGTCATTGTCATATCTACAGTACATATACAAACATACATATATACATAATAATAATCAGCGTCCTGCAGAGTTACTGGTCTACACTAAATGCAGAGTCTGTTTTCAGCAGGTTCAGTTTGCTCATCACTGAATGGTGCAGAGGTTTCTATGGAAGCATTCGTGAATGCAAGAGCGTTCAGGAAGGGCACACATACAGTAGCTGTGTGCCCCTTTTTCTGTGTGGAGGTTAGTGACTGGGAAAAATAAAGCTGATGAAAAAAAGGGGCCCTCTGCCTAGGCACAGACTTTAACAGGGCAGTAGGTTTTATTGGGTTTCATTCCTCTCTTCTGTTCATGGATTTTGTGATTTTTTAAAAACTGTAACAACATTGATCTCCCCTCTATTAATCGGATTGTTTGGTAACTCTAACCCGCTTTCAAGCTGGAGTTTCTTAATCTGTTTTTATTTTTTAAGTTTTTCTAATTTAGATACAAGTATTGTGGCTTTTTCTTTGACTCACATGCTAAACCCTAAACTGATGATACCCCAAATCACAGATAAATGATTATTGACTACACAGTAAGTATTTTATACAGATGACATTTAAAATACCATTTGCTTCTTTAAATAATCATTTAGTCATAAAGATATCAGGAAATGGTCGACTAATTGCTACGACAATTTCCCAGAAACAAATGTGACCACCTTAGATTATTTGTTCAGTCCAACAAACTGCTAAACATTTAAATATTTACAATTTACAATAAAATAAACCAGAAAATCCTCACATGCCAGGGACAGAACATCTTAGAGAAATGTGCTTAATAAATGCTTTTAAACAACTATTTTTCCAAATTTTGAAGATCAATACATGGGACTATTCAATGTATTATTATAAATTAAATTGCTATTTCGGGAATGAAGACGACCCCCACTTCTGAACGGCTATTTTTATTGACACAGCAGCTAAAAGTGCACAAAGCAGCCCTGGGGCAGCAGTTCAGTACTAACAGCTCTGTGTAAATGTAAATAGTAGGATGTGTCATATGCTGTTAACATGTTTAGCCAGTCTACATCAAAGACTGAACGTTAGAGCCGGTAAGGGTGGACCCAGAAACACCACTTCTGATGAGAACTGTTATTTTAAGGTGTATGACAGACCTGGGATTACTTATGTTTGGGAACTATCCGCAGGTGATCATGATATGCGACCTTATCATTTGTTTTTTCTTCCAACCGTCCAGCAGTGTTGTTTCAATCAAATACTGACAGAATTATGAGCCAAAAGCACCTAACATTTACACAAACTTCACCAAAACCAGAGCTGGATGTCATCAGATATCATGTCATAGCCTAGATTTTATTTTTCGAAGAAATTTGACTAGTCTTCTCATCTCTCATCTTGCTTTTGAACATGATTAGATCTGTTCTTTGTGTGATGTGTGGAAGAGGAAGAGGAAAGGTTTTTGAAAAACCACTTAGAGAATTTGGTTCTATCTTTTGATTATTTACCTCCATATAGACGTTAACTTGCACCTCTTCTGCAGTTGTTTAACTGTACTGCATTTGAAAATGCCTCCTATAAAACAATCTGAAGTATCTGTTGTGTCAGTGGGACGACACAGTATCAGATCTTAAAATTATACTTTAGAAATATTGCAAGCAGGTTGTGTCACATTCATGCAGATTCGAATGGTTTGTTTGTTCACTGCTACCAAGTCCCTTTATATTAACGTATTACTTTCCATGTATGACAGAGCTCTCTTACTGGATTGGTTGGTTGAGGCTGGGATGAATGAACGTTATTAAGGAGTGTTTCTTGAATGTAACTGCGCAAATGATGAACCTGCTGTATCTTCAAATAACAGACCTGTCAGACTGGAGACAAATAAACAATACAACAATAGAACATCTGTTAAGGGGCTGAAACAGTGAAAATACTGAAAAACAATAAGCATTTTAAAGGTTTGAATATCAGACTTTCGGAGTTGGCATACATTTTGATGTGGAATCTGCAGAATTAAATTAGCCAGTGATAGTTAGGCTATTTATTTGTAGAATACATGTCAGTGTGTTTGTACGACTGTGGACATTTTTACATCTCTCTACTATTTATATAAGTATTTCAACTTTAATTTGATGAATTGCTACCAACAAAAAAACGAGTTTTGAGGAGGAGAAACATGAAAACTGTCTTTCAGTTCGCACTGAAGATCCAAATTACAATTTGTTGTCAAAAATTCTGGACACAATTGTAATGTAAAAAAGAAAATACCTCTTTCTTCAGACCTAAAAGAAAATGTGAAAGTGTTGTAGATCATTCAGTGGTGATTAAAAACAGGAAATAAAACCTGTTGGTAAAGTGTGTTGTCCCTAACATGAGGGGATCGATCTCTCTCTCCACAGCAAACCAACTAAAACGTCCTTTTATTGATAAATAGAGAAAGGTAGAAGATTGACCTTTAATACTCGATTGGTTTGGTTAAATGCTGCATTGCAGTACAATGAAAAAATTGGACAATATGACACTGTAACAAAGATGGGAAAGTATTGCCTCTACAAAGCTCCTGCTGCCCCTCCACTTCCCCTGCTTTTTTTATTAAACCATATAACTTCACTCATATTGCCTTACATGTGACTCTTAACCGATTATGGATTCAGAGATTGTATATTTGCATATTTTCTTACTATGAATGAGCCAACCCCGATTGGGAAGTTTTGTCTTATGTATAAAAGAGGGAAAAAAAGTTCAAATTATTTTAAGCTGAAGACTTTTCATGTTAGATCTGAGCATTAGTAAAGAGAACTGTAGACAAATGACCAGAAGTCATTAACTGAAGAGATAAGTGAAAACATCTGAAGTTAGGGTCACCAAATCTGCGGTTTTGAAATGTGACTCACAGAATCAGATTTAAAAAATGGAGTAAGACTTGCAGCACAGGACTCCTTGACAGCCTCTGCAGTATTTGCAGCTCTGAAAGGGGGTAAGGTTTTGTTGTCAAGCAGCATGTTGGTGTCTCCATTTATCAAAGCAGACTCTAATTAAAAGCAGATACAGGAAAGAAGTTTATGGCCATCCTGACCGTGCCGTGTCCACATTCATCAGCTCGGTTATAAATATCCTCCGTCTGTTGACATAAAGCATCAGGTCGTCTTCTTTATTTGAGAGACCTGTAAGTCTCTAGTAACTTGTATGAGTTTAACACTGTCTGCTTTCACCTACATCCTGTATTCACCTCTTAGATGCACTATAAGGCGGCCTGTTGTTTCACACAAGCTGATTAAAAATCTTCTCTGACTTTACACAAATTCCCTTTGAAGATGTGGATGATACTGAAGAGAAAGTGCAGAACCAAATGTAGTCATGATATCTATGGAGTTTGGTTAAACGTATGAAGTGCAGGAGCAGACATGTCTTTACTTCACCAGTAGGTAAGTAGGTAAGTAATAAGTAGCTGTTATGTAAGATACAAGTCTGTACATCTGCTGTGTGACAGCTTTTGTTACAAAGACTCATGATAACGAAACCTCATAAATTTGTGTATTTTATGTTTGTTAATTAGACGCCTGCCTTGGCGCCGATGCATGTTTACATTGGTGTGTTGGAACATGATTGTGTAATTATGCACAAACAGAGGGTTTCCTGCTGTTTTGGCAGGTATGATAATGCTGGTTTAATTTTATTTAAGCTTTCGATACGTGTCTCACAACACAGACTGCTAACTGATTTGCTTGTTCTTTCCTTGAAGCTTTATTTCTTTAAGACCGTTTTGAGGTTATATTGCAAAAAGGCTAAATGGTTTTCCAGACCCATAAAGAGGTATAGGAGTTTGAAAGCTTTTGAAAAGCGAGCATGAAGTCTATTTTCTTTGTGTTTCATTTGAGATAGATTTGATAACATGTTGGCTCCTGGACTCCCCACAGTGTCCAGTTACACTGTGATAAATTGAGCTCATCCAAAGCGACAGTGACAGGAGCAATCTGTAAACGCCATCAGCTGCCTTCCGGGATATGTCTGGCAGAATTTCAACTTTCAATTGTTTTCACATAATGCTCTCACATACTGCGCTCATACGTGCAATGTAACATCTCAGGAGGACAGTTTTGTCACTGTAAGACATTTTACTGTCACAATCTGTCACTCAACATTATACAAGGTCAAACATAATCATCGCTGTATGATTAGCTGTGCAGCTGATATTAATAATGATTAATATAATAGTCTGGCTTATGATGTATATGATGTATGGTATGTGCTGTATTATGTTACTGTATGATATTTTATATCTATTGTTTGGATGGTAAGCTGTTGGTCTTTTGGCTTGTATATTTCTATGATAATTGATTTCATTCTGTTTTGCACGGGTGGGTGAGGAGGGTGGTGTGATGTATTTGGGGAGGGGGTGAGACTATTCCATAGTAAGTCCTAATGATTGTTATTATTTACATAAATAGACACTTTTGATAACATTTTATTGTGTAAATTATGATACAGAGTCAAATATAATCGCTTTTCTCTACAGAGTACGCGAGTGGTGGATCGTTGTACGATTACCTCTCCAGCGATGAGAGTGAGGAAATGGACATGGGGCAGATCATGACATGGGCTGCAGAGATGGCCAGAGGTAAAATGTGATCATTTATTTCCATGATTATTTTTATTAAATTACAGTTTAAGGGTTATGCCTTTCAATAACAGCTTGCTTTGTCGTACTGATTAAATATAATTATTTTTAGAAAATTAATTGAAAGTGATAAAAAGGTTAATATGGTGTTATGAATGATGATTAAAATGAACTAAAAAAGAACTACTCTCAGCATTGCTTATACATTTACAATTGATTGTGGCTCATAATTGAAGAACTGAATTTGAGAACTGGGAGCTCACACCATACATTATGTTGAGTATGAGTCTTGTGGGTTACTTTTATATCAAGGCTCATGAATGATGGTTTGGATAACAATAGATGAAAAAAGTTAAGCCTTTGGCTTTTGGCTTCTATCTTTTTAAGCTTTGAGTTTAAGCTTCTTTGTCTCTTCCTTAATGTCACCCCTAAAAAACAACTAGTCTTATACCAGAATGAAAAGGTATTCAAGTTATTTAAGATATCTAAAGTGTAAAACTCGTTTAAAATAACGTACACAAATATACAAGTTTGTGCTAAATGTTCAGAAAAGAACAAAAGTTCTCGATTTGACATATTATAAGAGATTTAGACTGATGTGTTACTTTTGGTTGCAGTTAAAACTGAACTTCGAATGAGGTATATTTTTTTATACTTATACATTAGAAACCATTATTACACAACTTTATTAAATACTTGATTCTGATTGGCCAATTACACATTGCAATGGACGCAATGGAGGTTAAAAGAAGCAAGAACTGCAGGCTGTGACAGAGACATGTTCAAAATTAAAGATGGCCATTTAGTAAACACGAAATGGAACGTGGTTTGGGATACGGTGTTGTTCAAAGACGGGGGAAAAGAATTTATGCACAGACTCTGACAATGACGAGGCAGAAAATCTCTTAAAGGTGCTTGATTAACGCAGATCTGTTCACTTTGTCTCACTTCACCATGAGTGAAAAAGTTCAGTGATTTTTAAATCAACTAATTGGTGTGAAACAAGACCTGTATTTGTGTTAAGATTATCAGAGTTCACAAACCTTTCGCCACAAAACCTAGTAAAGCCAATTTCTTT
This sequence comes from Tautogolabrus adspersus, assembly GCA_020745685.1. Taxonomy (NCBI): domain Eukaryota; kingdom Metazoa; phylum Chordata; class Actinopteri; order Labriformes; family Labridae; genus Tautogolabrus; species Tautogolabrus adspersus. Next base: position 13,174,864 of record CM036548.1, on the reverse strand, counting down.
CAAATTTGAACACATCATTTTATGTGAAACTAAAGGCAAAAAGCAGATGAGTAAAAACACTACTCTGCTGGTACATCTTATTCAAATGCATGCTGAAGGGCTTGTGTCCTTCTTTGCTGCAGTTATTGATGTTGACGCTGATAACCACTTTTTGTGGGCTTTAGTAGAGCTTAAGTGCATGCGGGCAGCGTAGGTGTTCTTTTACATGAAATAAAAATGTCCAAGAGTTGAGAACTTCAGTGTTGATCATTAGTAGCTCATTAGTAGATTCATGAAACTTTCTAGCTCAAAGCTGCTCAATGTCTTCTCAGCTCATGAAAGATTGTGAAAAGTTATTTTTTCACGTCAGTAATCAGAGCCACACAATTTATACACCGAAACATTTCCAGTGATCTTCCTCTAACAATCCTCTCTTTATTTTTAAATTTAGGGATGCACTATCTACATTCAGAGGCTCCTGTTAAGGTCATCCACAGAGACTTAAAGTCCAGGAATGGTAATAGATTCTTATTCAAAAATATATTGTTTCGTGAATATAGTACATGTGGCTTATTGTTTGGACTAAAAACATAAATCCTTTTCTCTTTCAGTCGTTTTGGCAGCGGACAAAGTTCTTAAGGCAAGTTTGAAATAAGCCTGAAGAATGTTTATGTTGGTTCACATTGTGTAAGCTCTGTTGTTGTGGTTGGTTAGTTGAAAATATGGACTTTGATTTCATATTTTGAAAGAAGCAAGAGTATGAAACACTGGCATAACATTTACCTACAGTACATGGACACAAGAGGGCAGTGACTATCTTAGCATGCGTGAGAAACCAATGACAGTGCTACCAGTGGGCTTACTTTTAAAAGACTTTGATAAAGTTGTTTACAATATACTGTAAACTTCATTTGCAAAGAGTGATTGTACAATGGAAAACCATTTAGTAACATTCTATACATATGTAAGTGTTCTAAAGAGGATGGATAAAGATCCTAATATAAGTATTTTGATTCTGTCTTTATGCTGTTTTCATTTCTATAGATTTGTGATTTTGGGGCATCCAAGTTCCTGACCCACACAACGCACATGTCCTTGGTGGGCACATTTCCCTGGATGGCTCCAGAGGTGATCCAGAGCCTGCCTGTGTCTGAGACATGTGACACTTTCTCCTACGGTGTGGTGAGAGACAAAAAGGAAGGGAGCAATATTTTCATAACTTTGATGCAATTTGTTTTGGCACACATTGATGTTTTTTTTGGGATAAAAGCCAGTGATCATTCTATGAACAAAATTGAGTCAAGGACAGTTGTCTAAGTTACTGTTTGGAATAAGAGCATTGCTTCATGTTAAGACCTGGTCAGCGACCCAACCGTATTTAACAGAGTTACAAAAGCTTTCGAGTCTTTTGAGGAGTCACAGTATGAAGGCTGCACAGAGGCAAAGGTCATTCACTTTTGAGCAAAGAACAAATATTTAGAAATACTTTATGTCTCTGCACAAAAATTACATTTTGCTTCATGACATCATCCATAATGAATACAAAGGCTCACATGTTACTTGATTCCTCCAAGTGTACACACTGACCTAATACCAATATTGCTGACATTAACATTTAGTAATTACTATAATGGCTGTGAAAACAAGTAATTTGATGTCTTTGAAAAAACAGCAATAAACAAAAAAACATAGATAAAAAAAGACAAAGTGAAAATAACGATAAAAATGTAAAATTAGTTGTGAAGACTAATGTGATTTATTACAAGTAGGTGCAGGTACAATGTAGTGTATGATATGAGAGCATGAGCAGCTGCCAGTCTCTCCTGGAAGTCATTCATGCTGTTGCACTTGGTTGTTCAAATTAACAGTGACAGAAAAACCTGTGTCAAGTATGAAAGGAGAGCAAAAAAAGAGTGAAGTTTAATCCCTTTGCACAGCTGGCAAATTACTGCACAAGTTGGTTTGAATGGCAGATTGTCAATTTGTAGGGTTAAAGAACTAGTCGTACACAGCCCCCTGCCTCTCTACTCATCAGCAATGTATAGATGGAGCGGGTTGAGCTTTTTGACAGTCAGACAACACTTCTGATCGTGATTATCTTCAGATTTAAAATAAAAAAATGACTTTCAGCTTGTTTGCTAAATCGTTCTCTCGTAAGTCAAACTTCAGGACCTTATTTAAGACAATAACTAAAAATCTTGTGGGCATTTGCTAATTTATTTAATTTGTTTTTTAAATTAGTTGACTGCAAAAGGGAGACTTCAAGTAAAAACCCTGTTTACTTAAGGTTTTTTTTTTCAAGGCAAATACTTGACAGCCAACAAGTATTTATATTTTGCTTTTGAAACTGAATGAGATTAAAATTTTATTAAAAATGTGTTGTTAAAATGCACTTTCCAGCTCAGTGAAACAACTGTCAGTAAAGCAGTGCCTCTGATATTTCCATTTCTGCATTTGTTTTTCTGATAGGTGGACAGCAGCTCAGAGTTTGACCTTTACAGAAGAACAGCCTTTTAGAAACCTGCTGTCTCTTTTTACTCCTCAAACTTTTGTGATGTTTTTATTCCAGATAGTTTTTAAAGATATATTTCAAAAATGGAAACAATTTGCAATTAAGCTTATTATGCTTAAACAGTCCTTGTCCTATCATCCAAGAGTAAATCACTGAGACATAATTACAATCAAATATCACGCATTTCTTATGTATGTAAAGGTTGAAAAGTGAACAGTCAGTGTTCATAGCTGCTTTTTGTGTCACTTTTCTAAGGAGCTGACTCTTTAAGTAAAATACATACATGAAAGAAGAGGCAGCTGGCAAGTGCAGACATGCTAAACTATGGTACACATGGTACAAACACACTTTAGGTGTACAAAAACTCTCCTCTTCCTTTTCATGATCTTATTTCCTGAGCTGCCTACGTGGGTAGTTATTTCTGACACAGCTGAATACTAGCTGAATGAGCCTTAATTATCAAGGTGCTACTGTTTTTATACTTCAGAAATCATTGCAGCCTTAAACTGTCATTGCAAATCTAAAATGATTATTTTTGTCTAGTCTGTATTTTGCATTTTGTTGACAAATAAGAGAGAAAATTGTTCATAATGTAATTTGTATATGAAATGACATGCTATGTAACAGATAAGAGAAGCTCACCTGCTCTGCAGTGTTTATGTGTTCGCAGACTTTGCAGTAGAGTCAAAGATGTTGTGTACGTTGACAGAGTATGCACATACATGTTATAATTGAACAGTATGTGTTTGGTTTGTTTACTGACCGTGGCTCTTGACTTCTGTGACAGGTGCTGTGGGAAATGCTAACTCGTGAGATACCTTTCAAAGGCCTGGAAGGTTTACAAGTGGCCTGGCTCGTGGTGGAAAAAAATGAGGTACTCTAGTGTGAAATGAATGTGTCAAGGGAATCTCTTTTGTGCAGATAAACAGATTTTGATACTGAATATATATTAATGGGTATTGTGAGTGGTATATATTCTGAAATGGTTGAAACTGCATATTTATGTCATTCTCATAGACTGTATATATTGTTATTATTTACAGTCTATGGTCATTCTTCAATATTCAGACCTAATGTTTTCACTTGGGGTCATACGTGTGAAATATCTTGTTAAGCCAATAGTTCTTCATTTTAGGATATATTGATGTTAACTTTCTTGTAGAGAGTTGGGTCATTATACTGTAAGAGGGATAGAACAAAAATAAGAGTTTTGAGCCCAGTCACACGTTTAGTTTACACACAAACATACAGGCACATGCCTGAACATGGTCTGCATGTACATTGCTGGCTAGCTTAGAGCTAACATCTGTACAGTTTGAAACCGTTTGTTAATTGACCGATTGAGCAAATAAGACTGTCCAGATGCTCCAGCAGTCAAAAGATGAACATTTTTGTCTCACTTTCTGTCTTACGTCCCTAAAACTGACCAAATAACATGTTTAATCTTATTTGTTCCATATATACAAAAAAAACAAGTGGAAAAACGTTAAGATGGGCTTTTACAGGTGGCTGTTTTTGGTACTATTTGTTGGTTGGACACAGTGAAGTCCCTGAGTCTTGTCATAACAGTGAGGTTGACTGACAACTTGTGTAGGGTCAAGTGTCCAACCATCAATTCCTCCCTTTTCTTCCAGTCCTTATGCTTAGCTAGGCTAACCAACTTCTGGCTTTAGCTCCATATTTATGGCATAGGTGTAATATTGGCATCTATCTTCTTATTTAGCTCTTGGTAAGGAAATGAAGCAGAATCAATATTGAAAAACTATTCCTTTTAATCAGCTCTTCTTCTGTTTCCTTTAGTACATTAACCTGCAGCTCATCCTACGACTTCATGTGTGTGTTTCAGAGGTTAACTATCCCGAGTGGCTGTCCTGCCAGCTTTGCTGAACTCATGAGGAGCTGCTGGGCAACAGAGCCAAAAGTGAGTGATTTGCTGGTATTCATTAGTATGCAAATAACCAACAAATGTATGGTTTCCTTTGAATCTCATACAGCGCAAATGTTTGCGTGTTGATTTAGGGAAGGCCAATGTTCAAGCAGATCCTCTCCACTTTGGAGTCCATGTCGAATGACAGCCAACTTCCTCAACAGTGCAACTCTTTTCTTCACAACAAGGCTGAATGGAGGTAATGAGATCAGCCCAGTAAATGTATTTATTACTGTTTTTTTCACCAATATAGTGCCTCTGCCTAAGGAAATGTGCAACTGTTTTTGAAGAATGATGTGGAAATGTAGCTGACGGGGGCCGAGAAACACAAAAAAGACTTGAGATTGTGCATATAGATCTTTAATAATTACACTGATAGCTACATAAAGGCATAAAAACCTCCAAAGAATCATCCATCTGGATATACTTCCTCTCTTTACCCATAAGGCCCTAAAAATAATCACCATCTTTTTCAAGTAGAAGTGCTTAATTGGGTTGTATGAGCAGCTGGAGGTTTGGTGATGTTCAGCACAGCCTGAGTCTCAGCTGTTACTTTATTCTCTGTCTGCATCTCAGCGGGGCTTGTCTGTGCTCTGAGCTTTTCCTCAGAAGTTATGCTGGTGGCATCATGTCCAGGCAGCCATCTGCAGGTGGAGCAGGTTGGAGCTATTCTCACTGCTGGAAAACAGACATCGAAAATGTTAAACACAGAGAGACACATGTAGCTCAGGTTTTCTTTTACTATAGATTAAGCTGGTTTTTATTAGAAGTAGATGCTTCTGGGTGATCAGAGCAGGGAGAAGCTTCACTTAAAAGGACCGATGCCCAATCTCAAAGAGTGCTTAGTGCTGCCCCACTGACAAATTGTCAAGAGCATGTGGGCTCTGATACAGATTTTAAAACGCCAAATTATGCACTTTCCTTGAGTCCAAATTTCTGCAGACTTTCTTAAGGAACCTACCCAGAGTTCATTAAAAACTTGTTGGCATGAAGGAACTGATCGTGCAGCCCACTACTAAATGTAAAAAAACCCATCAGTCTGTTAAAGTAGTATTTCATAATAGCCCTTTTTAAACCTCTTTTTCCCCTGCAAAAGTGCCGTAACTAAGCTCAGCCATCATTACGTCTTTGTACATTCATTTTGATTCCGCGGCGGCGTTATATTACTGTACCAGTCTGTGAATTCACATTGCGTTTCAGCATTGCGGAAGAAGGGCACAGCGGGAGCTCCGGATACACACACAGCCAGACATGCACCCACACACAGTGCTGCGCTCCCCCGCTGGCTCAGCTGATCCTGTCTCACCCCTGTAACGCCTCTGTTACTACCTTGAAAGACAATACAAAGAGGGGATCAATTCATACCCCCATTATGCAGAGACAATTGTTTCTGATTCTTTAATGCTTTATTTTGTTTCATGGCAACATATGATGTCATGAGATAGTGTGTTCAGTTCAACATTTTTTATACCATCAAAGCCCTCACAGACTCACGCACTGCACGCCATGATATTAAGGTCCGTGAGGGTTCAGTGCTAGGCTATAGGTTTGAGATTGAAATTGGGCCAGAAACATGTTTTGTCCACTTCACAGCAGTGGGATCTGTAGATATAGTATATGGTGCATATAGATAGATTTAGTGCAGTTTTATGAAAACTTCAAGAGAAACAATATCTATCTAGTTTAAGTGGTGACTGTTAGCTTGTTTGAGAGTTATAGCAACCATATTAGGTACACAGTGTAGGAATTAAGCCCTTTATACCATTTGGCTATGTACAATATAACAAGATAGTTTCCATTGAACTAAATAGGGATGTCTTAATCTGCTTGTGTTGCTTGTTAAAAAAACCTTACCTAGTTCTATTTCTACAAAGCTTAGCAAACTTACATTTCGTGTGCAGAAGTAGAAATCCAAAGTGACACGTGACACGTGACACGTATAAACTATAACATCCTCTCTGCAGCAATACAGGATAGCTTTTAAAATCTGAAAATCTTTATGCCCTAAAATCAGTATTTGTTTGCTAGCTAGCATGTTAGGAAAAGATGTAAGGCTGTAACTTAGACACAGCGGTGCTTTGACCTGAAAGCTAATATCAGCATGCTAACATGCATCAAGTGCTTATATAATAGCAGGCTTACAATGATGATGCTTAGCATGTATAATGTTTACCATGTTCAATTTCTAATTAAATGTCAAGATGCTAAATGTTAGCATGTTAAAAGCCACTCGTGCATTAAACTGATGTTATTATGTTGTTGTTATTTGTTGCTAACCAACTTAAGTACAGGACAACATTAGCTTTTGATGTGTGACTGGAAACTGAGTCACATTTTGTTTTAATAAAAAGTGTAAAACATAATAGCTAATCTAGAAACTGTCTTTGAAAAAACCCTCACTAGGGGCGCAGATGGCCTAGCGGTTAGGTCGTGCCCTATGTACAGAGGCTATAGTCCTCCAAACAGTTGGCCTGGGTTTAAGTTTGACCTGTGGCTCCTTTCCTGCATGTCATTCCCAGCTCTCTCCTGATTTCCTACTCCTACCCACTGTTCTATCAAATAACGGCAAAAAGCCCAAAAATAAATCTTAAGAAAAAAAACCTCACTAAACAATTCTGCAAACTAGGCAGGCAAACAGAACAAATTATTCAGGAAGTTGAGCAAGACTGAGAATTGTTTGGGTTGGGAAATGTCAGGGTGGGGTTACTTGAGGACCAGGAGGAGTAAGAATGGGCTTTCCTGTCTGTGTTTCATGTGTTTGTGGACAAAAAGTGTGAGAGTTTTGTTGGTCTGAAGCACAGCATGGAATTTTCCGACATAATGTGCAGCCCCTCCTGCTGAGCAAAACAAACGTCCCCAGCGTGAAGTGAACATGAGACATTGTCCTGTCCTTGGCATTCAGAGCTTCAGATGCACACTAATCACCTTCTGACTTCAGAACAACACTGAGTTGTTTAAAGAAAAGTTTCATTTTATTACTCAATTTTAGTATTCACCACTGCTATCTGTTCTGGTACTCTTACTGCGATATATCTCACTATTTTTTACACTGTGTGATTCAAAGGCTAAGGCTGGTTTTATTCAATATCATCCTCCAATTTTTAACGAATCCCAATACAGAAACGTAAGCTGAGAGCTAAAGTTGCTTTGCTGTCAAACATTTAGTTGAATTATGTTTATAAGTGGAAATCTTAAAGTTTTTCAATGATGCTAAATATTTACATTTTGCTAACATTTCTTTGAATCATGCAATCACAAAAACATTAGGTCTTTGAATATTTCACCCAAGTCTGACAAATTCCTAACACTTGTTTGAATGACACATAAACATATGGTAGGTGACCATACGGCTAATTTTCACTAACTATGTGGAAAACAAAAAGGGAAACCTCTCCAAACAAGCCACAGTGTTACACTGGTCCAATGAATGACATGTGCCTCCATATCAATGAGCACAAGTACTGTAGTTAACTCTGTTAATCACATACACCGTCCTGCTCCAAAATAAAAGTGTCTAAAGCATCAAATGTGAATTTAACCTTCACGGTAAATATTCAACAAATTCATAATTGAATCCTGTTTTAGACATTTTTGCTAAAAACTACAGAACCCAGCTGTTTGAGGGGATAAGTTAGCATGAATTTGTGACTCCCAGAACATCTTTACTGACACCATACTGTTTAAAAAAAGAAACCTTTTTCATTAGAATGACAGAGTATCAGGGCCACATTTAACCCCTTGTGAGGACTTTTGAACTGATTTTGAAGTCGTCTCACTCTTGTACTGGTTCCTCTCTGTGACCTAGATAATAAAATGAGATTATCAGGTGAAAAAAACGTATTTCTTCATACTACATTGCAGTGCCTGCCTTTGGATTGGAATCTCAAAATCAAAACAAATCTATTTACGGCTCACAGGCCGAAAGTCACTGTTAACTCTGCCACACTGAGAAGTATTGTATTTAATATTTGTTTATAGCCTATTGTACTTACGGCTGATAACAGAACAGGACATTATTTAGACATTGCTAAAGGACACCAGAACACAGCTCATGACACTGGAGCTATGACTGATAACGTTAAACTGGTTGGTCAGGTAATAAATCAAGTTTACGAGGTTTCGTTGTTACAGGTTAACAGATCATACAGTTAGTAACCTTACGTAGCCACAAATGAAATCATAACCTCTTTGCTTTGCATCCTGCAAAATTAAAATCAACAAAGGAAAAGTAGTATCAAAAAGTAGATGTATTTCACGCACTCGATCCAAAACAAATGCACACATTGGCAAGAACCACATCTTTACAACACTTGGGGATGGTGCTTATGGGAAATGCTGTTTTCATCTCAGAAAAACACTCCAAAGAATCATCTTTTTTCATCCAAAAGAAAGTTTCTCTCAGAGGCTTTAAAAAAAACAAAAAAAATGTTATATTTCAAGAATAAATTTGTGATCTCACAATAACATGTCAAAAGATTACCAACATAAAGACAGAATTAGTTTTTTTGGAGAAAAAAAAACATAATTTCAGGCTACGGAGCCTTTATGTTATTTTCATCAGAGACACTGAAACGACAGACTTAAAGAATCTTGTGAAGTTTTACTTAAGAAAAGGTTTCAAATGGCATAAAGGCGAACCTAAGCCTTAAATAACAACCTTAGTCACATGATATTAAGACATAACTCGTAATATTACGACTTTAGTCTCTTGATTTTACAACTTTATTCTAGATAAACTATCATTTTATTTTCAAAATAATAAACCTTGTGCTCGACTTTACTCTCAAAATATAAGATTGTTTTCTTTAAGTGACCCAAACACTCCTTTGTAAATGATATAATAAGACAATTTGAAATCATAATCAACACATGTAACACAAATCAGCAAGGTGTTTTTCAGTAATTGATCTAGAGATAATTGTTTATATTGTGTTTATTATTGCTCTGCAGGATTGAGATCGAGGCCACACTCGAGAGACTGAAGAAGCTGGAGAGAGACCTGAGCACCAAAGAGCAGGAGCTGAAAGAGCGAGAGCGGCGTCTGAAGATGTGGGAGCGCAAACTTGTCGAACAATCCAACAGCCCGGTGAGTTCACAATTATCCCCTCTCCACCTTGGTCCACCTTCACCTCCGGGACAGTCACCATCACCTGTCAAGGGGTTAGAGCAGCACCGTCACCTCACTTTTACAAGTTCTCTCCTCTAAGCTGCTTCTGAGGGAAATAGAAATGAAAAAGCAGTGAAATGAAAACAAAAGTATGGAATGAGAAGTGACAGAGAAGCCAAATCATGAGAAAACTACGAGCGACATTTATTGTCAGCCTCTGGTCTGTACTCCACAGCAGTTTAGCATTATATTTTTGCATCCAAAAAACAATGGTTTTCAACCTTTGTTTTCACTTGTGAACAAAACCCTGTGTTACTGAATGCCACAGATGTATATCTTAGAAGCTGTTACTCAACAACACACAGGTTCTATTGTTTGAGGTTTTATAGTTGACTAAACCTTGACTCAAGTGCAATAAAATCCTTTCCTGTGTTTCCTCACCTTTCTTTTCCTGCCCTACCCTTCCTTTTTTTTGCTCTGTTCTGTTTACTTGTCTTTAAAAACTGCTTTTCTAAATCAAACCGCAGTTGACATTGAAATGTAATTTTTTTCTAATTTACACTTCTGGTTTCAAAGTGATTTACTTATTATTCTTTTCTTTCTTTCCGTCTTTCTGTCTTTCTTTCTATCCTCTGTTCTTTTCTCTTCCCTCTGTGTCTCCCTGTGTCTCTGCCTCCCAGCTCTTCTTACCTTTGGCTAAAAAGATAAGTGCTAAGTCGTATTATCAGTCAAAGATGGAGGAGTCAAACAGTTCACAGATGTCCTGTCAGATCACAACCTCCGGTAACGAGGAGGTGAATCTGCAGTCGGTGATGATGAAAGGCTTTGACGACGTGTTTTCCTTGGACTTTGGCCTTCCTGTGCTGCACTCGGGCATGCGGGTCAACATGCAGGCAAGGCAGAACTCCTCCGTGTCGAGCTGTGTCAGAGAAGGACGCAAAATCAACATGACTCTGGGGAAGGGACGCTTCGCTTGGTCTGATGACAGTGAATAGACTCGACGATGTTCTGTGGTGCAACAGCTACATCTGTTGAATTCCTTAATGTAACTTGATGCATAATTAGTATCGTGCAGGCACTTTTTCTCAATGAAGCGCTGCTTAAATCCTGTTAAATAGTTTAATTCAATGTCTACCATATCCCTGAAAAAGCACACCAATCCCTCTGCTTTATTCAACTTGTATTCATGATTTGCCTTTAGAAGTAGCTCAGCTCAGCACAGAAACATGTTATAGATTATATTTGTAACCCTCAACCTATGGAGGACCTATTATGAATGTCATTTACTGTATGCCTAATGTACTGGATGTATAGTGGCATGCTGTGAAGAAAGAGCCACGTGAGCCAGTTGCTTAGAGATGGCCAGGCTTTTATGATGAAGTGACATTTTGCTGACATTAAGATTGGCCAGTTTGTTCTGGATGTGGTGGAGTGCAGTTGTTGAGATGCAGTCTCTTACCAGGATGAAAAAGTACATGTTTTTTTTCTTCTGCTGACTGACCCAGGTTCAAAACAGCAGGAGAGAGACTTTTCTGTTTGATTGTCAGCTTCATTCTTCAGTTGACTTTTTAGTTTTCAAGATCAGCTACTTTCCTAAGCCCAGAAATATTATTTAAAATGAAGAAATTATTCAAATTTAAGCCTCAATCAGTCAAAGTATAACCAAATAAGTATAGGTTTTAATTATTAATGCACCGATTAAAAACAAACAAAAATAAACTGGGATAGGGCACCAGATAGCCTAGCAGTTATGCCGTGTGCCCTATTTAGAGAGGCTATAGTACTCTTCGCAGCGGCCTTGGGTTGGAATCCGACCCCGGCGCTTTGTCACCCCCCACTCTCTGCTCCCAACATTTCCTGTCTCTCTTCAGCTTTCCTATCCAATAAAGGCAAAATGGCCAAAAATATAACTTAAAAAAAGGGGAAAAAAAGAAACTGGGATGATACCAATGTTCAAACCAGTGTTTTTTTCCTTACTTCTTTGTAATTCTTTGTGTCTGTTCTTTAAATAAGCTATGTGTTAGGATGTCTTTAAAATGTTACTTGTAGTCCCTCTTGAATGTCACTGGAGTGTCTTACAAACTGCATGTCGCTGATCTTTCTCAGAGACAATGTTAGACTCCCACACTGCCAACATTTTCTTTCATATTTAACCATGAAAAACAAATCAGTTTGTCCAACAACAAGCGTCTTCTTCTGCCCAATAAAAATGTTCTCTGAATCAGCAGTTGGTATACCAGCTTGCCAGCTTTAAATTGATACAACACATCAGATACACATCGGTTACTTACATAGATGCGTGCCACATTATTTCCTTATGGGCCGATGTTTGTCAACAGGCCAATATCAGCCTATATGGATGTTCAACAGACATTGGTGTATCCCCAGTTTAAATAGAACCATCCAAACAGTATCACAACATGTGGTCCAACATATTGCCTCCAGTCCTGCACTTTACAGGAGAGGAATGGTATTAGCTATATTGTTGAGTTAGGTATTAAGCGTCATCTTGTGGAAGGACATGCTTCCTTGAGCATAGCCCATTAAATGCCCCCCTTGCTTGTTCTCATCAGTCATTCTCATGAGGATGTAATCCTCTGTATTCCTCTGTTGTTGCTTGTTAGCCTCCTGCCGTGAGCTAATATTCCAATTCAAACAATGCTTGTACTCCTGTGCCATCAAGTCCCTGCTCGTACTAGACTAGACATCACATGCACAATCATATAACTAGCAGGTTCTTTATGTGACTTATTTACCTGAATCCAACGTAATTGTGTCAATAAATCCATTTCTTTCAAACATGTGCCAATCAGTTTGCCCTCATTTATTTTTAACAAATGAAGATAAAAGGTTAATTTTCCATCAGAATATGTGACAGAATAGAGTGTGACTGATACCCCTTTAGTATGGTTTCAAAATGTACAGGCTGTTTTTCTAGAGCTGCTTCTTTCATATTAACTTCTTGTCACTTTGTAACCCCTTGAATTCCTGGTCCGGTTACCCATAATCCACTCAGTCCACAGGGGGGCAGAATTGTGTGGATTTAATCTTCACTCAAAGTATTTTTTCCCCCCACACACAAAAAGCTGACCCCGTTTTGAGTTTGAGATATCCATGAATCTTTGTCTACTGGATCTAAATGAAAGAAGCATGGCAGCACTTTTGTGAAATACAATAGGCTGCTTGAAAAGTGATGTTAAGTCACTCCAAAGAGACATTGGCAGTGTCAGTCTTTTTCTGAATCTGTTTACTTCCGAGCGGCAGCACTGGAGAAGGCGGGGAAAACGCTGCGGGGCTGAGTGTCTTTGTGCAGGCTGCACTGAAATATAAAGCAACAACTGTCTATTGAGAGCAGTTCATAATCTGAGCTGTTATCAGACGTCTTGGGAAGAAGACAGTGAATGGCGATTACTCATTCATTAAGTATTCTTTCCTTCGATTTTCCGTTGCATTATTTCTGTCATTACACACGCGTCTCATGAGCACAATGATGGAATCTTTATTTTGGCTGGCAAGTTTCTGCCTGATTACATTTAATGAGCAATAAATGATTTATCATTCAAATAAGATCACGTTAGATCAGTCGGATGGACATTTTGGTTTGATATAGACCATTAGAGGCGAGTCATCTCAATCGTGCAGCACAATAACCAGAATAGTAATGGCTTCCAGTACATGGAAAACACGGCTGTTTTCCATTTTAATAACATTTACTTGAGCCTTGTGATTTTGACTTTAAGATCTGTCTTTCATAAATACACACATTATTTTTACTGTCTGTATCCACCCATATTCTATTGCTGTTATTTCTATTTGTTTCTGTTTTTATGCAGTTGCTGCCCACCCTTGATATCTACACATGGACCGAGGAACATGTGGTTGGTATCTTTGTATTAACCTCAATATTTAGGCCTTCATTTTGATTTTCACATTGCAAAACACTATGGCAGTTCAAACTCAAATGTTACCGTTTTATTCCTTTTAGTATTTCTGGATGCAGCAAATATTTGGCGCAGGTTTGTTAATAAAACCTATGTTGTACTCTTGAACTTTTATCACATTTTAGCGACTTCAGATTCTTTATTTTTGAGTGTGTTTTCTTTTCTCGCACAGCGGAGGGCACATGTGGCATGCAGTTGTACGCTGACCTGTTTAAAGAAAATCACATCACAGGAAAGAGGCTGCTGTTGCTCACAGAAAACGACATGCGGGAGATGGGTGTCAAGTCCAAAGGACACGTAATGCACCTAAAGGCAAGGCAGAGTTAATTAAGAGTTAACATTTTTAATCCATATATTATTCACATGTTGAGATATATGCTTGTGAATATTTCAAATAACATTACATCCCAAATCTTCTGTTTGACAGGCTGAAATTGAAAAGTTAACCCATGATTACCTCGGGTTCGTTCACTTCCCTCCACTTTTAAAGGTATAAAGTTTCTTCTTTATCTGAAAGAAGTTTTGCTTTTTGTGTTTTTTTAATACTAATACATAATTGGCCTTCCCCCCCCCCACCCCTCAGGATGAGCTGGAAAAGGAGGTGGAGAGGTTGAAAACTGTAAACCTGGAGCTGGTGTTTGGATACCACTGGAAACCAGGAACTGGGAATTCTGTAAGTTTGGAGTTAAACACACCAGCACCACCAAATGATTAAAGACAATCACGAATAAATGTATGTACTTTGTACTGAACAGGGTTTTAAATTGCCACCATCTTGAATATGTTTGGTAATAATTGTTATTTCCTAATGCATGTACAGAATTATGTTTTCACCATGATTGAATCAGCCTCTTTGTACTAAGGCTGTTTGTTCTGAGGATTCAAGATGACGGCTGTTAAACTGATCATTGAAGGCATCACTAGACATGTATAAAACCAGACAAATAAACATTTCATTCTCAGCCATGTAGCACATCCCACATCGAACTTGCTCACAGCCCTTTGTTGGGGTCTCAAACTGTGGAGAAAGGGTGGCTCTTCACTTGCTGTTTGAATTTAATCAAAAATAGCCCATTTAGCCAGAAGTCATTTTCTTTTTAAAAGGCAAACGTTATTTAATCTTTCAGCTGTTCATTGTCCCATCATAAATAGTCCTCTTTCAGTGTGTTCGGCAGGGCTGAAACGAGCCTGCTAATTGCCTCCCATTTCTTCTGACATGTGGTGGTTTAGTGGGTAGAAAACACAGCAGGGAGAAGGAAACAGGAGGCTGAGAAAATGAGAGCTAATTATTTTCCCCTGCCTGGTGTCAGGTTCCGTGTCAGCCTTGTTTTTACAAACTGGAAGGTTTTTTTGCACTAAATAAAACAAACCCGCACTACATTTTTTTTCCTTCGCCCCTCTTTGCTGGCGATGTCATGGAAGCAGCTGCACTTCTCAAAGACAAAATGAGGGCCTGCGATTGTGCGGCCACCATCTGACAGCCACTGAGGGTCCCCTACTAATGAGGATATCACCGTGCAGCCAAGTGAAAGGTGCTGAATTATGTATGAGTTGTCATTAGACGCACTCGGGTCCTAGGCATCATTACCAGACATTGTTTCTGCTGGAGTGATTAGACTAGCGTGGACATGGAAGCCCCGGTGTGACCGTCCAGGGCCGACACCAGGCCGGCGCGGGGGCCACTGGTGTGTTTCTAAGCCAGTGGCTTGCTAAAGCTTCCCTTTTGAGCGGTTTCCAGCCCCCAGGGACAGTGCAGGAGAGGGCGAGGGCTCCTCAGACGAGTGTGTTAGTGCCACTCCTCTGATGTCTTTCTCTGTGATCACTACACAATGGATTGGCCTGTGCCACGAACCTCGGGTGGTTAAGCAGTGACCTGTGGTTTCGTGAACGGCGTTTGGGAATTGGCAGAATCATTACTGCTTCGTCAGCATTCTGTATGTATGAGAGGAGGGCTGGGGGATTGTTCAGATTTATGCATCCTAGTGGGGTTTTGATGTGTCCCACACACAGCAAGTCAGGAGGAAAACCATCACCCCTTGTCATTTAAAATCAACCAGATTCCTGCTGCAACAAATTT
This sequence comes from Tautogolabrus adspersus, assembly GCA_020745685.1. Taxonomy (NCBI): domain Eukaryota; kingdom Metazoa; phylum Chordata; class Actinopteri; order Labriformes; family Labridae; genus Tautogolabrus; species Tautogolabrus adspersus. The sequence goes on along the minus strand of CM036548.1, from coordinate 13,159,321 downwards.
ATCCTGGATCCCATGGAGAATATTACAATCAGATGTTTTTAAAGTCATCGTAGGAATATTTAATGCTGTCGCTGTAATTTTTTCCTCTTCGATCAATCCATTTTTATATAAGAACTGATTTCCATGAAGACTTTCAGAATTTGTTTAATCTGCCTTAGATATTGTATATACATATTTTTGGAGTTTCCCATATTTCCCATACCCCTGGGATTCATTCATAATATTTCTGTCATAATTTCTGTCCTTCCCAAAAATATTAAGATTTTGTGGTCCACTACCGTTGAACTACCTCTAGGTTGTGCTGTTGGTTTATATACATGTGTAACCAAGTTTTCCACACTGAAATTATAAACTTTTCCATGCAATCAGTTGTTGTTTCTTGAGTTGAGTGTAGCAGACCAGGCCTTCATTATCTCAGCATCAGCTTTTTTCTTTCTTTCAAGGACTGCAAATGGAAAATGTACTTGGAGCTGGATGGAGATGATGTCGCAGTTACCTACATTAGAGATGTTGTCTTCAGTGCCAACCGACAGGATGTGGAAATCCTGCGGATGACGAAGGTGACGACAGAAACACATTTCCCCGAACAAGTTACATATATACACTAATGCTTAATTTTGGGTCTTTTTTCTCTGTGTTTCTGACCTACCTGGGTTTATTTAAATTGAAGAATGTTTGTATTATGTTGCCATATTTAGTTTGTTTTTTTGTATTGCAATGCAGCCACCTTTTGTAATGGACAAATGGATCATTGGAATGGCACAGAACCAGCGGGTTGACTACACAGTTAATTATGAGGTGAGACATTTTAGCAGCAGTAAAACCATCTGCATCTCTCTCTCTCTCTCTCCATATTTATAATCTCCTACTGTTTTGACTTGATTCTACAGGATGATGTGAAGTCACCAAAGACTACCAGACACAGCTCTACGATGAATTGGAGTCTTGTAGGGGGACAGGATGAGATCAAGACTGTGGAGCTGGTCATCGAAACAGCACCAGCTAACATTGACTGGAACCCCAGAGACTGTGGTAATTTTTTGCTGTCATATTTGTTGCCCTGAAGAGTGCCAAAGTTTAACCTGCTGAACAAACATAATACATGTATTTAACTGTATTTTACCCTGTATATATATCAATGCATTTCCCCCTTTTTTAGATATTGATCCAAAATGGATGCACAGTGTAAGGTTGAAGCAGATGATGACCCAGAAATCCCAGCCGGCAACTGTTCCCCTGACTTCCGAGGCCCGCACTCTTCCTCAGTTCTTGTCTGCACATGAGAGCCAGGTCTGTTCTTATGCCGGAGCTGTGCGTCGCTCTCCAAACCGCATCCATAGATTGCCCTGGATCGACTCATCCAGCTCCTCGCCAACCACAAGCCTCTCCGCCAAACTCTCCCCGCTCCACCTTGGGTCAAAGGGCAGCAGCCCGTCCAGCACTACATCAGAGAGCACCTCAGAGAGAGAAAGAGAGCGCCCCCAGAGTGCTGGGGCAGTGCACAACCACAACAGAAACCCCTATTTTGGCAACACATTAACTGTGGGAGGGGGGCAGGGAAGGGGGCAAGCATGGACCAATACAAGAGGTAGTTATATTCATAATAAAACCAGCAAAACGTCACGACTGGCAGGAAGACCGCGTTCCAACAGTTACAGTGTCATGCCACAGAACCGCCCCTCCACAATACCAGGTATATTGTCTGTGACAGAAAGCCCTAGTGAGGAAAAAGAGGGGGGCAAAGCCAGTGATGGGGGGTGGATCAAAGTGGAGCGACAGAAAAGATTACCCCGTCAGGACAATAAACAAGTCAGAGGTCGACCGAGGAGAGGGGGCAGGGGGGGGACGTGGTGCCGGAGGAAGATCTTAATGTGGGCTGTGCTAAACATGTAATGTACTGAAAGGTACTACAGATAAAATATGTCTATACATGCTTATAAATGAACTGCATGTTGTAAAAGAATCACACTGATGCCTAAGATGTATATATGTATGACCTAGGTTTTATTTTCCAAAGCTTGCTGGTGTACTAATGCAATGCTATGGTTTTTATTATTATGATTATCATGATGATGATGATTATTATTATTATCATTATTATTATTAATATAAAAAGCAGAAGAGTAAATGTATTTTATGTCTTCTCTTTTTTTTATAAAGATGTTTGTACACCCTGGTTGCAGATTGGATAAAATGTTTTTCCTAATAAGCCTCTTTAGTGTCTTTGTGTACAGTGTTGTTGACATGGAAATGCATCAATTTACTGATACCTTTGACAATAGTTGAAACACTCAAAAGTGCAAAGGTGTAATTATGTGTGCTACTTGGCCTTGTTATTTTATGCTCCTCTTTTATGCATATCAACTTCCGGTTGTTTACATAAAGGCATAACCCTGTATTTCTTTTCTAAAATGTTTGCAGTTCTTTATGTGTTTTCTCTTCTTACGACATTTCCTCATCTCCTTGTGCCCTTCACTGATTACCTACAAAATGTGTATCTAAATGTTTCATATCACAAAGTGTTGTACATCATTGCGCATGTTCCATTACCATTTTCCATCTGCTGAAATCTTGCAAGTCCCGATAACGGGGGGGGGGGGGGGGGAGATTCTGGACACTGAATTTTACCCCTTTTTTCAGTCAACATTTTTACCCGCCTCGCATGCAAATTCTCAAATAAAAAGTTCGCGCCACGACAGACTACCTGGAAGACCCACTGTCCTTATCGCTTAAACGCCGCATAGAATAATTAAAGTACGCAGTTTTATGAATCAAATAAATAACCAACATACCTAAGGGTGATAATAACCAGGTTTTGTTACAAATGTATGCTGCGTATTTTGCAAAACATACATTGTTTTACAAAACTCCCTGCGTACATTTTATGCAGCTTTCAGGACCTTCCGGTGGCGCGGGAAATGAACAGAGTCTGGACTACATGCAGCTGCAGGTCCTGCATTGTTCAGTGCAGAGCTGCTGCAACGTGTTTCTGTGTGTCTCTGTTTTTCTGGGACGATTTGAAGAGAAAAATGCCCTCCACACGCTCCAAGGTAAGAAAAACTGTTTATTTGGTTAACATTGAAAAAGATTGTGTTTAATTCACTTACTTATGATAAAAAAAGTTTCTGTTTGAGCCACTTTTTCCAACGTTAAAACATTTTCTTTCCCGACCCTAGGTTATAAAGTGTTTGCTCTAAGTATTAGCTTAGACTTTGAGCATTGTGTCTCAAAACTTCAGAATTTACTTCTATTTTTTACAGTAACGCAACTTGGGGATATAACCATATTTAACTTTGTTGAAATTACTACTGATACATCAGTCTTTGGTTGAAACTTTGGTAGCGAGAAGTCATAGAGGTTAAGAAATTATAGTTAATTCTGGCATTTTGATTAACAATGAAGGAATCCCCTCAGTCATGTAGAAATGTAACAGCAGTTGTATTTCAACAAGGACTCCTCGGTCACCTACATTTGGCCAGGTTTGTGGATAGGGGTGTGTCCTGTTAGCTGGTCCAACTCCAAGATCAGAAACACAGGCTTAGGTTGATTTGATTATTTGATAAATCGATTGATATACACTTGAAGTATTTGGGAATCACTTTGGATTGGGTATATTTTATGCCTATAAACATAAAATGATAGCTTTAAAAAAAATCATTTGCAGTAGCTGGTATAAGCTCCATCAGGGATATGTTCAATAAACATTTTTTTAAATTGAGCAGATTGATATTCTTCTGTCACAAATCAAGCTATTTTCATGATAAAAAAAAATTAAATCACAATGAATTGCTACATTTCAATAGTTAATCGTGATAAATAGAATTTGTAATTGCATGTTTGAAATTCCATTATTTCACATTTACAATCTGAAAGTGTGGGGATTTATTTTTGATATTTGTACTTTATTAAGCTGAGAGTACTTTACTTAGATAGATCAAAGGTTAGGAACCAAAACATTTAAAAGGATCAGTCAATACCAATTGACTAGTTAATGCTGTCAGCACTAATATAAAAATAACTTTATTATAAAGTGTCTATTTGTAACACAACCTGATTTAAAACTGAAGTGATGATATTTTGTGTCTTTTGCATGTATCTGTATCTTACACTCGCCTGTTTTCATTTACAGACTCTGGCATCCCATCCTCTGTCCAAAAGGATGAGTTTGAGGAGCTTCCGCAGCAACCCCCTGGTTCCCATGGAGACGTCCTCTTCTTCCTCTGATGACAGCTGTGATAGCTTTGGCTCTGATGGAGGCTTTGCAAATACGGTAAACATTACATTTCAAACTTTGTATTTCAACTAAATGGTGTTAAATTTGTCGGGTCTTTGCATCACTATACGAAACCTAACTTTGTGTTTTTATTTAGAGGAGCAACTTGAGGCCATCAAGGCGGATGGCAGAGAAGCCGAAGGTGTTTGAGGTATCATCAGAGGAGGACACATGCAGCGGGTTTGAGAACGTAATCAACACTCGGATGAAAGCCATGGTAAGTTTTTGGAGGAGAAATACACTTGCGATGTATTTCAGAATTTAAACAGAAATTGGAAAAGTTCATTCATTTTTTTAAAAATCATTAATTTGATCTTCTTTCAGAAAGTGGACACTGAAACGCCAAAACGTGGCCGCAGGTCTAATATCCTTAAAGTGGCCATGACATTTCCATCCAAAAAGGTCGGCAAGAAGAGACCTGCATCTGAACCGCTCCCTCAGGTTAAAGCACAGAACACGGACAATGAGGGAGAAAACTTCATGCACAAGAGAGCCCTGAATATTAAGGAGAACAAAGAAATGGTATAACTTGCTTTATTTGTTTAAAATGTTTCTGAGTAGTTCGTACTTTAAACTGAACTTTGATCAGAACAGTCTTTCATCATACTCATGCGTTTCTTTTCTTTTTAGCTGGCAAAGCTCATGGCTGAGCTGAACAAAGTACCCGGTCTCTTTCCAAGACGAATGGCTTTGTCTGCTTCCACTACGGTAATTTAAATGACAGATCAATATCTGAATCTGTAGTCTCACATCTCCCCACAGCAAACAACTCTGTGGCACAGTATTAATCCGTACTATATTATCCTCTTCAGCCACGCCCAGCACCTCGGCGCTCCATGGGAACTTCAGTAGCGCGAAGGAGGAACCCTGAGCGCTTGTCTCGGCCCCACACCAGGTCTCGCACACTGGTGGATGGGCCCCCCAGCCCGACTCCAGAGGAGGAGCCTGAAGACAAGTTCAGCCTGGTTCGCAAGAGCCGCTACTATGAAGAGGATGATGAGCCAGTAAGTCTCAAAACAATCTGCCAGTCTTCTCTCGTTGCATCAAATTCTTCTAATACAGCATAGGTAATAATCACATTTTGACAAGCTATGTTTATTCCATCTGCAGCCCCGTCGCCGTTCCTTTAATGGTACCAAGGCCATCCCACATGTTGTGCGACCTGTGGAAGATATCACAGAGACCGAGCTGCAGAGGATTTGTGACAACGTGCGGGAGAAAGTCTACAACAGCTCCACTGTAGGTTCCTTATAAAAAGAGCTGAGAAACTACGCTTGATTGTTAGGCCATCAGCCGAAGTAAAAAATGCATTCTCCTTATTTTCAGGGATCCACTTGCCATCAGTGCCGCCAGAAAACAACTGACACCAAAACCAACTGCCGTAATCCTGAGTGTGTTGGAGTGAGGGGTCAGTTCTGCGGCCCCTGTCTCCGTAACCGATATGGAGAGGAGGTCCGAGACGCTCTGCTAGATCCTGTAAGTAACTAGATCTGCAAGGTTATATTCAATACCGGTTGTGCGCCTGTGCTGACGGATTTCCTTCTTTCATCAGGAGTGGCAGTGCCCGCCATGCAGAGGGATCTGTAACTGCAGCTTCTGTAGAGCCAGAGATGGTCGCTGTGCCACCGGAGTGTTGGTTTACCTGGCTAAATATCATGGCTTTGATAACGTGCATGCCTACCTGAAGAGGTATGTAAAGCCTTTTTTAAAACTTCAAACACATTTTCACACATCTGAGAGTTTGTTCTTTAACTCTGTGGCTCTTCTTCTCTGCAGCTTAAAAAAGGAGCTCGAAGAGAACAGCGAATAAAAGAGGAAGGACGGAGCAGATCTGGGACCTTACCAACATCATTTTACACAAACTGTTCATTGTGTTTGAGGCATTATAAAACAGTGCTTAGAGTTCCTGTTTGTAAAATTTTAAATACTTTATGTAAGTATCGATTTACATCTGGAGGAATCTCCAAAAGCCAGTTCTCTCCGGCCTTGAGCTTGAATCCTTTTTGTTCTCCACATATCCCTCTGTCTCCTCTCCTTTTTAAAGACTGACAGCAAAATGTGTTTCAGGGCCATTTTCTAACATTCACTATTGTTCACTTGTTAAACAGTCCTCTTTGATCTTTTATATGAAGATTGAGCAGAATCTTCCTACCTGTTGAAAAAAAAACGAGGCTTGTTCAGATGATCTGCTGTATTTTACATTGTTTTAAATGTATAGATTTTATACTGGCCCACATGGAAATTAATTGCTCCACTAAGTGATCCATTTTTGTGCCTTTTATGAAAAAGTATGCTCCGCTGCAAATTGATGCTTCAGCTGTAAATTTATGCTTGTGTTTTTACAAGTTTTCCAGCGATTAAGATCAGGTGGAAATGTAAATATTGAAGAAAAACAACAACAAAATGATTACCGTAGTCTGAGTTGGCATGTCCCGTAGAAACAGCCCAGTGCTCTTCATGCTGTTAAGGTGATGCAGGTGGAAAGGGCACAGACTGGGGTCCACTGCCTCTCACTTTAAAGCCGTGTGGAACTGTGTGATATACTACAGGGTCTGGTTAAATATCCTTCATTAGATAACTGTCACTAATGGTGTGGAAACAATTAGCACACTCTAATGGGAATCTCATACCTGTAAATCATTTGATCCTGTTAAGGCACATTCTCGCTCTGCTGCAGTCTCTTTGGCTCATTTTCTGCCGTACTCAGTTAAGTAGGAATGGTTGAAGGTGTCGCTGAAGTGGCCATAGAGTTATGGCCTGCGTTTTTTTTTTTTCTTCAAGTGTAATACTCTACACGAAATGACATGAATTAACCTTTGTGTCGCATCTCTGAAACGTTCTTCATTGGACCCACACCAGGATGAACTCTTGATTACATGATACATGTTGAAAGTAATCAACAGTTGAGGTTTTTCTCCACCATAATGGCAGGTTGAGGTTATGTAACCACTGCTCATGTTTATCAGATACTGCAGTCTGTACTGAGAGTAATGCTGACCTCTTGATGGATACATTTGTTTTGTTAAAGCTTGCTTTGTGTTAATTGGGTTTACAATACATTTTCATTAAAGCGTTAATCATTACATCTTAGTGTTATCTGTTTTATTTGATTGGCCATCACTCCATTCAGAATGGATGAAGCTGTAATCATTGAAATCCTGCAATGCATGTGTGAGCATTGACGATCTAAGAGTGACAAGTTCACTTACGCATCAATCACCATTCACCAACTACGGCCCGTATTTAAAGAGGACATATACCCCTTTTCCACCTTTTCAAACAGTCCCCTGTGGTCTAAATGAAACATCTGTGCTGTGCTTTGGTCAAAATATGACATGAATCAAACACCAGAGGAGGTTTGTGACCCTGATTAAACCAGCTCTCTCAGAAAGCTCTGTTTTGGTGTGTGTGTCTCTTTAAATGCAATGAGACCCCCACTGAGTTTTCCCGGTAGACATCACTCCTCTGTAGTGAGAATAAAAATGGCAGACCTGCACAAAAGTTTTGCTCTAGGCTGGGGTCGGAGTCCATGGGTGGAGAAAACGGGAGAGGAGGGTATTATTATTTTTTTACCAGAATCCAACTTGTGATGTCACAAACTGAGAAAATTTGAAACTGAGCATTTTTCTCTGTGTTGTAAGACTTATGCAGACCACAAACAAATGAATGGATGAATTTATTTCAAATGTTGTGGGTCGGTAGACACTCAGGTTACCCAAATATATGTTCAAAAACACTGTAAAAGTGGATTTTCATAATATGTCCCCTTTAATGTATGTTTCTTTCCACATAGTAAAACTGATTTATGTAATCAGAGCAAAGTGTTAATTCAAACCTTGTACACTGGTCACACAATCCTAAGATGTGTTTAGGTTTTTGGTAAAATTCAAATGTAAGAGTAAGAGGCATCTAGTTGGTAAACTGCCCCTGCACAATTTGAATGTAATTGAATTGAATTCAAAATAACAACACTTAAACTAGCAGGGCTCCAAGCAGAAGTTTTAATTATGTCATTAGACTTCAGGCAGTTTGTCTACCTTACAAAAAGAACACTTACAGCAACATGGCAGCCTGATGGTCTAGTGTTACTACATCAATCAATATGTTTTATTGTGAGTTAGTGTGCAGGACTTTGCTTGTAATTAGTTGTCAATTCAACAAACTGTCCAAATATTACATTCAAAAGCTGAAACTAAACAACATATTGAACTTCTATGATTACATAATTACAATCTGAAACAAATTACTCATTAGATTTATTCATATCAATCTAGTTGTAGTAGATCTAAAATATAGGATTGACGAGCAATGTCCGCCTACATTGCTTGCCAGTTGACCATCACTGCAGCACAGTGTTCATGAGACAGAAGATTTGGATAACGGTCATTATAATGTTCAGTAGAAAATGGTGCAGTAGGAAATTGACTTCATGACTTTGTGGTAAGAGTGCAGGGTGTAAAATAACTTTTGTCCAGCAGCCAAAGCAAGTCTGGCAATCACTGGTATATTACCAGCATGTGGCTCGTAGCTGGTGCTGAGAGTGTGCCCTGACAGTTTGGGTTTACTCTGTAAGTCTATGTGTTTTCATCATCCGGGCAGTTTGGCTAGTAGTTATGAATATGTGTGCTGTAGGTCGGTGTGTGGTGTTGGTGTTATGTTCATTCACTGTCCTGTCTGTTTGCAAAGAATGAAGCAGACCTCCATTACAGCCCACTCACCCTCACTGTCCTTCACCCTGAATTATTTTTCATTTTTTAGCCATAGCACAATGCATGTTGAACAATATGTAACAGGAAGTGATGATCCTGCAGAGGGTTGACTTGGCTATTGTACACAACCAGGTCAAATGTACCAAAGTAACCCATATGCCCAGTTTATGCCTTTGTTGCATCTAGGCTTGAAGCATTAGTCATCGATCCAATTCCGACATGAGTTGAATTCACACAGGACATTTTAAGGACAAAGCATGAAGGACCTTTAAAATACTCTTTAAATGAATGGCAGATGTAGCTGCTGCCAGAGATCACCTGCAGTGATGTCATACTGGAATACTACAATTTTTTTAAATATATAATTCTTCTGTGAACAATATGCAGCAGAAGCCAGCAGCCGCTTGGCTTAGTTTAGCTAAGGTAGTTTAACCTATGTCTGTTTAAAGCTGGGTGTGCAAAATGCTCCACCTGCAGTGAGTCTGTACAAGTCCCAGTGTTTGTCTGATAGGCTGCGAGATAAAGAGATATTCTGCCATAAAACCCCAATAAAAAATGTTACACTTTAGTTTTGTGTTTTTGCTGCTGGCTGTCCCGACCAGGTCTCCCTTGGCAAAGAGGTTCTTAATCTCAATAGGATCAACCTGGTTAAAAAAAGGTTAAATATATATATATATATATATATATGTATAACTTTTAAAATATACCATGTTATTGATGTTTGGCTTTAGGCAGATTGAATTACATTTGGACAGAGCCAGGCAAGCTGTGTCCTGTCTTTTTGCCTAGCTTAGCTAACTGGTAGCTTGTTTGAGCTAGTTATTAATCAAATATGTGAGCCACATCAATCTTCTCAACTTACATTGCAAAATGTATATTTGTATAACCATCCTTTAATGTGTGAATTCTTCATTGACCAAGACCTCTGTCTCTTTGGTGAAAATGTTATTTAGGGTGTTTACTTCTCACTTTCATCACACGACTGTGTGTGTAAGTGACAACAGGGACATCGACTTAAATGTTCTTGGCTCATTAGATTTTGGAATCCAACAATTGAGTAGATCTACAAATTCAATAAATTCATATTCACTGTATGTTCCTTATTAAGTCTGCAAATATAATATTTATCTATTACACAACAACAATGAAAAAAGACAATGAAATAAAACATAATCAAAGCAATATAGCAGCTACTTCCTGCTTAAACAAGAAATCACATTTAAAAAACATCCTGGGGAAGATTTGAACAAGTAAAGAAAAACTCATAATGTATGATCAGTTTTATTAAAAACATTCATTTTAAAACTTGGTTATGGTTTGCTCATTGCCATTAAGGTACATTTGAGTGAAACATTAGAGTTGGAATACATCTTTATGAAATGCTAATTATGGTAACTGGCTGAAAATTCCCCAGTTGTTGGATTGACTAATACAATCACATCAGCTTAATGATACATAACTATTTGCAGTATCTGTATTAAACTCCATTTATGAAATGGTATAAATAAAAACACAATTATATTTCTTATACTTTTGAAGGCTCATCTTTTTCTCCTTTGTTTCCTCCAAAAAGGAAATTTCAAAAACTATTATTAGTATAATAAAGATGCACTTGAAAATACTAGTCCTGTATTAAACACCAATGATCATCCACTTTGGGGTGATGAATATTTAGGGAAGTAATTGTTTACAACGCTCAAGCATTGAGCTGATCTGGTAATCAGGCTATGAAATACAATATTTATTCATTAGAGCAGATTTAATGAGGCCTTGCGGCGCTAATTATGAAAACCAGTGTAGCAGTAAATGAGTAGCGCACGGTGGTGGGCTGCGGGGTACCTGTAAGGAGGGACTGGGGGTTGAAGTGCCCTGAGTCACATGGCACAGTAAGCAGCAACACACAGCTCTGACTGTGGCCGTCCAGCCCACAGCTATACATCACCGGACCTGCAGACAGGTCGCAGATGGGTCTTGTATCCCAGCATGCTCTGCCCTCCTACATCCAGGAATGAAGGCTGGATCTCTGAAAGGTAACTTAATATCAAACAAATCTTTGTATTGCACATTAAAAAACAAGGTAAAAAAATTCAGGCGGACTTGCTCCGGGCTTTTAAATGTCGTCTCCCTTAATATACTGCCATCCCTAAAGCTTATTCTGCAGCTTCTATTTGTATGCAGGTCTTGAGATATGTGGTAGGATTTTGCAGCATAATATGGGTTTTGATTGACTGATATTTTCATTATGGCTGCAGGGTAGCGTGCAGACTGTTAATTTGCTTGGGAGTCCTGCAGGTCTACGGTGATTGTAGCAGAGCCAGAAGAAAAGCTGAATAAATGAAACTCACAGGGCACAATCACAATCTGTGGGTCAAAATCAACTGATTAATTATAATTTAGAATCAATCTGTCAGACCTCTGTAATAAACACCGTTTCAGGCTTGCTGCTTAATAACCAGCTTTACGTGGTACCAATGTAACATGGGACATCGTGCTACAACCTGCAAAGCTAAGATATTATTAAATACTGTTTGTACTTTAAAGAGGAGACATTACTATAAAAAGAAGAGTAATATGTACTGGATCTACTTTCTGATACGATATCTTTCCACACAAGAATCTCCTTCCTGCTCTGACCTCCACATCCTGTAAAGGTGTAGTGAGCAGAGTACTGTTAAATGCACTGTGAGTGACTCCGGGTGGCAGCAGCCTTATGACATGTTCCTTTCCTCCTGCTCCAGCCTGTAAAGTGATGGAAACAGCGGTTTGGTCCAGGTGTCAGGGACATTATCAAGAGAAAAAAGGGCTGCCTGCAGTTGCTCCATCTCACAGGAAATTGCCAACTCACCCTAACAAAGAAAAGGCATAAGTGCACTTGCTGCTGCCTTCAAGGGGAGCGTGATAAGATGACATTATAAATACAGAATTGTTCATGGAGGTGGAGGGGAAGGCACATCAGGCAGCCGAACTTGACTGTTCTGTTTTATTTTATTTTTATGTGCACGTCTGACGCCTGTTTGGGGTTTATTTTAAACAAAATCTGCTTCTTCTCCACTTTGGATTCAAATATATTGTAAATGCGTTGCAAACTGTAATTGTGTCTGTTTATTTATACTCCAAAGCACTTGAAACTGAAACTGGTTTACAACTCCACTTGCAGAGGGTGGGAGACAACTGATGATTCAATGAGTATAGAAAGTGTGTAAATAATCTCATGCATCCATAATATAGTGTAAGTGTTCAATATATACTTAGTATATATAGTGAGCTGAAGTGTCTGCAAAGTAAACAACACAGTAAGATCATTAGGATGGAGATTTTAATTGCAGATTTTATAACAAACAAAGTCTTATTTTTGCATTTGTTACCAAACACATTTTGTAGTGATTTTCAAGAAGATATCTTTGAATAAAGTAGGAAATTTATGTTAATGATCTGTTAATGCTGATTATACATCATGTCGACGTGCTGTGATTTACAGATGTTTAGTTCTGTCTCTAATGCATCGTTCTCCTGGACACCTGAAGGGGGAGCTCTAATACAGGCAACTTGCCGCACTTTATATTGCTTCAACTTTCAACAAGTCTTCAGGAGGAGAAAGTTAAAGGGACGTTAAAGCATTATGGGACATATCACAAAAATTGTATCCTATCAAAAGATACTTGAAGTGTAAATTTTCAGCTCTGCAAACAAGGAAACGTTGAAAAAGTGGCAGAAATTCTGTGTGTTTTAATAGACATAATGATATTTATACCTTTGTACCAGAGAGGAACATTCAGCAACACAAAAGAAAGATGGTGACATTGTGTGCACGGTGTTGTAAAACTTCACACTGAATTGTCTAAAGAGTCAAGCAGCACTCTTTGACTCTACAAGGGGGAGGGGAGGGAGGGAGGGAGGGAGGGAGGAAAGAATGTGTGTGTGTGTGTGTGTGTGTGTGTGTGTGTGTGATGGGGTGGGGGGGGGGGGTGGGGGGTAATTATGACCAGGGGAACGCAGGGCTGTAATCTGTAAATCTATTCTAACTCTAAGTGAGAACTGGTACATTGGATTGATTTTATTGAGATCATACATTATAAATGGGGCATGGAGGAGCTTACAGCCTTTGAGATGGTGGTGCTCACGTGCTTCATTAATTTTTACTTCATTAACTCTCTCCTTCAGACCCCTTTCAATGCACGATTCATCGCTGTGCGGCCATGAATCCAGGCCGCAGTCAGAGGGGACGAGCCAGGGACAACTTGCAGTGGAGTGGATACACCGAGTAACGCTGTCCAAACAAATCAGTAACACATGAAATATACATGACCTCATGCTCATGCTCCAGCTCTTTATTTTTTTTGCACGTATAAAAACTTGTTCATAAAGAATAACAGTACTCATTGCAGTCACAATGGGATGAAGTGCTGTATCAATTTAGCTGTCAAGAAGTAGTTACAGCAGCACAAATAAAAAGCATGAAAACAAAAACTATTTTCTGGAAGCCAAAGAGAAAGAGTTCACAAACTCTTTTAATTCCGCTTTAACAATATACAATTCTGCTATTGACAAACCGGCATTTTGGAACAATTATGTCTGTCATTATTGTTGTTTTCAAAAAATCCACTAAGATAATTACACAGTACAGACCCTCATCCTTATAGCTACTGTATCCCTGCAGTGTGTTTACTTATAGCTGTGGTTACAAATCCATAGGTGCTGCTGCGGTTGCATTTTGATTTACAGCGAGGAATATCAAAATTCCCCAGTGGGCCCTTTAGAATGGACCATTTGTTTAACATTACAGCCTTAAACCCAACAATATCAATCAGTCATGAAAGCACCTATGCATGCTGCTCTGCCCTGCATCACCATTAACTGCACACGAGTGACGGCCCCTGCTAGTTTGCAAGGCGCCGGGAGGAGAGGATGAAGGGAGGTAAAGAGGGGTGAATAGATGGTGTTGGTTTATTTATTTATTTGTTATTTTTTTGTGAATGACCTATACAGAAATATTTGAAGTGTGTGTGTGTTTCATAGAAAAGTCCAGGGTGGATGCAGAAACCTTGAGAAAATGTATAACTAGGAGAGAGGAGTGTGTTTGATGTTTTTAAGGACGCTATAGGTGAGGATTGAGCAACAGCTGCCGCCTGAAATGACACATATATCGTTTGAGAATACTTTAATGTGGGGCTGCAACTAAGAATTATTTTGTTAACCATCAATCTGTCACATTTTTCTACAATTGATTGATGAGTTGTTTGGTCTATAAAATGTTTAAAAAGTTACACAAAGTGACGTCTTGGAAATAGCTTCAAACATTCAACCGACGGTTCAATTGTCAAAAAATGTTCAATTACGAAAAGACAAAAGGAACAAATCCTTACATTTCTGAAGCTTGGATTAGCAAGTCTTTGACATTTTTGCCCCCTAAAAATTAAAGGAACAAGTCGCTGCTTACTGAAATATTTGGAGATTGGTTTCTCCTCCTGACATGATATTATTTTATAGAAATGCACCTTTTAGTTTAATATTTTTTTTGTCTGACATGATTTTTGAACACATTTTTCATCATTGTTTTTTCACAAGTAAAACACTGAGGCAAGGATATCTAATGTTTCCCCCTTTTTCAATTTGACCCGATGTTTCTAATCTTTAAAAGTTTAACTCCAGGAAAAGAAAGGTCTCCTTCATTATAAATGTCATTTGTGTGCATGTTTGCTGAATTTCTGTGGTTAAGATCATGATTGGCTGTAAAACTAATGTGATGTAGAAATCCCTGCTTTCACGGATGCGTTTTAAGAGGAGAGCAGAGACAACTACAAAGCCTTCTGGTGTCAAGCTCTAAACACACAGCATCCTGCAAAGGAAGAAGGCCAAACCGTCACAAAAGCAACACACATTTCTAAATGGGAGGGCCCTTTAAAGATACTATAGACACATTCTGTGTATTAAACATAAACAAATGCTGAAACTGCTGCTTTTCAGAGACACTATTTGCCTGTAGCTGAGTGTATCCATGTTGTCACTTTTATGAAAGCTGTGCAGTTGTTCAAGCTTCAAACCTGTTGTCAGCCTCTCCCCTCACTGAGGATGACAACAACACACATCAGTGATCGGGAGCTAAGTGCTTTTCTTTTGAGGCAGCATAAACTTCTTAACATTTCAAATCTGTTACGACAGCTGTCCCAGAGAACATTTGTGAGATCTGTTTCACCACACATGTTGAAATGATGAATCCCTCATTACATCTGCCATCAAACAATATCTCCAAAGCTAACAGTTGACAAAATCTAGTTAAAACATTCGGTGGGGGAAAAGCTCTTAAAGTGAAGAATTAATGGGAGCAAAAGAAAAACAGCTCAGAGACAATTAGCACCAGAGACCACTCTATAATCTTTAGATTATTTGCACCACTTAAAAGCAGCACACATGGTTAGCATTGTAGAGGGAGCAGAATGAACAACACTTGAGTGGATTTGATTTGGTCTCCCTAATCTGCATTTCCTTTAAAATGCCTTTCTTCTGCTCCAAAATGTCAATGTTGATCAAATCCAGCTGGAACGAGCCAGTGTGGGTGTCAGCCCAGTTGCACAATCTTTCATAAGATTTTTTTTCCCCAAGAGCAGAGTATAAAGAGTCTGAATAAAGAGAGTTTCTAGCTGTCACCCATGATATAATGGAGATTCAGCATTTTTGTGTGTGCATAGATCCTGCCGAGGGACTGCAGATGTAAACTAGCTCTAAGCTAACTGGTGCAAAGCATCAAATGGCAACATTTATGTTTGAAATTGTACGTGGTCCTGTGGTTGAAAAAAAAAAGTTGACTTTCACTGTACGGAAAAAATGTACAGATTGTTCATAAATTCATGCATTATGAATTCTCAGTTCTTCTCACAGATAAAATAAAACATCTACGACCTTCGCAATAAATATAGACGTCTACTTGATGACCCAAAAAACAGACAATCTATTCTCCCTGTATGAAATTATGAGTTGAAATTGAGTGAAATTAATCTACAATTCATTTTTCTGGGGAACCCCCAGGGCACTCCTCTGGGCCCACAGGGGTTCCCTTAGATCTCACTCTGAGAACCATTATATTGGTTCTGGTTAGCAAAAACATCCCAAAGCTATGTTCATTTAAATAACACATTGTGTTTTTTTGTGGATTAAAAAGAAAAAAAGTGTAATTGCTAAATGTGAAATTTAACCCTGGGGCTTGTTGCTTAACCAAACATGCTTTGGCTGGTTAGGCTGAGTCACAGAGGAAATGTCTGGCACACAGATTGAATTTGTTCTCTCTGAAGTCAAAGGCAGGAAAACAATTAAGTGTCTGCCGCACATTTCTATCACTGTGTACCACTTGACACAGTTTTTCACATCACTGGGGCAATTGTCTGCAGAGAGCGACGAGACAAAGCCATTAATTCCAATGTCTGAAAAAGATGGCATTGTTATTTTCTGATTTTGAAACATTTCAATTAAGCCGCTGATGGAGATAATAAACATAATGAGTGAGACTTGAACTGTTGTCTTTTGTGCTGTCACGTCCATTTTCAGGACGCTTTTAAAGCACTGGTGCATCAGAGGGAGCTTTGGTCGCAGAGGTAGACAGGTGTGTGTGTATCTGTGTGTGGTACTATCCTTCAGGGCCCCTTCCCCTCCTCAACCTCCATCTTTCATTCACCGTTGAGTCCTTTAAAAACAAGGTGAAGTTCAGCAAAGTTTCTGTGCAGAGATGATCAAACAGTCACATCACTAATGGCGATGGGTGACAGGGCCAGTGAATACAGATCAGCTTTAATTGTGGTGGGTCTTACTGCCACTGTCTGTCAATCTGAGCCTTTGAATTGGTGAAAATTTGCTCTGTTCATTCTGTTAAATGACGTATCCAATTAAACGCTTTAGAATTCATGATCTTCAGTCAAGGTTAAATGAAAGCAGTTACTCCTGTCAGCGAGGTGATTAAAGGCTGACTACATCAGGCACCATTTTGTGCACATTTTTTTTAAAATTTGGAACTAAAGTGTGAATCTTTATTCATTACGTGGAGTCCTACTACATAAATGTCCAGCACAGACCCTCTTAATCACCTTGTTCATTCTAAATTTCATTTGAGTATTTAAATCAGAGTCTTTTCCATATTCAGATTAAGAAGCAAACAAACCTTTAAAAACACTTTTGTTTGGCCCTAAATGAACCTCTTTAGGTAGAAAAGTAGGCAAAGAACCTTCAAACTCCTCTCTGTTTGTTGTTTGCCGACCAGTTTTATATCATGCTAAATAATATTTGTCCCATTAGCTTTTTAACTATGATTGAAGGCACACAGCACTCCTGCATGGCAAAACAAAGAAAAAAGGTTTTTTGACAATTGGTTTCAATGGACAAGTGCAGCACAGCAAGAAAATTAATTTTCTATCAGCAAGATGAATGTTGTACAAGGTTATTAATGAGCATATAATGTGCTTGTGCAAGGAAGTTCTCTGTGTCGTTGTGATAAATGTGACGATGGAGGTGAAGAGCATGTTGACTAATGAGTATCGTCCGGGGATATGATCTCAGGAGAGCCACCAGTCTGGATTTCACACCTCACATGATGCTAATAACCCAAGGTCCAGCAGTCAAGCTGCTTGTTACAGAATTAGCTCTGTCATTTCGGCAAACGTCTGACCTGCACACTTCTAGCTTTAGATTATGCTTTATGTTATTGAAGCGGTGCACTTACAGCTTCTTATAGGATCCTATCTGCTGTGAAACAATGCGAGATACAAAGTTCACCTGACCAAAGTGAGGCTGGCATGTATATACTAATGAGACATCGTATACTTTACCCTACAGTTCACAAAATAAACAACAAATATGCAGACACCCCCCCCCCCCCCCCCGTTTGTTTTATATTAACATTGAATGCATATACTTTAAAATGTAATTTGTATACTTTAGCATATTTATTTTTTATTATATTCCTATAAATTGTCAAAATAACATGACTACCTATAGGCTGTTGTCCTGCAGCTCAGGTCCCACATAGCCCGTTACAATGTGTAAAAAATAGAAGTGTTGCATGTGTTTGTGTTCACAAGACACACAAAATCTGATGTAACATGCCTGAGAATGAGCCACAAGCCTGATGTACTTTAATATGTCTAAAGTTTGTTTATGCACCAGATGCCACAATTAAAAGCGATCACATGAAGCAGGTCAATTTAACTTGTGTAGGAAAAAAATGCATATTAACTTGTCATAAAAGTTACAAGGGAGACAGAGAGCAGCAGCAGACAAACATTACAGGGAACAAAATGAAAACCTCTATAGGTTCCTCTGTGTTGAGTCCTTTGGGTACATAATGGCACACAGGCCTGAGGCCCAAGATGCACATTTGAATGACTGCCAAATACATAAACTAGGCTCACTCAGGGGTTCATGGTGAATAAATAAGGCTGCGGATTACATCAAATCTCTTCTCTAACCACTACTCCTGCACACCACTCCCAGTGTAGAGACCATTTAAACTCTAGAAGGGGCCAAACATCAGCAGTGGGTCCCCTTTAAACAAGTCTGACTAAAGTAGAAAAATAAATAAAGCCTCCGGCGCTCTCCTTTAATGTATTCAATTAACTGGGGTCCCTCTAGAGAACTGCAGCGCACACTTGGATAAAGAGAGAGCATATTGCCTGGAGATGAATACACTGAATGCACTCATTCTGAAGACCATGATTGGAAATCTTCCTCAACAGGTTCTTACTTAATTAAACTTCCCTTCATCTGACTTTTTCTGTCGCTTTCGAGGGAAAAATTGGGAGAGGCGTATTGAAAGCCAGGGAAACTTTTGCATGTTGTTTACAGGGCAATTCGGTGGGGACTTGACAGGCCTGTGATATCCTCTACCGTCACTCGGGAAAGTCAGCCTGAAAGAACAGAGAAGTATATAAAATCTCCAATTCAATCATAGACAATTATGTGGTGAAATGAGAGAAATTCAGCAGCCGTCAAGTGTGAGTGGGAGGGATAATTATCTGGCAGTCATTATAGCTCCCATAATAGCATTTAACGGCATTCATATACTGTATGAACATATTGCGCTTGCTGGAAACATGTAAGTTGAACATAATCAGAGAAGCCATTCCTTGCGAACATATGAATTCATCTGTATGCCGAGACTTGTAACATGTCCATAACGTCCTTGAGTAAAAGATGTGCAGTATGTTAGTTTCAGATTTATCTAATTATCTCCGAAATGTCTCATGAGGATCCATTCAGCATCCCTTTTTACTGTTTTTTTTTCACCTCTGCAGCCCCATTGTGCAGCAAAGCCCCAACTGAGTTTCCTATCTATTAAAATCTCTCTTCACATCGCCTACATCCACAGTTTGCTGCACCTTTTCCATCAGCTAAATCAACTAAATCAAGCTCATTAAGTGTCATTATTAGCTATGTATTGTTATCTCCCTCAATGTAGCACTGACAGACCCCTCCCCGCCCACGCGTGTCCCCCCTGATACCAGGACCTTTGCCTGCTCAGTTCTAATTGGCCTTTATTGTGTTGTTCTCTCAAGAAACAGGAGAGACATCTACATCACATCTCTCCCCTAGCTGCTGAAACAAGCCCAGTGAGGATAAATGCATTGACAAGAGTGTGATATTTGTTTTAAAAGCAGGAAACACTGTGCAAGGACGTGGAAAATATGCGTGGAGAAAGGTGCCCCGGATTTTCTTTTGTGTTTAAGTGTGGTGTTAAAGACTGTGGACGCTCCTTAATGCAGCATGGCGAATGTATTTCCACAGCTGTCAGGGTGATGGACAGAGGGGCGAGTTCCTCTATTGCAGAAGCATGCTTCTACCTGCACACAATAGACCTGCAAGATGGGAGTGTAGATTGATGAAGGAGAGGGGAGAAAGGAGGGTGGGTATGTGTGTTACCATAGAGGAGGAGGAGGAGAAGGGGGCTGTGAAGGGTGCGGGGAGGTTTGTCCCATTGCAGGAGTTATTAAGTTTGTCTCTGGGACACACTTGGTTTCACCAGGGTGCTCGTCCCTCATTCATAATAGATGCTAATCTGTTCAGGGCTGACTGATGACAGAGCTTCCTGCCCTTCATAGAATTAGTCCTCAGCTTTATCAAAGGACCCAAACTGCCTACTAATTAGACTCATTTCCTCTAGCATGAATTATTTATTTCCATTGTAACTGATCAGAGGCGATTGTGACGCATCATGCTGCCAACCGTTTTCACACAGATGCGCATGCCGCCACAAGTTCTCCAACTCTAAGCTCAGTATATGATGGAGTTTAATGGGAGCAGAGACTGGTTCTGCTGTTTCCTCGCTGAAGGAAGGGTTTTCATTGTACTTTCAATGACACAACACCAAGACAAGCCTTATTGAGCAGTGACAAGATGCACATCAGTTTTAAATAAAGGTCATTATAAAAATGGTAAATGGACTTGAGCTTGTATAGCGCTTTTCTAGTTTTTTGACTACTCAAACCCCTATACACCTACCCATTCACACACTGATGGCAGTGGTTGCGATGTAGTAAGACCATCAGAAGTAACTAATCCCATTCATACGTATTCATACGCCGCCACTGAAGCAATTCGGGGTTAGGTGTCTTGCCCAAGGACACATCGGACATGTTGTTGTAGCAGCTGTGGATCGATCCCCCAACCTTCCGGTTGGGAGCGATGACTCTACCACTGAGCCACAGCTGCCCCTAAAAAAAAGAGCTGCAAGCAATCTTCATGGAGAATCAGTGTAATACTTCTGTAAATACTGGCTGTAGTGAGATACCTAATGCTCCCTCAGGGTAAATCAGTTATATTCTTTAACAATGAATCTGTTTTTTATTTCCTTGTTTAATCAATAGCTTGCTTGCCCAAGAAAATTTCAGAAAAATGTTGAGCATATTCAACCTAAATTTGAACCAAAGTTTAAACAACGTTTTGGAAGTTGCCATTACTCACATTACGAGACTATCTCTTTTACAGTTGCTGTCTTTGTGGTGCATTTTCTTTTCTTTTGTTGTTGTATCTCCGTGAAGATAAGCAGGTAAACAAACATAGGACATTGAAGATTTCTACTTGATTTCATGATCATATTGGCTGCAGCTGATTAAGACTGCATTTAAACACAGGTGAAGGACTCTGTCACTTACATTGTTAAAAAGGGGGAACAATTACCGTTTATGCCTCAAATCTACATATGGGCATGTGAGTACTAATTGAAAAATGCAAATCCTCAAAATGAGAGACACCACACAAAGTTAAAGATGCATGCTTTCTATAGCTGCTACAGTATGATGTCTCAGAGTGAAGGTTCATGGATATTTTCCACAAGTTCTGTTCTCCTCATCAAAATATTCACTCCCTAATTACATCTACTTAAGCAATTTTGTGAAGGGAAAAAAAAATGTTGTGCTTAATTGCATTACTATCTGCAAGGCTGAAATATGCAGAGCGAAAAAACGTATAGCAACGTGAGGGAACTGCTAATTAGTCCGATATTTGGTTTGCATTACCAAATAGCGCTTTCCGCCCCGTGCTGATAGGAGGCTAAAGAGAGTGAGGGCTTCTGTTCTTGAAACTGTAATCAAACAAAGACAGATGTACAGATAAACACTAGAGGGAAAGTTTGGAATAATTGTTCATCTGCTGTGATGTTGAGGGATATCAGCTGATTATAAACACTCTCCTCGCTCTGATTGTACATCTATAGGTGACAGGTAGCAGATAAATTGCGAGTAGCTGAGAGGACATTTCTTTGACCACAATACCTCCTGATCAGGTTAATAAAAACAGGTCAAGTATGACAAAAGCCTGAATGTACAGCTGCTGAAATATTCATGATGGAGCATTGTGCTGCATTTCAAAAGCGTATATTTACAAATCAACCCCAATACAATGTGCTCCAGAAGCCTACCATTTTCTCTCTCAGAGGGTCTCTACACACAATAAAGCTCAGTTTCATTTCTTAATCTGAAAGTTTATTCAGACTTTGAAGCACTCTTTGTGAAAAAAGATGCCCTGCTCTCCGCAATAACCCTTTAAATGCTCTTTTGGTTGCCATTTTCAGACAAACAATAGGAAATTATGTGTGGCAAGGAAGAAAAAAAAAATCTTTTATAATGAATACCACATTTAGTGATTGCAAATAATTGCGTTAAGTGGCTTATTTGCCTTAGGTCGGGGAAGGTGACTCCTGTATAACTAATATAAGCATGTGAACCATCACCCTCACTGATGAGGCCTATTCACAGCTCGGCTGCCCTGTGCCCCCTCCCAGCTCCTTACGCTCCAACCTGATGAGGAGTGTTGTTAAAGTTTCAAAGCAGTGATTTTTACACAATGATATTCATTCCTGTGTTATGTGGCGGGAAGTAATGGACCTCTGCCGCTTCTGTTCTCCGCTGCGAGGGAACGGTGGCAGCAGAAAGATGTATCAGAGACTGTTTGAGGGGAAGTTTTATATAAAATACAGAAGCCCGAGTGTGCTACACAACTAGTGAGAAAAAAACAGTGTAAAGTTGACTCAATTTTAGGTCTAATATGAGAAAAAACACTCCAATCTAAGTCAATTTTTATAAACATTTGACTTTCTGATTCCCTTGTGTGTATTGATAGTACTGTACTTATAGGTGGAGACTGTGATAGATCATTTTAAATGGCTTGGGCTCTATTTAGCAACATGTTAGACCTCATTATAACTTTATAGTAATTTCAGATTTATTTCTTTGTAAGGGGTCTTGCTCCCTACAGCAGTTACTCAAATATATGAATATTTTACATTGTTATGCTGCTCCCAAGTTGTATATGTGTACTTTTTTTTTTAGCTTTCGTCAAAATGAATAGGACAGCAGTAGAGAGAGAGAGTAAATGCGGGGAGGAGAAAGCGGGGATGAGATGCACCAAAAGGTCCCAGGTCGGGAGACAAACCAGCAGCTGGTGTTGTTTAGGACTTTACCTCTCCATAGGGGTCCCCCTATACTTTACCAACTGAGAGATCCAAGCATTAACAAATTTGTATTTCACTCAATTTGATATTCTTTCTTATCCACTACATTTGTTTGTCAACTATAGCTACTAAACAGATTGGATTTTACCTTAAAAAGGTCACTTAAAGGTCACTTAAGTATGGTTCATTTTTATTGTGCAGATTCAGCCATCCAAAAGTTGTCAAATAAGAATCACCACAACTCAAAACAGTTAAATGCAGCCAACATATAAATGCTCCTGTCATAAAATAATGATTCAAAAATATGGAACTGAATCAATAATAAAATGACTCTTTGAACTAGAGCCCTTCAGCAAACTTGTCTTGTTAATTTAGTTTTAACCTTTTAAAACCTTTTCATTCTGACTGAGTTAACAATCTTTATGTTGCAGGACTTTTACTTAAAATTGAATATTTCTAAACACTTGAATGAACTGACGTACTGATTTTGTTTGAATGAATTCTAAAAATATGTTTAATAAGAGTAGGTATGACCCTAACTATCTTTAAAACAACATTATAATTCACTTTAAATCTAAACAACTGTAGGTCTACAGAGGGATGGATGCTACAGTCTCCAGTTCTGTTTTTTACCTCACACAGAGCTGTGTGCATCTTTAGGCCAGTGAAACTAAAACTTTGGAACATAAACTTCATTCAAAAACAAGGTTTTCCATATGTAGTCATCATTTGTTTATCTTATGGAAGCTCTTCAGCATCGTCTAAAAGCAGTTTAAAAAAACGTGCTGCCTGTTATTCATAGACACAAGCCATGCAACATGAAGCATTCAGTAAACATTTTAAAAACAAAAAAAACAAGTTGATCTGTTTTGTTTTAGGGATGAACCTACCTATTTGTTTACCTTCATGGATTATTAGCAGTATTTTTGGCTGATGATGGAAAACAAAAATACGGGAATGATTGCACACATTGTCCCCTGTTTGTAAAGAGACACCCAGGGAAATCATCAAGAGAACAAAAAAAACAACAAAATGAGGATGCTGCTATAATTACTTTAGGGTATCCAGTGCTCTCTCATGGAATATATCAGTGGCCACCATGTCCGAGGTTTGACCCGTTGCAGAAATCTTAAGAAAACAAGGGAAGAGAAATGAGCATCCCATTATGGATGAATCAAACTCTCCCTGGATGCAAAATATTAAACCGTGCACAAACTGACCACCTGGATGATGATGACCACAGCACTCACAGTCAACTGAAACTCAACTTGAAGAAGTATACAGCCTGGTTCTTATTTGTATAATAAGTAATTGGATGATTTGAGGGGCTACTTCTAGTAGTCGTAGTGTAGCAGTTAAGGGCAGAACTGCAGGTTCTATGTATGTCAGTGATACGCATGTCAAAGTCTCAGAATAATGATGAATAAAGTGTAAGGTTTTATAATGTAATTCATCAACTTGAACATGCTGCATTACTTTAAGAAAAATCAGAGTAACAATCTTAAAGTTTTAAGCCACATTTGCCTGAAACTGATTTGAAGAAAAGAACATTCAGGAATAACATATTTTAGATAGGTGTGCTTTTGTCTGTGTTTGACATTGATTCAAAGTTTATTGTATGAATAAGTGTCTGGACAATTCTCAGCCCTTAACATAATTTGGGATAAACCTGTTTTTCTTTTGTGTGTACTTTTTACATGTTAGTGTTAGATTTATTTGTTTGCTGTCAGGAAGTGTGAAAATATAACGTGTGCTATGAAAGCATATTTCTGCAGTGATTATGACAAATGTGGTGAGAAAAAACAGAAATGTTTTTTTTTTTAATCTTGATTTACCAATGTCAGAAGATTCTGTGACTTTTATTCCACAAGATGGATACGAGTAGATCGGATGGATTTTTTTTTTGTTCATTAAAAACTCAACCTGTTATTTAATCATTATTTTCACAAAACATTCCTCAATCCCATGTTGTTGTTTTTTTAGGGTTAGAGAGTGTAAAACTGTTTGTTAGATTGTTTAAATTGTGCTTGCTAGTTCGACACTAAAGACCTCAATTGGCACTAGAAATCAGTCAGTGTTCAGCGGGATACTTAAAGTCGACATACTGCATGATAGGACTACTGTAAATGGGCCTCTCTCTCTCTCTCTCTCTCTCTCTCTCTTTTTCTCTCTGTTAGGAGTGAAACACTGTCTGACCTGAACGCTGTTTGAACGTTTGGTAGAAACTCTGATTGAAAGTACTGTACATGATCATGAGCTCTGTATGTTGTATATGAATGAACTCTGCAGGAACTGAAGCACACAGTTTGACACTGAGCTCAGGACTGCAACCTACAGCAGAACATTTTACCTTCAAATGCCCATGTGTGCCTCTTAATCTGCAGTCACAGCACATTCTCTAGAAAAACAGCTTGTTATAACCTCCAACAAGTCCCTCAGCCATCAGAATGAAGTCTGACTGAAATATGATACGTATGATTCTTTAGAAACCATTTAACAAATCTTTCACTGAAATCTGTGTAAAATAAATAATTTACATGTAATTTATTTGTAACACAAACCTAACAGGTTCAGACAAGCGAGTGTAATTTGTAGGACGATTCAAAGAATGTGTGGCGTTTCAGGTGGGTGCAGAAAGAGGAATGTTTTGCAGTTCACAGTGCAGTATAGTCACTGTAGGAGCCAACACTTAGCCTGTTAGAGCGAGAGCCTCAGCAGCACACAATTAAATATCTCCATGCAAAATGAGCACTCAGGTCATGTTTAATGGGCAGGGAGCTAATAAAAGTTTGGCTGAGCGGGAGGAGAGGTGACTCACCCTACAGGGAGCAGCAGAAGACAGGAGCAGGGAGGGCCGCTGGTCGCTGTGCAGACTCTGTCAGGCAGCTCGTCCGCAGCAACAAACCTGCAAGTGCACAGAGAGTGAAATATGGATCTCTCTTATGCAACAAAACAAACCACTGATATATGACAACATGTAAATAAATATATTTCATATATGTGTACTCAAATGATAACATCTTCTGATCATCAGGTATGGGCTTCCTGATTGTACCTGGTATTAAAACTAAATCATGTGAAGATGCCTTCAGTCACAATGGGGCTGTTCTTCAGAATAAACTACCCGCTTATCTGAGATCTGCAGAAGCATTTAAAAGCAGTCTTAAAACATTGGCTTTTATGTTGGTAAATGTTTGTGAACTTATGTGGGTGCCTTTATGTGTGCCTGCTGTAGTCTTGTAGTCCTGTGTCAGTGCTGTAGTCCTGTATCAGTGCTGTAGTCCTGTATCAGTGCTGTAGTCCTGTATCAGTGCTGTAGTCCTGTATCAGTGCTGTAGTCCTGTATTAGAGCTGTAGTCCTGTGTCAGTGCTGTAGTCCTGTATCAATGCTGTAGTCCTGTATCAGTGCTGTAATCCTGTGTCAGTGCTGTAGTCCTGTATCTGTGTGTGTTTGTCATGCTGAATATGAATGTCATGTTTGCTTTAACTGACACTTACACTATCACTGTTGGTGTCGTGCATCCTGTTGGACGTTCATTAGCTTTATGTGGATCTGTAGCACATGCTTCATATTCTCCTGGAAATAATGTAGACAAAGAGAAAACATGACACAAACATAAAGCTCTGAGTCAATACTTTGCTTTTAATGGAGAAAGATGGAAATATCAATACCGGCTCATTTACAAATGTCTTTTTGTTGCCCAGTTACTTATACTTAATTGATTTTAACAACCGCATGGGAGACGTAGCGAGAAATCAATGGAATGAGCCATGTTAAGTGACTGCGTGACAGCTCATATTGTGACCAATTCCACAGAGTTTAATGTGAAAAGACAATAATCCAAAGGGGACAGGCAGGAGGAGTGAATATTACAGCTGACTTTGACAGCCCACCTCCCTCCACAACAAGCTGTCTGGCAAGAAAACATGAGCTGAAGTGGAATAAATTCTCCTGGTAAATGTTATTGCAAACAATATGCCTTCATGAAAAGAGAAAGAGGGGAAGCAGAGCAATCTGCACCAACTGACCATTCTGGGAACCGTTTATCAGCTTGAAATGCTATTTCATGCATTAATACTCTGCAAACTGCATTCCCCCCAACACTTTGAGTACAAAAGCCGTCCGATTTATGATTACCAGTCGACTAAGCAATAGCCTGTATGGCCCCCGCCGACACACCACTTCCTTTTCCTCTCCTTGTCTCGGGGCCCCTGCAGGTTCAGAGACAGGGCTGTCAGGGTAATGCGATCAAGGTGGATGCAGGCGGAGAGAAGCTAAATCGTGGCTGGAGGATGACATTCTTTGATTTTTAACCATTACAGAGTTTTCATAGAGCTGCAGTCAATTTATTTTATTTATTCTAATGAAGAGCATTAGGAGTGCCATACTGTGCTGCGCCGCACACTGATCGCCTCGTTAATCACACTTTGCAGACACTCGCAAATCAAGTTCTAACAGCAAGCACTGAATCAAGTGCAATGAAGCATAAGCTCCTTCACAATTTATGATCTTTCAAATTGCATCTTTTCAACCATTAAATTGCAAGATACCATAAATTTTTATCCCCTCTTCTTCAGTCCTGGTATTGATTCTGTCGTGTGAAAAATAGAGGAGCAGTAAATCCTGGCAGTTAGACTAAATTTAGGGCTTGTCTTCAGAAAGGAAACTGAATGGCACAAGGAAGGCTGTTAATTTGCCATCGAGAACAAATATCAGGAGCGATAAAAATTTCAAGTCCAATGGGGGGGCTTCGAAGATGTGACTCAGATGGGTTTCAGTCCTCTGCAACCTTGAGCTCTTTTACTTCACTACCTCTGAAATGCCAGTGCACCTTCAGGGTCTTTTACCTTCCATTTTTTTCAGATTAGGTACCTGATGTGCTGCAGAATTAGAATTAAGTCCTCACGGTGTATGCAAATGACTAGATCTTCTTTTCCTGTGGCAGACAGTCACTGATTCTGCAGCTTTTAAAAGAAGAACTAAGGACAAAGTGTAGGAAGTTTTGAGGACACTAGAAACAGAAAATCAAATATAACACTAAATATACACACCCTTGTATAAAACACAGATATTACACTTTCTTTTCTCACCAAAAGCCAAAGCAGTTAGGTTTGACTGCATAAAAAATCCTCTCTAACTCTGAAATCCAGTACTTAGAGTGGTCATTACATTTAACCAGTGCAAATCTAAAATGATTCTTACCTGCCCCATACTGTTCTGAGAAAATGGCATAATTGTTCTTAGATTGCATCTCCCTTGCACCAAGCTGTAAGGAACACTTGTCAAACAATACAGTCAAATTAGTTCTCTGTGATTGAGCGTGTTGAGGATCTATCCAGCACATTACATATCTAGAAAAAGAAACGTAAGTGCCACAAAAGAGTCTCAATTACTGTGATACAGTAAAGGAGAGGCAAGGAAACCAGTCTACCACTTCCACAAGTGAGAGGTTAACCTCTTCACATCTGTACAGGGACTAACTCTTAACTTGTGATTGGAAAGAGGGCCTGCTGTTACATGTGGCATGAAAATAAAAATGCCTGTGTTACAAGGCCAAGAACTTTCCAGAAGTCAGGCAGATTGGCATGTCTTTATAATCTTATTTGTGTTAAAGGAGAAAAGCAGTGCGGTGTACAAGAATCATTTTAACATTCAGTTGGAAAAATTAGAAACGGTTGACCCCAGCAGGTTCTAAAAAGCTGCAAGAATTCAAATGCTTTAGTTGAAGAAAATGCCATTCCCAAATGTCTAAATTATTTCCTTTTTTCACCTCAGGACCCCAGAGAGGAAAGAATTCTCTAACCTCTGCACAGAGGAAAGCATTGCAGACTTAATCATACAGTGCAGTGCCAGACAACTGCTCTGAAAAGGTGAACAGTAAAACTGCAGCGGCATGGCCGACAGGTGGGGAAGATAATGCTGCTCCAGTCATTTTCATGGGAGTAGCGACCCTGCTCAGACTCCACATCCTGAGAGAAGTAACGCTGGTCAGGCAGCAAAAAGTGTTTCTGAAACAGACCCTCCCCAAGGGAAGGCAAATCAGCAGAGGAAACAGCACGTAAGATAAACAAACCATAATAAAAGGCATAAAAGCCCACAAACATTGGATTGATCAGACAATTACAACCCATCTGGCTAGTTAAACTCAATCTGCTAGCACACACAGCCTGGCAGTTTGGCTTTTGCAGTTGGTGGGCCAGTTGGACTGATCCCAGATCTGCTAACAACTGAATCACAAGTCTAGTGATAATTTATGGCTCTCTTATTATGTAATTAATAGACTTAAATAAACATGAACTGACATTACAAGACAGGACAACGATCTGTCTGAATCTCTGGAGGTTAAGGCTGACAATGAGCTGAGCTTTATATTTGATTGATGCTAAGAATCAGGCCAGGATGTCACACTTTGCTGGTATGAAAGTATAAAGTGTCAGCTGATCAACATTGTGATGGGGTTGATTTATATCTTTGATATGCTGCAGCCTTCATTGTCAGGTATTTTCTTAGATTCAACCCCTTTTAAAGGAATCTGACCTCCCTTGCTCTGTTGACAAAGACTGACCATTTTCACATGTCCCTCATCCCCTAAATCATGACCAAGCACTGTGCTATAAGCTAACTGTTCCCTGCACAGGTTGGTACTTTATCCCTCTTTTATAACATTAAGCCTTCACCATAGAGAACTCACAGAGAGTCATTTTTAAAGTCTTCAATTCTCTTATTGTGTTTTTATTGTTTTGATGTTCTATAACATAATTTCTCTCTGAACTGAAGTTCTACTCAGTATCGTCTGTGTAGCTCAAATCTGACATATTGTTATCATAAAAAAATATAAGTGAGGTACTTATTCATTTATCATCATGTACCCAGGCATTGTAATTTACTCTGAGTTTATTTGTGTTCTCTCTCCGGTTGATGTTAGAGCTCATAGGGCACCTAAATGCATAAATCTAACACTAAAAGCAGTCCCTGAAAATAGTTATTGTACGCTATAGTTTTCATTTGAGGCTGTGATCATTTTTATTGTGATGATTTGTCATGTGACCATTTGTATTTAACACGCCTGTGTCTGCCCTGTGACTGTGCTGGGCGATCCTGAGGAAGCTACAGATGAAACGAGTTGTTCGCTCACAATAAAGTAACAGTTAAGTCATTTTCAGTGTGCCAAGGATTATTGATTTATTTTTCATAGTTATTGCACCTGCTTAGGTAATTCACGCATAAACCTACAATGGGCGTCTTTTTAGGAAATGTATTTACATTTATTTTGAAAATAAAACTATATATTTTTGTGCACATTTTTAAATGGATATGTCTTTAGTAAATGCAAACATGTGAGTCCAGGGAAGTATGAATGTTTTCCTGCTTATAAATCACATTGTTCGGTTTGTTGTCAGTAACAAAAATGTAGAATACATCCAGCCTTTATGCTGTGGTACACGGGGGTTAAGTCTAAATTAAAACAGGAGGGTTTGGCATACTAAACCTGGTAGAAATCAGACAAACAAACACAAACACAAACCAGCCCCTCATCTTGATTTTGCCGTAACAATCCAGTCTAAATCTGATCTGTGGTTACAGCTGAACCCTCCACAATACACTACATACTGTACATGTTCTTCTGGTGACGGCTCAAATAGATAACTGGACCAAAACACACTCTGACTCTTTAGGCAAGCACTATCAACAAGCACACAATAGTGCACTCAAAAAGAGACTTTCACCAGCCCAACAAAGGGAAATGCTTTGGGGTATGACAACTTCTTGTGAACGACAAAATGCCGCCTGACAAGCTTTCAG
Source organism: Tautogolabrus adspersus (assembly GCA_020745685.1). Classification (NCBI taxonomy): domain Eukaryota; kingdom Metazoa; phylum Chordata; class Actinopteri; order Labriformes; family Labridae; genus Tautogolabrus; species Tautogolabrus adspersus. Next base: position 13,128,608 of record CM036548.1, on the reverse strand, counting down.
GGGATGGTTGAGCTCTGGCAGATTACACAGATCTTTATCTTTTCATAAAACCGAGTGCAGCATTTAAGTGCCAATGACTGAGAATACAATCTGAATTGTAAAGTGTGTCACAGCCATTACATGGAGATGTAGGGCCAGTAATGGTGAGAGTAATTGTGTGATGACAGTTTCACTGCACAGTGACATTCTCCAGGGCATTGTCATCATGGCTGACAGGTAATACGGGTCCACTGGGAATCGGGTGTGTCTTACAGTTGGAGTTTCTTCTTCATAAACATCCAGCAGCCCCCAAACCCATCTTTACTTACAGCTTTGTCAAACCCCGCAACTCGCAGTGGCTTTTCAACATAGCTTCAGGTCTGAGTGAGGTAATTAGATGTTAATGTGAAATAATGGAATCATGGCGGGTTGTTACATAGGGAGAAATGTAGACCTCTGCGTGTTCTCTGAGTGAAAAGCACAATTGCTTAAAAATCAAAACATGCTGTCAGCAGCTCACCTAAGCAGCAGAAAATGCCCTGACTTTGGAATACATTACAATGGTAATTGCTCTGACAAAATTACCTTGTCTAAGATGAGCTCGACCAGACATCTAAGACATGCATGTCGATTGGCTCAATTTCATGATCATTGGGAGGCTGAAATCAGGGCCTTTATGTGGGAGAGAATCAACGGGGAAATTGACATAAACATCTCATCGGAAACATTACTCTGAACGGTTGAGGGAGCAGCATTTTTACACTTCATTGTTACGAATCTATTTCAAGTGAAGCTGCACTTTAGAAAGAGGTTTCCTCAGGTGAAAACTGTGAAGTATTTGACACCAAATACACATTATGTGAAATACATATAGATATGTATAGAATAGAAATACTGTGCTGAGTTGATTAATTTGATTTGAATAAAGATAAGGTGGTATATTACCTTTTGTATATATCAAATAAAACATGTTTAATTTAAAATGTATATTGCAGAACCAGCCGTCAGATGTAAGAAGCACTATTCCAGATTAAACAGGCCTCTATTTGCGCTCCTGTATTAGATGCCAAACGTGTTCTTGCATCTTAAAAAGAGAAACAAAGGAGGCTAAACATCAGCCAAGTCTGAGTGAAATGACTTAATAAACAAAAACATAGCATCATGCACAGACTCCACCTTTGATTGTTAGTTGTGGCTCTTTCTGTTGGGGCTTCTCCTCACACATTTCCAGATGGGGAGAGTTAAAATGCCTCTCATGTCTTTGATCTGATGAGGATCACCTTCATCCATTTGAAAGGTGATTTCCGAGCAAAATTGTTTCTCTGAACACATGCTGCTTGAGCCGAGAGCACATTTTTCCAGCATGTTAACAAACATGTAATTTCCATAAACACGTCCAGTAATTGACAGCTTGATTTGGGCTCTGCCAGAAAGCTGACAGACAGTTCTTGGCTGCTTTAATGCAGGCGGCGAAGGCTTAAGGCCTCACCAGGCTGTAATGAGCTTCTCAAGGCTTTGTCTGGATTAGAGCAGCAACCAGACCAAATCTCACACAAATCCCATCCAGCATCCTTTATCTTATTAGATTATACCATGTACTGGAATTCACAATAACATTCAAACTTAAATGAATTGAAATAAAACATGAGCCATAAAAAAAGAATGATTTAAACATACAGGAAGTAGTTTGTCACGCCTGTACAAGGAGAGTGCAGAAAGCCTGATTTGATACTTCTTATAACCTTTTTTCAGAGAAATCACTCAGGGATATCCTTTTTACCTGCAGGGCCAAAAAGACATAGAGTATATACATTTCTAATACAAACATATACACAGCAGGTTGTGCCAAAAAGTGTCAGGTCCATGTAAATAAATAAATACATGTCTAATGGGATTAATAGTTAAAACATTTTGTTCTTTGTTTATTTTGCTAAAATGTTTAGGTTGGAATTAATATATTTCAGAGGTATAACTATACCCTTGTATATTCAGTAATTATATATAAGTTATAGGATTATTTAGGATTTTTATTCTCTTTTTTAAAATGAATGTATTTGACATATTTCTAGGCTTTGCGTCTTGCAGCACTTTGCTTACAGCTTCCTATAAAAAACGATTACACACTAGTTAACTCTCTGACTTTAGACAAAACAAGCACTATGGTATGTGAAACCACAAAAAGTAACTTATAACTACTCTGCTGAAGGTTTCAGTGTAAAGGTACTGAAACACATTTTTCACACACGAATCATACTATACACTCGGGTAGATTCTGTCTTGTCTGTGTGCTGCAGACCAGCTGTAGGGTTGATATTGAACCTACAGAATCTGAAGGTCAAGGTTTTGCTTCTTGAACACATTCTGGTTGTAAAAATGTGTGATTCTTGAGCAGCATGCAGAGAGACGATCGTGAGCACGAGAGGAAAAAAATAGAGTCTGATAAATCTGTATTGAACAGCGTGTGAAGGATGTTAATACATATTAATGGTGACAGGAATATTTGCAAGTGAATACACTGAGAAAGAGGATTAAACATAACTCTCCATAGAAGGGGAGGTATCATCACTCCCATTCTGGCGTGGGACTCGGCCATATCAGATTCAGCCCCATGCACATTGCCAGCAAACACTGAGCTCTTATCTCTGCCATGGGCCTCTCCGGAGAGTTTACAATTTCTCGCTTCGTTGGAGCCTGAGCTGAGCTTGTTACTGGCACAAAGGCTGAGAGGTGGCCTGCTTGAGAGCACAAAGCCGCCCTCACCTCTGGACGGACACATTTCCCTCAGATAACGGACGACTTGTTGGACAACGGCACTAGAGTGTCCCCACACATAAGAGCCACAGCCACAGATCCTCAGCACAGTGGGACTCGCAACAAAGTGAAAGTTCAAAAAACACATGACACACTGACATGGCTCCAGAAAAAGATCATTATTAATAAGTTGTGGTATGTGGCAGGAGGACATGAACTCAGTCGATGTGGTCCTGTCCCATAGAGACCCTTTAACGTCCCGCTATCATGGGGGCTATTCTCTACCATTTGCTACTCTGCTGATGCCCTAACTCCGAAGAGGATTCATGATGAAAAAACATCCAAGACATTTAAGGTAAACGTGCCAGAATCCATGTTTGGTCATTTTTAGACCGCTGGGTCTGTGTAGTTACCAAAGTTATCAGTCATATGTCCTCTTTCCTGCTCTTTAATCAGCTGTTAAATGAAAACCTGATTTCTATCAATATAATCAAATTGGGGAAGAATAAAACCAATGTAATACTTTCTGGGGGATTTGAAAAATACTTAATGAAAGGCCAATCATGACCAGTTTATTAATCAACAATCAACAGTAGATTAAAAAATAACATAGTAAATTACTTTGTCATTCCATTAGAAATAAGGACGTCATGTAGGCGGATTTTATTGATGCAAACTGATGCAAACTAAAATAAAACCGGCACACAGCTTAATCAGGAAATGATTTGACAGGAGACATTTTTTTGGAGGGATTAAAATGTAATTCAAGTACCACAATATAGCCTGTTCCTTTAAAATAAGCGTTGTATTCATTCCATGAATAGAGGAGAACATAGTGAGTTATTCATTTGAATTGTGAGTACTGCGATCCCCAGAACATAAACACAAATTAACTGTTTGTAACAAACTCCTGTAAAATTCCTCATAATGACGACCAATAAAATATTTCTTTTTGGAGCTTTTAAAGTGATCCTGCACACATAGGCAGGGGTGGATTACCGCACGGGCCTACCAGGCCCGGGCCCAGGGGCCCAGGGGCCCAAGGGCTTAGGGGGCCCCTAAGCCAGAGCTTCTGTGTGAAGTCGCTGTTATTTTTAATGTTGCATAGTCGTAGGGCTCAGTAATTGATGTCAATAGCAGGGTCCAAAAAAGGTCCTACCAAAAATACTAAAGGAATAGCCTGAATATAAGCCTATTTATCATCATGGGCCCCTAAACTATAAGGGGAGAGATAAAGAAAAGCAAGCACGAAACAACAGCAACAGTAGCCCATCTCTGTCTAGACTAGAGAACATCATAAGGGGCCCCTCATGAATGGCAAGATGTGCGACAGCACAATGTTAGATATAGTCAGTCTAATAAAATCAGTGATTATTACTGAGTTAAAAAGCAAAACTTTTCCTCTCCTTATGCAAACACCCGATATTGACCATAAAAAAATTAAACTATTGCAGATTGTCCCTTTAAATTGCTGAATACGATTAGACGATTCCATCCCAACCCTAATGTAAATCCTATGCACATAGAGTTAGTTAAACTCCCATTGACTGTCCAATAAGTGACCTGAAGTTCACTTCCTGATGATATCCTGAGTTCATGGTTTAATTCAGTTAATCCTGACTATAAAGACAGTTCCAATAATACGTTCAAACAAAATACCTCAGTTATGCTTTAATATGGCACCACTCACGAGGACTTCATATGTTAATTAATGCAGGAGCTTTCATGAACTCCTGTTGCTCACCTTTAATAAACATTGATTCACTAAAAGAAGAAGAAGAATAGCAAATTACATGTTACATGTCTAAAAGTGTCCCCTAACTATTGCTGTACACTAATTTTGTTCATACGAGTCAACCTTCAAGATGAACTAATTGTGTTGCAGTATATTCTAAAGATGCATATTATAACAAAGTAAATACTAATGGTAAAATTCTAGAGCTGTTACTGTAGCTCATCTATTGAAGAACGATTATTCACAGTCATACGTTCATTCATTCATTAAGTCAGCTTGATTTTAAGTTAAATAATATTTTTATAAAAACTGAATTTGTATTTGAAATATGTTTACCGATAACAAGTTGGAGTAAAAAACAAATCTTCATATTTGTTTGAGAACATGTTTTGTTCTGCTGTCAGAGTCAAGATGGATTTGAAATCAAGTTTTATATAACTGCAATACAACTGATTAAATGACATATCACTACATCAGTGAAGATACTATGATGCATACGTATAGTGTTTGAACCTTTTTCTTATGATGACTAATAAAACTGAATGAAAGTAAATGACAATGTTTATAGGACAGACTGGTGAAAACACGTCAGACCATTTAAACACAAGAGAAACTGTGCAGATACATCCTGACTTTCTGTTGGAAAGGCAGTGACATCATACAAAATAAAAGCTGTAAAATAAACCTTATAACACTTTATCCATATCTATAATGCTGGCACATTGTTTCAGTAGGCTTTTATGTTGACAAGTAATATTGGATAGCTGCGTGTCTTACAGTAGGTCTCTCAGTCACAGCAATTTAAGCAGACATGTTGCTGAGACAGCTCTGGCATTGTTTTCTGGGACACTGAAATTCTATTTTCAGTTTTACTTGGTGCAGTAATTATCTGCATTGTTGGTGAGAATAAAGAAAATAAAGTGCATGAATATGTGCCGGTCAATTGGATTCTGTCAGTTCAAGCTGAATTGGGTACACAAGCGAGCAGCTTGCCAGCTTGTAATAACGATGGTGTTTGCGTGGAACAATTTCCCCTCTAAAACAGCTCATCAACAGCAGAGAGAGTCTGTCACCCAGGGTACGGAGTGACAAGTCTTCTGCATCTCCGTCTGTTATTAACATGTCTCTTACGACAAGCTCAATTATCTGACACTGCCCGTAATTTCCATTCCTTTTTCTGGCACAATGTAAAGTTCCTCTCCTTCATTTTCAAAGCTGGTCGTTTAGGATCCGGCAAATACTGATATAAGACGTGTGTGGGAGGAGGATGTGAAAACTGAGGGAAAAAACATCTGCAAGTCAGAGAAGAGTTGCTGCAGGGCTCACTGTGCTGAGGCCTTGATCATCGCTCATGTCTGGCATTTAGAAGCCTGAACGCATAACGTTTTCATGATCATAATTTAACATGTTTTTTTATACGACTGGAACATGAAGCAGGAAAAACAAAAGCATAAACTTTCTTAGTGAAACATATCATATTTGAGAATTGTTATTGTATTTTTGATTTGATTTTATATTACTTTATTGTCAGACATGGTCTGAAAATAATCTTGTATCGCAACATAAAAACTCAAGACAAGATACAAACATTTGAAAAAAACATTTGAAAACCAAACAAATACTCAGAGGCCTTAAACGTGTTTTGATCTGGGATTCAGCTCCACATTCAATTTGAGTATTGACTGGTGAACAACAGAGTGTTTCCATCTGACCTTGTTAAAACGTGGGACCCTGTATATCTCAGGTTTGATGGTAATAGTTCATATTCTGTGTTCAGAGCGTGGTTAGTATCAGAGGCTTATTTGGTAAGAATGTAAATATCATGGCAGTAGCTTATGTCAACCTTATCATATAGGCAGGAAATATAAGATTTACACTTCTAATAAAGCAAACTATGCAAAGTCCAGGACAAGAAGACCTTAGCTTACGTTACATTATGGGCCAATGATGAACGTATGGTTGTAAAATGTGCATACAAGCATGTAACTATACTGTAAAAGTGCAAAAAAGTTGAAAATGTGAACTGGAGCGGGTTTCAGACCAGGCGCTTTGTAATGAGAACTCTGGATTTACGTTTCTCTCATTGAAATGCACAAACATTTCTAAATGACTGCACGATTGAACGGTACAGATAAAAAAAGAGGTTTATTTTAATGAACCATTCAAGATACTTTTTTTTTACAGAGCTGCCTTATAAATTATTTTCAAACTGTACAATCATGAAATCATTGTGAATAACTTTACTTAAAGAGAGGATAAATGCCAAGCAAATGACTCGTATCAAGTTCTTCATAAAATATGGTTGAACACCTTTGACAACCTTTTATCTACAAGATTCTTCCTTTGGCAAGCATGGCTCTCAATCTGAAAAGTTTAACTCACAATCATAGCTGGTGACTGGGAGTGATTTTTTCAGAAACATTATGTTTTACAGCAGACCCAAAGGCCTGTTAGAGGTAACCTCATAGCTTCAAATCTTAAAGCTGGGCTGCCTCCACTCGTGTTCGGAGGGATGCATGATAAAAAGTGGAAATGCTCCACCAAAGTGAAATATCCCTCTGAGTGGGAGTGTCTGAGTTGCTGTGGGGGAACGTTAGAGGAAGTGGTAATGATGACAGCTCTAACTCAGTGCAGGTGCACTAAAGCATGGCAGGTTGGTCAATTGCCCAGAACCCATTACTTCTCCCCTGAGACCAACCTTGTAATGTGCTAGGTAACTTCTGTAAAGGATTGACCTATTGTCAACAGAGAAATCGCTCAGGTTTTTACATAAAGACACAAGTTCACCTCACAAGGTTACACAGGCGGATAAAGAGCGTGTTAAATATCTCAGCGTGCTGTAGGAAAACATGACATATTACACTTTATTATTAAACCAGCAGAGCGCTTTCTTTGTACAGAGAACAATAGAGGGTTATGGCTACAGGCAACATATTCACTGCTCCTCTTGTTGGACAGGTGTAGTGTTGGCCTGTTTGGACTTCTAGGAGACACTTTGCATTTTATAAGCACACAGCACAATACCTGTGAATGTAAAATTCATGATATTGTTTCTCTCTTTGTGAGTGCTTTTACAGGAGCGGGAAACATTCAGGGCTGGAGATGGGAATAGGATGACCTTGGGTGCCAGATACATCTCTGTTCCTGTGTTATCTTCAGACAGCCACTGTTTGACCACTATCTACCAGATGCATTCCATCCGACACTTGTAACAATAGTGTAAATGGGACGAAAATTGAGCTCACCTTAAAGGCGGACTTCTGTCCTCTTGAAGGCTGAAAGCCCTGGATGAGTCCGGTGCCTGGTGGCAGCTCAGAGTCCTTGTTTTGCTCCCTGAGACGTGTGTAATCAGAGAGAAAGTCCTGCACAGATTACAGTCTTCAATCAGTCAGGGAGGAAAATGATATGTACATCATTGTCTCTCTGCCGCACATCCCAGGCACTGTCAGCCTGCATGCATATTACCTGTGTCAAAGCTGCCAGGGACATGACGAGAGAAACTGAGAGCCATCACCAAGCCGCCACTCAGGGGGGGTGTCGAGTCTTTGAGCGCTGCAGCCAGATTCAGTCTCCATGGGGACTCTACCGTGACCTCCTGGATGTTGTTGACACCATTTAATGTACATTTTCAGATACAAAAATGTCTCCTTTCATATCTGAAATTGTTTTCAATGGGCTGAATAACACTGAAAGCTGGCTCTTGTCACCAAAAAGAAAATATTGAGCTCACTTTGCTGTTCTTTTTTTCTCAACTCAAGTCCAACGAAGTTGGACGCCTTTGTCAGGTTTGACCTTGAGGTGCAGAATAAAGACAAAGAGTTATTTTGTACAGTGAGAAAACTACACGGCTGCTGTGAATAACGGCTACAAATCCCTACTAATCTTCTCATGGACTGCAACATCATCTTATGCAATTGTCTCTTTGCTAAAAACAGGCACATACTGCGTGTGAGTACAAAGAACATAATGTGGCAAATTTGATGGAGGTGTCTCATTGTTGTAGGCTCAGTTTTCTCTGTTGGATGCACATACAGTAAATGCAAAACAGCAGGAGAGAGAGATTTTACAATAAAGGCAGCAAAGATTGATCAAATCTGAATTCCAGCCCCCTGAAATAGAGTCAGACCATAATTTCCTTGAGACAAGCGTGTTTAATTTGGAGCTGTGAATAACACCTCAGCATATAAAAGGATGATGAAGGATGATTTGCAACCACACATACACCATACTTTTCTACCCGGTGTAGGTCTTTAAATTTAAACATCTACCCTAACGCTGTAAATTATCGCCAAAAATACATGAAAATCTAAATGTACAAGCGTTTGACTTCTGGCCATGACATCCAGGTTTGCATAATAGCCCCCCTGTCCCACACCAAGTATCTGTTCACCTTGAAGAGTCCACACCGAGATGCAATGTCAACACGAATACTTTGTACCTCGAACCATTCTGTTTGTCTCCGCTGGTCCTGCTGGGGCTGCAGAGGGAGGTCGCCAAATTGTCTTTGGAATAAAAAAAAGAGAAAACAAAAAGCTGCTGACCTTCTACTAAATTGGCCACATTCAGGAGACAGGGAATATCAGGTTATTGAGTTGACCCATGCTGTGTTTCCCTGCCTCGGGAAAATGATCTGCGCTATTGTCTGCTTCTGCAGTTGATCAAGGGCAAGAATGTGTCGGGAATGTAGAAATACGGGACAGTTTTTTTATGTCATTTCCAATGTCCCAGTGGTTTAAGAGAAAGAAAAATCATTAGTGCCCTGTTGTAAACAAATATTTAGTCGTATGCCGAGTGCTTTTTACATATGAAAAGACTTTAAAAAGCTCGGAGATGTTTTATAGAAGAGACATATGGTAAACAAAATCAGCTGTAGCATCCCAAAGATTCATCGCACTGTACTTTGAAGTTGTTGATTCCTTGAGAAACACAAATAATAGTCTCTTTGCAAAATTGCAGGCCTATTCTTCAACCACTGGGGAAAACAGTTTAAATTGTGCAGGGACCGGGAATAAGAAGCCCTCTCACTGAAGTATTTGGTATATTTGGGACACTATAATGAAATAAGTCATTTCTACCAGCAGTTCACATTACCTCCCAATGGTTAAGAACCATAATCCCAATAGCATTTTGAATTCTATCACACATACAGTTGGAAATGTTATTGCATGATTACAGTGTTCCTCTCTTTCTGCATAGTTATTGTATTTATGCATTTTGCACATGAATCAGAAGAGAAGTATAATTACGCCACTTTTCAAACTGAGCTTCAAGATCCAAAGCTATCTGCTACAGTAAAAAAAACAGACAAAGAACTTGTGGCAAAAAATGTTTGAAATGATACCTTTCTGTTTCTAAAAACACAATTCTGAGGACGCGTTATTGAAAAAGCCTTCCTTAAACTCTCAAGGGTCAAGTTGAATTTGATTTCCTGAGCAAAATTTGCAGCAGGGAAAGTTGAAATAACTTCAGTAACAGTGAAGATTTAAGTGTGATAAAGACATGTTTGCCTCAGTGTTTCTTTTCATTTATCAACTCTGTACTGAAGCTTTTTTTTAAAGATCGAGGCCGAAATTACATTTAATTTGTTTACTGGCTAATACACACACATGTACGCTAATAGACAAGGGGTAACAATCTGTTGACAAGCTCCCAATCTGAGTGGTCAGTTTGTAAATGACTGAGTGGACAGTGTCACGCTCAGCAGCAACACGGTCTCTTTCCTCCCTGTACCCGCCTCACACAGCATAATTCAACCATAAGAATACATCTCCAACTGTAGAAGGAGATTCACTTCAACAAAGCTGGAGGAAGTTTAAACACAACTTCTGGTAAACAAAGTAAATACGTTGCAGATATATTCCTGCAGCTCAAACCGTAAAAAAAAAAAAAGGAGCTCACTATTTTCAAACAGAAAAAAAAAGTCTCACTTCTGTTCGTAGATTGTCCCAGAGGTCTGCGTCTCGTGGATTTCATTCCTGCAGGGGAGCAAAGATTATTACAATATTCAGATTACCGAGCGGGGAAATTAATTGGACTAATTAACATACAAGTAAATGATGATACCGTTAACACATTTCATTAACTCAAACTGTCATTCTATGTTCCTGCTGCACTTGGCATTGCATTACAATGAATTGAATTCATTAAATTATGCAAATGACAGAAACGACAGAACGACGAGTCCTTTTTAGCGTTATAGAGCACATTTTACGACGTCTTCAGCAAATTGACAAAGACTCAAGAAGCAGGTGCTTTCCACTCTGATTGACCAGATAAAGCTACAGACTACCATTAGAATTATGTTTGCAGGCACAAAAACCAGGTAGGCTTAAATACATTTTTAACTCTCTAATTCTGCTATCTTGAGCCTTTCATCGAGGAAAAAAAAAAGCAACCGTGCCTAATTAGTAAAACATCCCATTTAGCTAAAGAGGTGCTGATAGTGATCCAGCTTTTTTTTTCTACTCTGAAATTGATATCAGACATATTATTCAAAAGGCTTGAAATGTACACATATCCAGGTCATAAAACAGTTGCCTTTTATATCTGTGTGAGCTTTGTTCAAAGTCATAAGACGGTACTTTGTTCTCCAGCAGAAGAATACGTTCCTGACATTTCCTGTGTGACATTATGTTGTGGTTAATTGAGGGTCCACACCTCCTGTGACCTCTGTGACTTCTGTCTGCATCTAAGCAGCAGCAACATGGGGAAGGTCAAAGGGTCAAACATACCTCTCGTCCAGCTCCCTTGGCTGCAGTGACATCTACTGGACTACTATCCCAGAGTGTAAGTCGTGGGACACACACACACACACACACACACACACACACACACACACACACACACACACACACACACACACACACACACACACACACACACACACACACACACACACACACACACCCTCCTGGCTGGATGGCAAGTCTTGGAAAAGACACAGAACAAAAGGTTGCAAGTAATAGGAGAAATTCTAACTGGTCATCTGCTCAGGGATTTAAGTAGAAAAGTTCGAGCTGCTCTGAGAAACAGACAACCTTGATACATTAAGCAAAATAAAAAAGAAAGGAAAATTCAAGTGTAACAGAAAGTTTTATATTGGTGTTATATTGACATATTTATACAGAAGAAAAAAGATGCTCTTTGAACGGTTCGATAGCTTCTTGCTAATTTTAACTCAGAGGGTAAAGTATGAACTACTGAAGAGGACGTGTCCATGTCAGGAGAAATGAAAATCACATCATTTTCATTTTGTCCAAACAACAACAAAAAAGATCCAATATGCCACCATAATTCAGAGCTCAGTGTGTATTCAATAGAACTATTCAACAGTTGAGGGTTTCAGAGATAAAATAAAAAAAACAACAACAAAAAAACAGGGAAATGCAACATACAAAGAAAAAGTATCAACACAAAGACAGAGACAATTTACATTTACTGAAAATGAATATAAAGGAGAGTTCCTTGAGAAGTGTACAAACAGTTTTATACAAAAGGATAAACAAGGTCAAAGTGATGAGAATAGTGCTGTTAAAAGAGTACCGCTTTCAGTACACTACTGCATGATGGAGGAATACACTCGTGCAGAATCCAGCAGAGCTGAATCTATAACATGAACCCAGGCTGTCATCAATGTTCAAAAAAAAAAAAAAAAAGACAAATCTGACATGGTAGGATTCAGCGAGCATAGGTAACATGGTGACAGCTTATTTCACTTCAGCTTTTGGTCCATCGGCAACATTTCTTCACAACATCCCACCATGGCCCAAGTAGCTACAGGGGTGATTTACTCTACTTATATCACAGTCACAAGTCACCCTGAGTGTGGAGTCCGATTTGGCAATTACCTCCAAAATGAATGGCTTTATCTTCATATTACAATGCAAGTTGGTTTTTTCTTTTTTGGGGGGAAAATCCTCCCCAGAAAAATGTCTTTTACAAAAACATCATTGAATCACATATAGTGGAGCCTTGAAATATCTTGGACTTTTAATATCACAAATGCATTTCTGTTATGTAAAGCCTGATATAAATAGCTTTTCAGTCAAAATGTTCAACGGGCAAATAAAGAGTATCATATCAACAGTTTACGTCCAAGATCAATGACAATACAAAATGTTTGATTGTTTTGATTTTCATCTGCAAAACGTCACAGGTAAGAGTAAAAGAAGGAAAGCTCGCTGTTCTGCAAGGAGGACGCTGAAGAAATTAATGCATAATATATATATATAAAAAAAGAACACAACGTGAATAAATTGCATGGACGTAAGCATTAAAATGACTTCAGCTGATTAAATGAGCTCATTGATGAGATCTGTGTCCAAAAAGAGGACAGAACTTTGCTTACCTACGCCAGAAGATTATACCAGGAAAGGTATAATATTTGGCATGGAGAACATTTGCTCAACTTTCCAATATTTTTTAAGGAAAACAAACGACAACAAAAGTTAATTCAAACAAAATGGCATCCTACATTTTTTTACGACACAATATTTTACAAAATAAGGCATTTCCTTGTGTGTTTACTGCAATGTCTTTTCCATCTTCTTTAAGTCTCCCCTGCTCGTTTTTCTCTCCGTAAAAACTCAACATGGTTTGACTATTTCCGTGTTAAAATATATATTTATATATTTATAGTTTTTCTTCAAAACTTGAATAAAAATGCAGGTAGGAGTATACAGTATGAGAGAGGTCATAGAAGTTCGTAAAGTGGAGTGTAAATCACTCCATGACTTCGCTGGCTGCCACCGTGGTGACGAGCTGCAGAGGGATCTCTGCGTTGGCCAGGATGTCCTGGGCGGTGCTGGACCCCTGCTGGATGTTGGTGAGGATGAGGGTGGTCCCGCCCGCCGTGGTGATGATACTGTCTGAGGACCCTGTGGATTCCATCGAGGCAACCACGGCGCCGCCAGAGTTCACGCCTTTTTTGTTCTGATGAGTTTTAATGTGCTTCGCCAGGTGGTCGCTCCGCATGAAGCGCTTGGAGCATTCGGGGCAGACAAACTTCTTCTCTCCTGCCAGACAGAAAATATAGTTTGAGCGTGGAAGGGAATACATTCAGAGAGGGTCAAACACACCATCTATCAGGAGGATATGTTTGACAAGTCGAAGAAAGTGCCACACAAGTTCAACAGCCCGTCTTATGAATAAAATATTTGACTTACTGGGCCTGATAAATGTTGTATGAGTTATAGAGCCAACGTTAAATTAGTTCTTCAATGCCAACCTCTCACTGACAAAAATTACACATTCATAACAATTTGATATTATACGTCTGACCACAACTTTAATGATATAGAAACCTGGAATCACTGAACAACTTCTAGCAAAGTTCACTATTAACACTAAGTGTTAATATAAGAGTTTAAGCTGACAGTGTAATGAAATGCTGCACAAGCCTGTACTGTCGATGCCAATGACACGTCTGGACACAGAACGACCAGGAGCTCGTGTTTTCTTTCTTTCCTGGCAGTAAATGTCATCACATTCTGCAAAATCATTATGAAGTGTTCGGGAGTCTTTTGGGCTACTTCTTCCTGTATTCCTGCTTCCTTATACATCATGTGGAGTAATGTGTAATGTTTTTGTTATATAATCGGATGTTAACAACTACTTAGATTGCTAAGCAACAGTCAAATATTTGTTCTGAACCAGAAAATGACCACCAAGCTTATGAAATCTAGATTTTGTTCATCACAATGCTCTTTGATCCTAACATGACATTTAACACATAAACCCAGATGCAGACAAACGCTGTCATTTAGTACCCGTCTCACACAGGGCAGGGCTCAAATTAACCGTTTTTACTGATTTGACTGATGTTTCCCTGATGTGCAAACAGAGGGAGCAGTAAAAGGGCACCTGTGTGTGTTCTCCTGTGTCTCTGCAGCTCGTCGCTGCGTGTGAACCTCTTTCCACAGAACATCCAGCTGCAAACAAAAGGTCGCTCTCCGGAATGCCAGCGCAGGTGTGCTCGCAGGTGGGATGTCTTTCCGTATACTTTCCCGCAGCCCGCGATGTGGCAGATGTGTTGCTTCTTCTTCCCCGTGCTGGATCCTCTGAGAAACACAGGCAAGGGGAGTGATGTATTTTTCTCTGCAGTGCTGTGCAGAGTGTGAAGATTCAGAGAGAAAAGCAGCCTCACTCACCTCCCACCCGACTCTTTACAGTTGGGGCAAGTGCACGCCACTCGCCGCAGCCTTTTACCCTCCTGGCCCAGCTGGTCGTCCTCGTCCACTAGCCTGACGTGAAGGTGGGACAGATCGCTGGTGTTCAGGGTGGAGTCGCTGCTCAGCTGCCAGTCTCCAGAGTCAGGCTCTTCTTTTATCCGAATGTCTAGAATGAATGTGTATGCATTTACAGCATATCAATACAAGTTCAGGTTCATTTTTCCAAAAAGCCTGCACAGTGAGAGAGCGGCTTTGTTGCAGCGAGAAACTGACAGCTTTGCAGCAAATTTCAGAAGTTGAAACTCAATTATAGCACTGGTATAAAATAACGAGTTAATTGACAGAAAATGTATAAATGAACATTGTTGTCATTAAAATTACCCTGTGGCATACCTGAGTGGCACACAATGGACGAGAGGTTGTTTCTACAAGAAATGTAATGTCTTCACAATGTTTTGAAAGCCCAGGAGTCAATACAAAGCTGCTTTGAGGAAACACATTGTGCATTTTGTTTATTTTGATCTCATGTTGAAAAAAAAAAAAAAAAAAACGACTTCAATCTTTTAAAACAATCCAACAGTTTTGATAAATTATTGACTTAGAAACATTTACTCACGTTATTAAAAAATGTTGTTCTTTTTTAGTTTTTATTAAAACAAAAATCTGAAATAATTATAAATTAAAATATTCCCAGCAATCATTTTGTCGTTTAAAAAGACATCTGAAAGTCGTCTCTTGCCACCATTGAAAAGACGTTTAAAACTGGTTCAAAAGAAAGACGTTTTTTTTTTTTTTTTTTGCTTTGTCTTTTCTCCGTTTCTCTCTCACCCCGTCTGCTCTCATGCAGGTATCAGCTGGTGTCTGCGTGCAACAACAAGCGCGCATTGAACCGTGGATGCCGTACCGGACGGTTTTATATTACATTGAGAATTGTTGCATCCCTAGAACAAACCAACAAAAAATGCTGTGTGCTGAGATGGATCCAATTCCACGACCTCAAGTACACAACACAACACCAGTTAGCTTACAAAAGTTTGAGATTGATATTTTGGAGAGAAGCCACTGCGAAATAATTTCTGTCACCCTTTCAACGCTAAAATGTTCAAATGATCAAAACTATTAAATAAAATGTGTTTTCTGACAAAAAGATGTTGTGGCCAAATTTGATGTTCAATCTACGTCTAAATAGTTGTTGAAAGACTGCACATTCTCACTGGACCTAGTAGGTTGTTCTGATTAGACCCCTTGCAGGTTAGACAAGGGAGGAGCTGATCTTATGCTAAATCCATGCACCAATAAGAATATTAAAGGTCTAATTTGTCCCACCCTAAAAGGTGTAAAGGAGAGCCACGAAGGTGTCAGTCAAACTTAGTGTGTACTAAGAGGAGGTCAAATTAGGCAAAGCGATCACAACAAACCTGAGTAGGTTTATCACAGGTGTGCATGTGTCTTTAAGAAGTACTGTTTTCCTATATAAATGCTGCTACTGTACCTCCGGTGTTGTCTGCGTCTCCTTCATGCTGGGCCAATGAGTTGACTGTCACTGTCTGCAGGTTTGGGATCTGCCCTGTGCTGATGCTGACTGGATTGGAACCCAGCGACAGGGTCTGGACAGGAGCCAGGGTGATCTGCTGGGGTGGTGTTGTTGGCAGCTGGAGGTTCTGCAGATTCTGCACTCCCTGCACCTGAAAGGTCTGCCACTGAATCTGACCGGACGGTGTGACCGTCTGCGCTTGGATGATGAAGGTTCCTGGGTTTATCAGCTGCACGTTTTGCAGGTTCTGCCCACCTGTCCCCACCGACTGGACAACCTGACCATTGGTCGTTTGTATCGGTACCTGCTGGAGCTGGATGATGGACTGGGCAGACGACACCTGCACACCCTGCTCCTGATTCTGGTGCATGAAGCCTTCCTGGAGACCAGAATTCGAGTCGGCTTGCTCTGTAGTCACTGATGACAACGAAGTGTCTTGTGTTAGCAGACCTGATTCGTTTGCTGGAATGTGAAGCTGAGAGGAAGACGTTGGCACAAATATCTCTTGATTTGCATTTGAGTCATTTACTGTTAGTGTCTGTGAGAGGTGATTATCCGTCTTCCCCAGACTCTCTGAGCCTTCCACAGGCTGACTTGTCATAATCAGCTGGCCGTCAGCAGTGACCCCTGTCGCTATAGTCTGAGCACCAGACAGGCCAAGGGAGTCCAAGTCCACACTGTTTATAGGAACAAAAGTGATGTTCCCAGGCAGACCCACAGGCACATTAGTAACAACCTGACCCTGGTTGTTGAAAGCGGAGCTGCCAATAGAAACCCCCTGGATCTGCTGGACATTACCAGTCTGTGATATGAGGTTCTGGTTGTTATTAAGGATGTTTGCGGCGGATGTCAAACTGAGACTCTGGCTGCCATCTGGCAAGATCTGAATCTGCCCCGTGGCATCCTGAGTCAGAGTCGCTCCCTCCACACCGGACGTGGAGAAGCTCAGTTGTCCATCTGATGTCTGAATATGAGGAATCACTTGGTACTGAATGTTAGGCACTGAATTGGCAGAGGAGGTGTCTGTTCCCGATGTCACAAAGATTGGCTGACTCTGTAAGTGTTGGAGAGGAAGAACATACTGTCCATTTGATGTCAATATTCCTTGACTTTGGATTTGTATCATTCCAGTTTCATCTTTCGCTGATGTGGAGGTCAGCACCTCCCATTTATCAGTCCCAGTGAGCTGTGTTGATGGATCCGATGTCTGAGGAAAGAATTTTGAAAAATAATTATAGGCGCTTGTTGTTAATGAATTATCCTCAGTTATATAAAGCACCACATCAGACGTGTGGCTTTTCAAATTTTAGAGAATAGTCATTGTCTTGAGGTTGTACACAGCTCAACATGTTGAAAAAAACAACTGTTTTTTCAACTGAACACATTAGCATTAGAAACACAAGAAAGCAGGGAGAACAAGCAGCAACATTTGCTAAAAGCCAAGCAGGCACACTATTTTTTTGAGGATTTTCAAACAGATAAGTGTAAACCAAGAATAACCGTTTAGTACTTTGTGTAGCAGCATGAGCTGTAATAAAGAGTCGGTTTTATATAAAAACAGTGAAGGGTTGTTGGAGTTAATCTAAAGTGAAAGCCTTAAAGCCCAAATTGATAGACTCTCTGCAGTATTCCGTCTAAGGGCATTTTCACATTAAGCACGACTGTTTCGTACGGTGCCCAAGCATGATTGCTCCCCCCTCCCCTCTGGTCTGCGTTCACATTAGTAACATTGTTACACGCCGGAGTACACTTGCGCATGTGCACATCCCTGTACAGCAGTTGGCATTATGCACATAGTTGGTTTGCAAATCTGGCAAAAAGCAGAAAAAACAAGAAGCAAACATGGCAACCACCAGGAGTCCATCCTGGTTACTGTGGATGTTTTTGTTATTTCTGAGACGCCAACAACGACCCTCTTTCTAAACACACATCTACCGTGCAGCTCAGAAGATGAAATGAGCCTGTGCTTCACGGATACTACAGTTTTCAAGTGACACGAGCCGTTTAGAATTACACCATATAACGGCCACTTCATGGTTTGAGCACGGATGCGTTCACATGAATTGTGCCCGGGACCACCCCTTCAAGCAGACTCGAGCACAGTACCCAAGCTAGGTACGTTTGTGTTCACACTAATCAAATGAACTGGACTTTGGGGTCAAGTGTACTCGGATCTGGGCCCGGGTCAATAGTGTGAAACCACCCTAATTCAATTTTGATGAAAAATAACACAACTCTTCACCAAATTATGCATTCTGTTTAAAAGCTTTAGTCCAAAGGGGAACAAAATACATCAGACTTTCATATGAAGAAATGAAAACCCAAAGCCTGGAAAGAGAACATGTTCAACTGTATTTTTTTCTCCCACAAAAGCCAGAAACCAGCAAGGTTATAAATATGATTAATTACAGAAAAGAAAAGGAAACATATAAACCTAACCATATGAAGATTTCGCAACTGCAGAATACTGGCCAGAATACATTTATGGTCAACTCAGGGTTGGACCAGAAGGATTTCAGGTGCTCTGTTTAAACTTAAAAGAAAAAAGAGTTAAGAAAAAGAAGATATTCCATTCATAGCAATCAAATACCATCTTGTTTTGATGTTAAGTTGAAGGGGCTATAATTAAAAGAAAGCAGTGCAAGCTTAGCTATATTCCCACCACCAATTTTGTGATTGAAGGCTTCACTTCTGCTGTAGCTGTGTCGGATCTAGCAGAGGTGCTGACTTACCACATAAGCTGCAGCACCTCTGTCCCCCTCTGACTTCGGTGACCCAACCTCAGTGCAGGTAGTTGCTAGAAGGTCGAGAGGTGATGGCTGAGTGTCCTACCCCAACGAGCAAGTTTAAAGGGAAGAAAGTGGGTGGCCATTAGTTAGAGCCACATTTTTAAGAGTGACTCATTGCCTTAGAGCAAAGAATGAGGTTTGCAGGTTTAAGGACTTTCTTGTCCTGTGTTGAGCCTCCCAGGCAACACCTTCGGCAACACCCAGGTAGAGTTGAGATCTGGTTGGAGTTTACAGTCTGTCACTTAAGTCGAACTTTGGGAGATGAGATTTTTATGGTTTCTGGGAGGAAGCGTTACCTGAGAGGTTCAAGTCAAGGTACCATACCCCTCCTTCAAGTTTGAAATGTGTGGACTACTGTTAGCACCACTCAGGTACAGGAGACGTAGCAACGACGTATAATGGGAGTAACTATCTCGAGCGGGGGGGTCTTACCTGACTGCCCCTGCCTTCCTCCTGCTGCAGAAAGTCGCCTTGACTGCTGTCCGCGTCCAGTGCAGCCATATCCTCTGGGTTCATCGGCTGTTCTGGGGCTATGTAAAAAAACATATAGCTAAGAGTGGAAAGAGCCGAAGCTAACGTTAGCAAACAAACCTGACACTCACACAGAGGACTAGCTTAAGTTTTTAACGTTACTAAACATTGGCAGACAAGCACAGATACAATCACGTTTTTCTCTAATAGATGCACCAAAACCCGTTAAGAAAACAAAGACGTAGTAATCAAACGTTTAAGAAGATCTAGCTAATGATGTGTCCAAGGCAAGCTATCTTAGTGGTCTCAGCTAACGAGTATGGCGCTAGCTACGAGGCTACGGCTAACTTAGCCGCGATGATTAGCACTATCACCATAAGGGTCCCCGCTAGCCTGCTAGCGAGCTAAATTAGCCAGAGGTTGCCTATGATAACGTTAGCATGTTAGCTTACATGGTTAGAGAATACGATAAGATATGTCTTACCAGTCATTTCGTGACTTGCTTTGAAACGAACAGCCTTGACAGTCACAAGCCACCGGACATGATCAACAAATAAAATTGATTGTATACGCGTAGAAATAGATGATAACTGTCAGTATTTTTTTCTATTTTGATTGACGGGCGGTAGGTAACACAAAGGGTGGGGCCTCCTGTGTTGACTGGGACAATTTGCGTCACAGACAGGAAAT
Source organism: Tautogolabrus adspersus (assembly GCA_020745685.1). Taxonomy (NCBI): domain Eukaryota; kingdom Metazoa; phylum Chordata; class Actinopteri; order Labriformes; family Labridae; genus Tautogolabrus; species Tautogolabrus adspersus. Next base: position 13,108,490 of record CM036548.1, on the reverse strand, counting down.
CCCGCCGTGCTGCACAAAGGTGATTGGTTATTAGTGTTGCACACTGTGTTTTAATTTGTCAGTTCACGTGTCAACCATCTTTTGTGAGCGTCTTTTCCTGTTATTATGCATGATCAGTTTTACAGTGAAGATGGTTGTTAGTATTTTAGTTACATTGTGTACTTTAACTTACACTGATATTCAGACCCCGTTCGGACGAAAACTTGTATTACCTGGTAAACTTACAACAGCAATGAATCTCGATCCTGATTCAGTTGATTATGAATAGCGACCATTTACAGGAATAATACAATTTAGTTCTTGAAACATACTTTGATATTTATTGTTAAAATGTTTAAAACATCTCTTGGCCCCAAAATGCTTAGAATAGCCTAATTAAATATTATGAATGCTTTTTTGTAGATTGGTAGCAATTAATATACACATCTGTAGCTATATGTTGATAGGCCTATATAAATTCAGCTTCTTTATACCTTATAAATACATTTCTTCTCTTTAACAAAGGCATTTTAAAGAGAGCCTTTCATGTAAGAAACAAAAACATGTGCATTTAAGTGATGACTACAGTGAAGATCCTAAACTTTATTTTGCACAAAACTGGCTGACTTGGATGAAGTTTTTGACTCTAGCCTGTGGGTTATAACCCACAGTATTATTTACAGTCTATGGTTATAACCACTCCAGAAGTGTGATTGTTCAGCTCCCAGTGACTGTCAGCACTTACTACACTACCACTGTTGTTTGTCTGATAAGTTGCTGCTGGTTTTTGAAATTGCTACGATGACATGAGTGAACCAAGTGATTGTCCGGTGTTTTATATCCTTTCATCTCTATGGAGGACTTATTGTGATTGATTTTTAAAATTAATCAAGTTATGGCAGATCAATGATTCAGCAGATGTCACCTTTTGTTGATCACCTTTTCTTGTAATTTTATGAAACAGATTTACTTTGTTTATGGGGCGGATGCATAGCACTTTAAAATGCTTTTGCAAACCAATAGAGGTACTTTCCTACTTCTGATCAGCAGTTGACTTTTATCATGTCCTTTGTGTTGATTACTTCAACACAATTGAGACACAATCTGAGCCTGTATTTGACTGCATTTCTTTCCCTCCATCTGGTTGTGCACAGTGAGCATTGTGAAAGTGCATTGAAATGAGTGCATGCATGCTATTGTACCCGCTCTGTGGCTGTGATGCTATCAGGACCCCACTTCTGAGTATTATTTGTGGTGTGTCAGCTCACAGTGCGCGACCGCAGTGAGGCTATTTCTCTCAACCTTCAATTCAAACTTGGCCCATTACAGCCAGACTACAAAAGCACTTTCCTTGCACTCAGGAGCTCACGGCAGTGAATGGTGGATATTTCCAATCACTCTGCTGTCAATCCAAGTGTCAGGTAAACATAGGCCAATGGAAACAGCTTTAGAAAAACCTTGCTGCTATGTCTGTCTTACTCCAGGAGTCCTTGGAAGCGTATCAACAATTTCTACAAAGACCTCCAAGTTAAAGGGAAAAGTCAAATATCCTATAAGAAGCACAAATGCAACACCTAGGTGGACACAACCGCATTCACAAGATATATAACTGCCAGGGTGTTTGTCATCAAACGGTGAGTGTTGTCTCCAGCTTGAGGTGCAAACAAAGCATATTAAATTGTATTGACAGACATTGTATTCACCTCATGAGAGTAAGCTGTGAAGTCTATGGGGCAAATACAAGGTGGGAGTTTAAACACATCTGGATTCCGTTTGATGCATATAACTTATGGACATCAATGACCTAAATGCACGTTCACACATTCCCCTTAAGTTTGTTGCAGAGAAATATAATACAAGTTAATCAGAATTGATTTTTAAACAAATCGTCACTGAAAAAAAAAGGTAACCAAATATACGTTTCAATGCAAAAAGCCTCTTCTCAGGAGTGGACACAGTGTTTTGGCACCATGTAGAACATTGAAGGATAAGAGGAGTAACTGACTGAGTCCACAATGGCTCTCAGTGTTTCATATTAACATATTTACAGTTGTTTTCATGAAGGCCAGTCTAAAAGAGAGTGACCCCACAGAGAGAAACTGCCCTGCTGGAGGCACCTTGTGGGACACTGTAAATGGGACCTAAGAGTGAGAATTGAATCTGGTGCAGAGCAGAGACATGTGCATGGAATATCAAATGTGTGTTATGGACAACACTGAGGCACAGGGACAATCATACAGTTCTTTGTCTGAAGAACGGAATAATCTGCTGTACATACAGCAAAGATAGAGCTCAAAGTTAGTTGCATGAAAGGTTTTTAGAACAACTTCTGCAGGAAGATCAGAATATTTTTAACCTACAGTATAGGGATGCAATTGGTCTTCTGTGTTGACAAGTGAGTCTTGAAAACAAGATAATTCAAAGATAAATGTTCAGGAAGTGTTTTTTTTAAAGCATAAACAACAATAGGATAAACACACAGTATACATAAGTATATAACTGTTGCTCAGTTGAGGTCTGGTTAATGAGTACAAGTTGTTCAGGTGTGTGTCAGTTTAACAAAATTGACATAGTATACAATAAGTGACTGTAATGTACAAATGTGGATTATCTTTGTCTATTGCTGCTACTGTTTTAAGGAACATGCTTTCAATCCGTTGAAATCACATGTAACTGTTCTGCCACAAAGTATAATTTGATAATACCTAAAATGTCAACCTTATGCATTTAATTTTTTAAATGCTTTTTATCATTTAAGTCATAGAAAGTGATGGAGTTGTGCTTTATAGCAATGCATTGAGAGATGGGTCAGCTTCAATGCATTGAGAGATGGGTCAGCTTCATTTTATGGCTTGAATCTTATTTTGCATGTTGTTTGCAACATTGAATGGCTGAACCTTTTGCAAAAACACTATAACAAAGTTAGTCTTTTAAAGCTCCTGAGAGGAACTTTAAGTTTGTGTCAATTTTGGCGACCCATGTGGACGAAGTGATACCTCTTACCTCTTTGCTGATTTTGTTCTTTCAAGGAGAGTTTCCTGACAACCACAAAAACACACAAGCATAATACTTATGGATATTTTTTTGCTATGGAAAATGTAATCAAAGGCTGTTACTGCAGCTTCCCATTATCTCCTCATCTGGCACTTACCCCGCAGCACCAGCAGTTTAGCACATTGCTGGGTCATATCGAGGCATCAGTATTTATTTTCATTCTGTCCCATGACCAGTACAAATCTCCTCAAAGGAGCTTTAAAGTTAATTTTGCAGTGTAAATTTTCAATAAGCTCTGCAGAGGCAATTGGGAAACTTTCTGTCTTTTCACATCAACGTTTTAACTCCACGTAGAGGGCAATAAATCCAAACATCTCGATATATTATGGAGCACAACATGAATGAGAGGAAGTTGTCCACAAACTTTCAAATAACAAGTGAAAGGTAATTTTAGTCAAAGCGTATTTATTGAATTCATATGTATTGTGAGTACATTATATGGTGCATGTGTCAGACAGAGAAGTCACACAATAGCAATAATTACAACATGACAACACTTTGTTTAGAGAAGATTTCCTCCCATAATGATACATTTATAATAACCATCATGTCCACCAACACAGTCCCTTGTGCAGTAACTGCTCTGCAAAATGCCAAAGTTATTTATATGTTTATTTGTTATAACTCTTACATTCTTTTATTTAATTCATCAAAAGTCTTTTGTGTGTGCATGATTTACAGCAGCAGGCTGTGGTCCCTCTTTTTCTTATGGGTGTGTGTTTGAAAGCAAGATTTCCACTCTGTGCCCTTCTTGGTTTGATGCCACTGTGGTTTGCCTCGGGCCAGAGCGGCACCGCGTGATTGATGGTGCTGACAGAACATTTGCACCAACAGAGAATATGTCACATTTCTGGACTTGTTTTTACTTCAGAGGTTATAAATATTGTACTCCTTTTACAATCCACCTACGTCACGTATAGTGTTGTTTATGAATGTGTTTTAACCATTAACTGTGGGTTATATTTTCATGAATCAGAAAAGACATCAAATGGGTTTATGATCCACTAATTCTCGCCTCTTCTTTGACAGCAAAATTGTAAATATGAAGCCATTCAACAGGCTTTTGAGGATGAGCTTACAGAAAAAAGACAGTTCTACTCTTTTGTTCCTTTTCAACATCTGCATGATTCTAAATAGCTTTATTACTCACCCTGAGAAGATTTATTGTCACTTTATGAAAAACAAAATCCTCCAAGACCCAGACCACTGGGAACAACTCATCAATCCCTGAGCCTCAAAACTGCAGCAGATGAATGATCCTCTATGTAGGGTTTAGGTTGGCCAACACCGCCACCATCACCACCAGCCTGTGAGGAATGCAAAAACAGTTCTGTCTCAAGCCCCCATCGTGCTCTCCAGAGGATTTATATGGTTTCACTTAAAAAAAACATTGAGCCTTAAACAGCCTGTTGTTGTATAGAGGACAGCAGAGCTGTAAATGTACATATCATCTGCATATGATGTCTTTTAGCAAATAAAATCAGTGTTTAATGCTTAAGCTACCATGCAAGCAAAATAAGCTTAATGTTACTTTATACACATGCTGTCATCTGCGTTGTGTTCTATATAAGAGCAATAAACACTATCCTATATTTTGCCAGTGATCTTAAACCCTAAAGACTATAATCCACCTTATTTCCATGACAAACGCTGTGCTTTGTAGTGCTAGCACAGGCTCGGCTCCATAAAACATCCCATCCAAAACTTGGATATGCAATACTATTGCTGCAAAATGACCATTTTTATTCAATCTGTTTTTTTTTTTGTTCCCATCAAAAGGCCATTTTGTTCTCTGCAGACTAAATGGTTACGAGATATTCAAGCAAAACACTGCTGATCTGCGGCTCTTTGTTCGGACTCCAGCCGAGAACACAATCTTACTTTGGAGCACCGGCGGCTGCAGCCATACAATTCCATCAGCATAAATGCTTCACAAACACTTACACACAAAGTATAGAGAGCGAGAAAAACACTACTTCAGACAAAAGGAATCGTTTTCGGCTTGGACTTGGGGATTGTGTCAACCTCTATTTTCATACTATATGGAATATCAAAAAATGTGGCCTTCTTTGGTGGAAATTTGGTTTGAATGCATGTTTCCTTTATCCTTTTTGGAGGTGTGTATTTTCCCTCATTGTTAAGGAATTGAACAAAGACACTTTAAACATAACAAAGATGCTTTTTGTCAGTATTTGAGAGTTTGAGAAATGCTGTGGGAGCACTGAAGAAGCAGACTCAGATATTCATTCAAAATTAAATTAAAATCATAAATAAAAGGTTAACTCAATCACTTTACAAATTATCGTTTAAACTGACCGGTTCTTTTGGCCGAAACACCTGCATCCTGCATGCGCCCCTCTAAAATCAGCATCACTTAACTGATTTAATTGTAATTGTCCCCTCTCTGCTACAGTCAATGTCAGCTGTGTCTTTTAATTCTCTAATCAGTGGTGGGCAGAAGCGCTATCACCATCCCCATGCAGCTTCCCACTCAATACAGACATCCCAAAACACACACAGACTGGTTTTTGTCAAATGTTTTATTGAGTGTAGACATCTGGGCTACTGTAAAACATGCATTATCTGCTGAAGGGGGAGAGGAGCAGGTGGCATTGTCCCCGCTGTCAGCTGTGTCAGTGCTGGCACCCGTGATGGAGATTAATGAAGTATCTGGAGAGTAATATGCTCCTTCAAATGCTGCTACAATTTGGAGTGGGGGCCGATCCTGATCTTAAATAGCAAAGCTGTCAGAGTTTACTGAACCTGTGCTTTGGCACAGAGGGGGGGTTGATCCCAGAAAGTGAGAGTGTGGCAGTGGGTATCTGGGCAAAGAATGAAAAAAAAAAAAGAAAAAAAGATGGGTAACAAGCACAGTCAGTTATGTAAACAGTCAGACTGTTCTTGCATCACTTCTTCTTTGGTGCATTTGGAGTGTTAAATTTGAAAAAGATGATGTCCCCATCTTCAACAGTGTAGTTTCTTCCCTGCTGTCTGTATTTCCCTGCTGCCTGAGGAAAACAGAAAAAATAAATAACGTTTAAAAACTGCAACAGAAAGACGTGATGTACAGGTTACATATATGTTGATGTAGTTTCATCCTTTTTTGAGTAATTCACACCAGAAAGCAAATAATAACAGTGCAAATTGTAAATAAATATAGAAAAAGATAGTTCTCAATTAGTTGTTTTTAACAGCTATAATTGTATAACTCCAATTAAAAATGTCATATTCTCTGCCTTTTATATTTTTGTCTCTCCTTCCCTCACACACACACACATTTACACGCACACTTGCATCAATGTTTTGTTCAAGGGGCGCCTGAATTCCCACTGAGTGAATAATCCTCTCTTGTGCCCATTTCAGTTTCATGTGCAGCAGCTTAAAATGTTAATAAGTCTTTGATTACAGCGCTGTCAAACTTCTCAAGGAAACAAAATAAGTTCTAACATTTCTTTTGTGTACAGTAAGTGTTTGTTCTCCTTCCCATGCAGCAAACTCAAAATAATTGACTTGAAGTGCTAATACGGACAGGTTTATGCATTCTGGTTCTGCACGGCGCACAATTAATTAGAAGAATCAATGTCCCTTTAAAGGCTCAGGAGACCATTTAATCCAAGCTCAATACCACCAGAAACACTGCATGGAGAGGGAGACAAGAAAAAAAATCAATGGCTATTTGTGATTCCTGAGTATGTATTAAACCAGACACGTCTAACTGGTTCATTTGCACTTGAAAGCAGCCATCTGGAGCAGCAAGCTTGGCTTAAGCAGATATGATTACTAATAATGTGATATCCCCGTACACTGGCCTTATTCAGACAGCCTATTCCCACAACTGGCATTAAAAAGCATGGACCTTCATGCCACAGTCAGAGACGCTTCATGTTCTTATGAGGCCCCGAAAAGGGATTAGTAGGGGAGCATGCAGTAAGGACCTGACACTCAGATCTCAGCCTGGGATAACAATGGTGGAAGTCCCTGGAGACCCGTACATTTCACCCTCTGTTTGCAGCTTAAGGAGGGTGTGGACAATACACTGCTGCTGCATTAAATGCTAAATACTTATTAAAAAAAGGCCTGAATAGTAAAGAGATTTCAATGTTTTCATAGTGCTTCCTTTCCACATGGCGTGGCTCCATAATTACATTAGTAGAGTGTGTAAGTGGGCACATGGAGTCGATGGAGGCAAAAGATGGAGTGTGACAGCATGGCTTACAGCTGCGGCTCACATATGTCACACACAGATTTCTTTATATTGACCTTTTTTCATATATATACAACTGAAGAATGGAAAAGAAGTCAGACTTTCTTTATAAAGCCATACTACCTAAACTACATACTTGTTAATACTCTCCACTGATACTTCAAGCTTTTAATGTCTGCAACCTTTGCTCCCATAAACACATTATGTATGTGGTTCCTCAGATCAGCCTTTGTAAAAGAACTCACCTTAAACTAGATTATTCAATAACCATGTATGATTATAAAAACAGGAGTATTTGACAAATAAATGCTCATTTTCTTGTTAAATAATGTTAATTCTATTAGTTATAAAGTTTGTGTTATGGTTTGTTCTTTAATAAGAATTGTAAGGTTTCCCTTAAAAAAAGTGTATGTCAGTGGGAATATTGCTGGTCCAATAGAGATAACACAACTGGGAGTTAAAGTACAATATCAAAAGTTTTACATGAACTAAGGAATACGTTTTAAAATGTGTCTTTTCAGAAATTACCTTCCTAAAAAAGTTCATTTTTGACATGAAAGACATCCTACAGCGTAAATACCCAATTATTAAATCTCTACCTTTGATTTCTAAATGACAGTTTGTTGATTTGAGAGTAAATTAATGACCAAACCTAAAACAACAATCGAAGTAAGAAACAAAGCATAGCATTTTACAAGTAGTGGCCGCCCACTTATTGTCTACACAAATTCACCATGAAATCACTTATCACATGTGACATGAGTGTGAACATGGACCCCAGTTAAAAGGTCAACACAAACACATGGCCCCTGTGGAAATAAAGAACATGGGTCCCATTTCTTTGCTACCCACCCATAAAACAATCCTTATTTGAGGAATTTCACACTTTATTTAACTTGCCGCTTTTTATCACTGTCACACGCCTACAGTGCAACAGAGAGCCCCGAGCTAACAGCGCTCTCCATAGATCTGATAAAACGCCTGGTGAGGTGAAGAAGTGCTGCCTCTGAGAGCCACCATCAGCCAGTTAAGACACATTGTGATAAAGATATGCACAGCTGGAGCAGACTGCCAGTGTTTAGAGCCAGAATCAGTCGCCTTGTCAGGAGTGCCGCTGGAGTGTGTGCAGTAATTTCTTCCCCTGAGTAAAGGTGAAGAGCAGTTTGTAGTGGGAGCTGCGTGCCGGCTGTCAGCTCCACTGATCACAGGAGACTTCCTCCTCATCCTCCGGCACCCTGACTGCTCACCTTGACAGCATTCTCGCTGCCTTCCTCTTTAAAATCCTGGAATTTCATTACTTCCGCCATAATGAAGCCCTTCTCAAAGTCGGTGTGGATCTTCCCTGCGGCCTGTGGAGCCTTAGTTCCTTTCTGTCATGAGGAAAAGGGAAAAGAGAGGACAAATGAATTGTTTGGAGAAGATGGATTACAGCATGCGAGCAACATGGTGTTTGATAGGGTGATAGTGTTGTGAGCATCAGTCAGAGGGTGTTTTAGCTGTGCCCCTGCTGTAGGGCAGTCTGGACAACGATAAGGAGCCAGCGCTGCTATCAATGCCTTCTGATTCCCATTCCCTGCTGGTATTGATTTCTGTCCAAGCAATCTCGCCTCATTGTGGGTCGCTGCTCTGCTCTCTGGTCATGACAGCAAGAAGACCCGATGTTGCAGTGAGAGACCGGGGCAGTGTAGACTTCACTGCATTTGGCCTCACAGTTTGGTCATTCAAATTCAAAACTTTAATTATATTTCACCAGTTAGAGCAGAGCTGCCGTATCCCTGGAGCTACTTCTGACTTATTTAACTTTAAGTTTTTTTCTAAAAAGAATTTTTAACATGTAATTGTTTTAACAGTTGTAATATTTTAAGTCTTACAAAATTGTCTTTAAATGATATTACCAAGACAGCCGTACAGACCAGCTCCTTATATGAAGCATCGCAAGATAACTTATGTTGTGATTGTGATGTATATAAATAAAAATGATTGATTTATTGACAAAAATAAAAACAAGTTGAGTTTAGTATTTTTAAAGTCTTGACAATAATTTTAAAATGGACATATTTGAATTAACATGCATTAAATTTTTCCTCTGTAGTTACTTCAAACCTGTATAAAAATAAACATAAAATCACAATTTGTCATGCTTTGAATCCTCGTTAAATCGCCAACACACACCTTGTGACTGATAAAATGTGCAATTTATATGCACTGAAATAATGCAGGGCGGAAATGACAAATGAGGGATATAAGTGACGTGTCTGCTGTGCATCATTGTGACTCGTGCCTGTCGACCCGCTTGCTCTGCAGCTCTGTGCTCAGGAACTGTTGAGCACTTTTAATTATGTATATAATCAGGTTGGGGTCAACATATTTCATGCCAAAAGAATGATGCGTATTTAATGACTCTAATACATTACCATCTCTTTGCAATCTCATTGACGGAGTGCTTGTGAGTTTAACTACCATTAATCAGCATCAAGGTTTGTCTATCTGCAGAAAAATAGATTAAGGGAGGGATTTTTTTTTCAGACAAGAGAGCCACATTCTCCTAGTTAAGAGCTATGCAGAGCAGGCTGATAGATAATGGTCACCTCGAGGCTGCCTAATAAAGCATGTTAAAGGATTTAGGAACACGACATTACTGAGTGTAGTTTTTACAATGCAAGATGTATTGGCTTAATATAGTTACCCAGTGATGCTTACCTGACTAAATGCCCCTCACACACAATCAAGGCTGCCTGTAATCAGTTATGTCAGGGAGGACAGGTGTGTTTGTGAGGATGCCTTTGAAGTGTTTCAGGACTTTTTTTGTAAATAGCCAGGACATCAGTCATGCTGAGACGGGTGATGTCATCCAACTAAAATGTAATGTGTCTTGTGTAAAAAAAAAAAGAAGAAAAGAAAGGAAGTGAGCTCACCTTCCCCTCAGGTCTGTACAAAGTCTAAAGAGCCATCGTGGAAATATTTACCTCAATTCCTGTTTACAAACTTGTGTGGGCAGGTTTGACCTCAAATGACACAATTATTGTAACACAAATGTATATTTTAAATCAGTCTAAATGAATGTGGATGTTACTGAAGCTTAAATCTAGTGGCTTATGAATCCAATCATAAACACAATGTCTGCTCAAAATGTGAATATCTGTCCTCAGCATCAACATATGATCAACTTTTAGCATACAGTCAATCGCTCATACTGTACGTGTTGTCCTGTGTTTATATCTGACCAGTGGGTTTGTTGCATGTTCTTCCCCTTCTCTATAGAATTATTAACTGACAGTTTCTCTTTTAATTAGTAGGGTTTTTTTTTTTACAAAAAGCATCATCTTAAACATCTGAAAGTATCCTGAAAAGAATACACAGTAGCCTATGGGTTACTACAGTAAGTTTATATTTTCTAACATTTTAAAGCACAAACATATAACGTCAGAATCTGTGAATAATTCTTTTATGAGTCAATATAATGGCTGTAAACATTAAAGCGTCTTTTAAGGGCGCTTTCCACAACATTCGTATAAATAAATAATGACAAACACAACAACACTGTAAGATGTGATCCAATGAGGTAAGTGTTGAAGTCTTCAATGTGGTTTGCCACATGTTAATGGTATAAGGAAGATACACCTCTGTTGTTGTTGTTGTGTTTTGATAGTAATCATGTTTGTATAATTGGTGTTCAGACTAACTCATGTTCCTTTATACACACATTTATTTAATTCTTCGTGAAAATAAAAGGTTTGTTGGGATGGAAAATGTCCAGCTTTTGGCAGCTCATAAGATCAATGCTGGAAACTCATTTCCTTTTTCCATTTTTATTTCAGTTAGTAATATATTAAACATGTAAACATGTGAATACTGATGTATGGAAAGATTTGCTTGGTGACGAGATTTGATTCAACTTTGAAAAAGGAAATGTTTTTTTTAAGAGTTATATGTGAAATGAATAGTAATGAAAATATTGATTAAAATCTCAGATTCTTTGAAGTATCTGAAGAATTAATCTAATAAATGCCAACATTATAAAACACACATTTTAAGTTCTTTTTTTTACCACCTATACATACACGTATAATATGGAACTCCTGACCAATCCCATATTTCATTATATCTGCATTCAATATTTCTATTTACTGTAGAGAAAAAAAAAAGCATTTCTCCACAAAAGCAACATGCAAAGCCAACATCTGTATCGATGCAAATCCTGCGATCTTGTTGCACAAAGCTGATGGCGGCCTGCGCTCAGTAAACTGAGACACATAGGAGGGAGGAGCCCCCGGTGAGGCCCACAAACAGCCGAATGAAAAGCAACATCAATTTTGGCACAGACACCCTCCGTCACACAGATTAGGCAGGCACAATGCAGCGGCTCCTTATCTCCAGCGGCAGGAGGAGGGCAGGCAGATCTGCACAGGATGGAAACATTCTCATGGACGTAATGGGCAAAATCAATTGTTGCCCTCCTCAATCAATGTAGCCCCCACTTTCACTGTTCAGCAGCTCACATGTAATTGAAGTTATCCTTGGCCTGTAATGACTGGCTAAAGCACAACCATGACAAAGTTTAAAGTGTGTGATATCAGTGAGGGTGCCAGCAGGGTGGAACATTTGTGTGTGTGTGTGTGTCTGGCACACACTCAAATGGACGTGCACAGCAGGCGGATGACTCTTACCCGAATGGTCCACGCACGGACCTCATCCGGTCCAGCAGTGAAGAAATACTCCAGCTGCAGGGCAGCGTATCCAGCCTTGATGATCTTGCTCAGGGCACTGGTGGAGACAAATTCCAGTTTGAATGTGTGGGATTCGAACTGGTGAAGTGTTATTTATTGCCACTGATGCCAAGACAGAGTTCACTCCAGTGGCAAAGGCCCCATTCATCCCAATATGAACTCATTAAGTGAATAAGATGGGTCACTTGGTTTCACACAAGACATTCAACTCTCCAATGGTTTCTTTGATTAATTACAAAGCGTGTGGACTCATTTAGCATTTTTAAGAATTCAATCCTCGTTCTGCACCAAGAGGAAAAAAATAATCTGCTGTCACAATTTTCCCTGCATAGAGGTTTTCACACGAGAACAAAACCCCCAAAATGCCTAAGTTATAATTATACCTAGAGATGACAGATGACAGTTAAAAACTTAATTTAGAGGAAAACCCTTTGACTGTTGTGTTCGGTAAGAAGAGGGATCCTTTGCTTTATAATGGTAATTACTCTGCCATTTATTATTCTATCAGCACATGCAATTAAAGGAGTGCATGGAGGACACAGCTGATAATAAAGTGTGGGGAGACTGAATTCTAATTAACCTCTGCGTCTTCTGCTCCGTGCAGTACTGCTGCTGCTCCTCGTCGCTCTTGTCCTGGAGCTGGCTCTCCAGACCGCCGCTAAAGGGGATGACCAAGGCGCCAGGGTCGTGACTATCCACCCACTCCTTGATTTTCACCAGCCTGAACAAATCAGCCGACAGACATAAAAAAGATAAGCATGAAGAGTTGATCAACATGAAAGTCATTGTTTTCTGGTGGCACATGCATATTCCTGAGAGCAGCTAAACATTTGAGTGTCTGCAGGACATTACACTCCAAAGGTGGCCCTCTGTCACAGAGTTTGACTTGTTTCCATACAAGTTTTCTTCTAAAAATCAGACTTGACATGTGCTCACACAAAAGTATACTAGAATGCTTTTAAGAAAAGTAACAGTGGCAGTGCTTTGACAAGAAAAAAGATCCTGCACTCAAAATCCTGCTTAAGTACAAGTACAAAAATAGTATGAGAAAAAATTAATAAAAAAATTAAAAAGTCAAAGTATTCTTAATCCAGAATGGGTCATTTTGATATCATCTATTCGTGTTCAAATATCATTTTTATTGGGGTAATATTAAAGGTGCATTTATATGTAAGTAATATTTAACTCTTGGAGAACAAGGGACGGGGTTTTTGTACTGTTTTGCAGATAGATGTGCAAAATCCCTGAACTTTAAATTGCATTTCTGTGCATCACCAAATCAAAAACGTATATTCTTACAACGTTAAAAAAATTCTCTCTGTAGTCAAAATATTTCAGCCTGTTTTTACATTTGAATAAAGTTATGGAGGACAAATTCCATTAAAAGTTGTTTATCTTAATAAGACGCAACGGGAAGTATACTACAATAGAAATATATCAAATGAGACAATCAAATGAAAAAAAGATCAGAATATTATTACTGCTCTGGTGTACAATAAGTATGCTTTGAATTGTGTGTATTAACAAAATGCTTAGAAGTTAATCAACAATTTTACACGTGCTTGAGGAAAAAGTACAACATTTCCCGCTCTAATGCAATTACAATGGAAATACTTGAATAAAGTACCTATCAGTTGTTCTTAGGTACTGTTGTTCAGTAAATTAACTTGTGAGTTAGCTCCCATTCAGCTCATCTCACACACAAAGAATTGTTGTCTAATTCCCCTATACAAAATTTAGTCTAAAATGCAAATAAAGCTCCACTATCTCAGTTCATCACGCACCAGGAATGAACCTCAGCACGTTCTAACTCATAAACGTCTTTTTCATCCCTTAACCACCTGAGTTTCTCTCTCCTTTTGTCTTCCAGTGCAGCAGGACACCTGACATTGCAGGGCAAAGATATCCTTACACTTAATGGTAACTCTCAGTCAGAACAATATGAGGGGGTTAGAGGCAATTATGAGATTAGCCCCACATGCTCTCAGGCTGGGATTGGACGGGTCTCAAAGAACAGCATCACACAAATCCATTTTCACACGCCGGCCCTGACACAGCTCCTAGGCTGGATTGATTCTAAGGGGTCCCTGTCATTATCTGTAATCCTAGTTTCCTGTTTAAAGCCCATAAGAATCAAAGACTGGGAGGGACACGACCACCTCAATACCACATTTTTTCCAATAACAATGTCATCGCTTTATCACCTACAGCAGCATATCACTGCTCCTACCTAATAATTATCAATATACAATATATGACAAGGGAACAGGTGTGGGAAGAGCACCGTTTTTGTTTGATGCAATGTTTTTCCCAACAAGCTGGAATAACAATAAAGGACACATTTGAAATGACTCATGTGCCAGTTTGTCCATCTGCTCGTAACCCAATATTTCCCTTTCTGTTTGTATTTGGTTTCAAGGCCGACGTTTGACTGCCACCTCAATAAGATAGTCGTAAATGTCTCACCAATAAAAAACAGAAAAATAAAACATATTTAGTCAAAGCCTGAAACGTGAAAACACAGGATATGTCGGGCGCTCCAAGAGGGGAAAAAATCCAATCTGAGATAATAACAGATGTAGTTTGTCACTTTTCCAAGCACAGCTGTCTATTTGGTGGCACGTTATTTGCATTCCTCAGGTATTGTGTACTCTACAGGCGGCTGAATAATGATTCACAAATCACTCTCTCCACACCAGTCAAGGGCTGTGATCCTTTGAATAGACCATTGTACCTGAGACTGTAATTGGTGAAGACTTGACAGAGCCGAGCCAAGCCGGCCCAGTAACAAAGAGACCCTCGGTAGAAAGGCTGAGGGATGATTTTAATAATGTGAAGCCGAGACGGAAAACGTGAGCCGCAAATGAGCACGGGGATCTCTGGGTCCTCGCACTGAGTGACACGGGACCAGACAAACACCTTGCCACAGGAACATGAAACTCCCCCTTCCCTCAACTCCGGAAACAAAGCACTGTCAATTAAGAGCTTTGATGCTCTGTCAACATGGCTCCCAAAACCAATTCTGTCAACTTCAGCGCCGTCTACCCACGCCACTTTGCATTCCGTATTTATGTCCTTTCCAATTATTTGTGGGAACATTTGAAGGGAAGTGTAAATTGGGGAAAACATGTATGTAACACATTCATTGGGGTTTTTTTTTGGCCATTGTTCTTATAGTCAGTCATTCATGAAAGTCTAATAAAAGTTTGTGAGTAATGTTGACAAAAGATTAATTTTCTTTACATCAAGAACTCTATTAAGATGTGTCTGCTTAGTGTATCATCAGTAATGGTCTTTCTATGGCACAAGAAATGTTTTTTTTTTCTTATATCATCTTTAATATGAAATAAACTTGCACACTTCCAAAGTAGAAATAATTAAGATGTGGGTCCTTTTAAAAGAGAATGTAGAAAAACACATACAAACTCACACAGACACACAAAAAGTGAGATTGTGTGTGTGTGTGTGTGTGTGTGTGTGTGTGTGTGTGTGTGTGTGTGTGTGTGTGTGTGTGTGTGTGTGCGCGCGCGCGTGCGTGTGTGCGTGTGTGTGTGTGTCTTGTCACTCTGCCATTATATTCCAGCACTGAGTGCCATCTCTCACTGCTCCCTTAATAGATAGATTCAGCACTTTCTGGTCTTGATATCCCTCTCTGAACAAATGATGCCTGAAATTTTTATTCTTTTTATAATGGAATTCCAATGGCCTCTGCTGCAAATCAAGTGGAAATTTTTGCATATCAAGTGGGAAAAATTAAATGTTAACCACGTTTTAATGTGATTAAGGGTGACAGGGACATTATTTCTGCTAATCATTCACCAGCTTGAAGGCTCAAACAAAGCTAAGGAACAAGCCATGTTTTTGCCTTTTTTCCTGCTGCTTTCAAATCGAAGTGGAAAACTCTTAAAATCTCTCAAAAAGTTCCCAAATCTAAAACATGTGTTTTAAAAAAAATAAGTTTTGTTTGTGTTAACTTGTTGAGAACAGGGCATTACAAGCCCAATATCTGTTTTGAGAAAATACCAAGTCCTGTAATTTGTTATAAGCCTTAAATTTGAAGCATGTTGTATTAACACAACTTCTCATTTTAAAGCACAACATATTGTGAAATGACAATACAAAAAAAAATCGCAGCTTCCACACCAGGATGGTGCTGAATGGAGATGTCCCACAGGGGGCCACCCTCTGGGGCTAGTCTATTTGTCTTTTTGTGTGGGAATCCTAAGGGGGGGATAATTCCTGTGTTTCTGCACGCCTCAGGCTTCCCTGGGCTTTGTCAGGGTTTTGATCTGCTTAAATGGCTCAGGAGGGAAAAACAATGGGATTTAGGAAAGTACAGGGGCAGCTACCTGAGACAATGACCTGAGCCTTGTGTCTGACATACATTCATACAGGTTGGCTTTATTAGGAGTGCTTAGCTTGTTAAGCCGGTAAAAGGTGCGCCAACACCTCCAGTTTGAGAACTCCTTTCAGATGCAATTGAACGCCGACAGACCTGAAGAGTAATCCACTTCCTGCATGCATCTCAGCTTCATCACTGACACACCCACAGGTGGAGGACACTGCACCCCAACCTAGGGATACTAGCCTTATTGTTACAGAGCTATTTCACATTATAGTGGCAGATGCTTACTTGCATGCCACACACAGACTCGTCAAGAAAATCTCCCAGTATGGCTACCCCTAATAGCAACCAAACATTAGCCTCTGTCAAAAGTCTTAGTGGACAAGGTTTTACAGTTTTACAGTTGTTAGCAAGAACTGTCAAGATGAGCTCAGGTTCAAGTGTAGCAGGTGTAAGCAGGGCTTCAAATTCTGTCTGCTGGGGCGCCCATGGCCTAGGGGTTAGCTTGTGTGCCCCATAAACAGAGGCTGCTGTCCTTGAAGCG
Organism: Tautogolabrus adspersus; assembly: GCA_020745685.1. Lineage (NCBI taxonomy): Eukaryota > Metazoa > Chordata > Actinopteri > Labriformes > Labridae > Tautogolabrus > Tautogolabrus adspersus. Next base: position 13,091,637 of record CM036548.1, on the reverse strand, counting down.
GACGGCCCGGGTTCAAATCTGACCTGTGACTAATTTTCTGCATGGCATTCCCCACCCTCAGTTCTGTCCACTGTCATGTCTCTCTTTTTAAGGCATAAAGGCCCCAAATTTAATCTTTAATAAAGAAAAAATCTATTTGTGTCTAATCTATTTGCACTTTGTGAAAAAAGCACCTGTTTTATGCTGTGTTGCTACAACCATTTTTAATCTGGGGATCAATAAAGTATTATCTTATTTTATATATGTTAGCTTGATAGTTAGCGAGCGTGACAAATTGGCTAAACCCAAATAAATTCGCCTTAAAAGAATAAACAGCAACCTCCCAACTGCAGTTCAGAGGACTGGAGCAGGTGGGAGACAACGTTGTGCTAAGATGCAAACAATATTCAGCTTCTTGCTAGCTTTTAAAAATCATTCAGATTGATTACTATTTTGATGGAACAGGCTTCTTTGTTTGTGTGTGTACTTTTAAAACCTAGAGATAGATAGATAGATAGATAGATAGATAGATAGATAGATAGATAGATAGATAGATAGATAGATAGATAGATAGATAGATAGATAGATAGATAGATAGATAGATAGATAGATAGATAGATAGATAGATAGATAGATAGATAGATAGATAGATAGATAGATAGATAGATAGATAGATAGATAGATAGATAGATAGATAGATAGATAGATAGATAGATAGATAGATAGATAGATAGATAGATAGATAGATAGATAGATAGATACTTTATTGATCCCGATGGAAATTCAAGAGTTGGCTAAAGTTGGCTCAAGAGTTGGCTAAAGCCGAAGCTAAAAGAAACAAGACGAATGAGAATTATTATGGTTTTGCATTTCTCTAATTATTTATTTTTAACATTCTTGTAAAATATTTCATTACACATTTTTTTAATATGAAGAACTATAATTATATTGGCAGTCCTGCTTTGTGTTACTGAGTTATTTATATAACAGTTAAAACTATTGGCGGGCCATGAGAGGTTCCCAATAAATACAAATTCTAAAACAAAAAAAATCCCAAAAATCTTAAAAATCGCATGTTGCACTTTTTCTGGTTGTTTTTAAATTGCAATGCATTTCCATAGGCACACTTTAACGATTTAAAAAAATTGTTTATGAACAAAAGTCTCTTAGAACATATTTTATCAGCTGTGTAATTCTGGGATTTAAAGTTTTTGTGGGCCCAGGCTATTAGATTTCAAATTGGGCCACATAATTCGCAAGTTTGGGAACATCTGGCTTAAACTAACGACTACTAGATTAGCTGCAAAGTTTTAAGTGGGGGGCAGTCTGGTTTGCTGGTCCGAGGTTGACAAGCATCCTAAGAGTTAGGATGCTTCAGAACACACAACATACACCCTACTCCTCTGTCCTTCCTCTGTGAAGGGAGCCTGAAATGAGAGGTATGAGCTCATGGTGGCTTTTGAGGCTGAGAAGTCGGGGGCACTGTGGGAAGCTTTTCATCCTCTCAGTGGTGAGCTCCTGAGCGACAAGAGTGCAGACGTTCTCTGCTCCCTGTGGCCACGGCCGGATGGAAAGGCATTACACATCAGCCTCTGAGAAGGAAGGAGATCTGACAGATACACACGCACGCACGCACGCACGCACGCACGCACGCACGCACGCACGCACGCACGCACGCACGCACGCACGCACGCACGCACGCACGCACGCACACACACACACACACACACACACACACACACACACACACACACACACACACACACACACACACACACACACACACACACACACACACACACACACACACACACACACACACACACACACACACACACACACACACACACACACAATCTCCAATATTGTCAACTTTCTTTCAGCCTTCAAAGCAATCAGGAGCTGGTGGAAACAGCCCAGTGCAGGCACAATGGGAGCAGCTTTAATTAAGAGCATCATCTCACATCATATACCTCAAACAAACCTCAAGGGTGTTCTGGTAACAAGCTTTTTTTTTAAAGAAACTTTCTTTTCTTTGAAAACAACAGCCATTAAAATTTTAAAGACAAATCTTTTGACTTCTAATGTTTGCACCTGATATATAAAACCCATCAATCTATCATGTGACTTCATCCCAATGAGTGTTCAGGGCGTGTTATTATAGCTTTGGGCTTGTTTCAGGATGGTTTTGGGAGGGGAGGAAGAGGGTGATGAAAGGCAAGAAAAGGAAATTAGAGTAACCTATGAGTACATTGTGCATCATTCAAATAATTCTCTATATGGGGTATCCATGCTGTCATTCATGGAGGTTGACTGGGCGAGAGAAAATAAGGGGGGTTGTGGTAGAGTGGGGGGAGTCATCAAGATGTGACAATTGTGACAAGAGCAGGCAAAGTGTAGCGCCGAAGAACACCACACGGATTTCTCCATCTCTTCTTTTTTTCCTCCAAGGATGACAGCTTAATGTCTACCACATGCAATATTTATTCTCATCGTGTGTCAGACTGTCTAGCTGTCCCAGGGAGTACAAAGAATGCCACTTATTAGAATAAAAGCAAAGAAAGGTAATCAAGGACATATGTAACATCAGCCAATCATGCCCCCTTCCCATCCAGCATCTTTATTTTTCTCTCTCTCCCTTGTTCAAAAGAGTTCAACAATAATCCTGATAATAAGCATTCAGGGGCTGTATGTGGCAACGCTAAATTCATTTATTTGTCTCATTAGAGCCGCCGCGGCTGCAGGCTGCTCACTGCGGCATGTGTGTTTGGTCTTAACCTTATCACAAAGATATTAAAAAGCACCGCTCAACAAAGCAAAAGCTTTCAAAATGTATCATTAGACAGACCTGCAACCTGCAGACATTTCTTTTTTATGTCTGCTATATATAGGCAACAGGCTTTACAGGGAACAATCCCCAGCATGCCGTTCAGTTGGAGATGTCTACATGTATTTTGAACTGCAGGGGATTGACTAGAAATTAGCATGTTTGAGTTTAAGCCTCCTAAATGTAGGAAAAGTGACAATCTGTATTGGATTTGGAGAGCAAACTGGTTTCTTGCAGGATCATTAAAGAACATACAAGAGCAGGAAAAGTCTGAAGTTCAGGGTCTGTCTCATTAGTTCAACAACAGCGCTGTCTTCACCACCAGGACACAACAAAGACAACGGGGTGACATGTGACATGTCAACAGTGTCCTTTCATTACCTGGACTGGGGACAGTCAATAACTTTGCTAACTGTAATGACAGGACTTTATTAGCACCATCTGTTTCAGCTTTACTATACAGCCTCTCCTGTTGTTTTCTCTCATTGAAAGTTGGCTGAAGGCATCCATTAGGACAGGCTGTGGGCAGAAGGGTACACATCTTACCATGGGAAAGTGTTTTTCAGGATCCCACACGATACAAGGAGAGAGTGGACGTTTGTGCACAAAGTAAAAAAGGAGCAAGCGATCATATATCTCCCTCACAGCTTTGAAAAGTGAACTCTTACTCCCTAGATAGTAGTTTCTTAAAAAATTGGATGGAGCCGGTGGTTTTGCACTCAATAAAGTTTCAGTTGTGTTTATGGGAATTATGGTCTGGAGTATAGCTGAAGTGGGCCGCAGTGACTGCTTTCATGGAGTAGCTTTCAGTGAGTCATAAAAGTCTCCCCCTCATACCCCATCTGAGTGTCTCTTCTGTCTGTAAATCATGACTGATGCTCAGAAATGTCTGGCTGATTGTCAAATCTACCCATGTAAAAGAAAACGCATGTTTTTCTTACAACTGACCTTTTTCAATACCAAAAAACAAAGATGCAAAAACAAGTCAGCATTAATGAAGAATGATCTATTTTTAAAGGTTTGGGGAAAATAGGTACAAAATCTCATGTTGCAAATGCTATTAGTGCTCCCTTTACCTTAGTTGTCAAAACTCCTCCTACAGGCCAACCAGAGAATCAGGCACGGTAGAAAACTACATTTTCCTGCCTCTCTGCTCTTCGTTAAGTGTAATTGTATTTCCTTTATTTAACACCTAAAATGTCACCGCATGTTTTTACAGAGTTAGACACCATAGTGACATTACTGATGGTAATGTAGTTTTTGGTCAAACAATCTCATAAAGCCTTTTTTTGTTGTCCATCAATACCTGACTTCCTCCTCGTCCGTAGCAACCTTTACAGACAAGTTCCAAGTGACAACAGAACTCGCTGAAAACAAGTCATACATATTGGGAAATATTATTTAAAATGCTTAAAAGTCTCTTTAAAGAGGTGGGCACTTTGGTTTATTGCTCAAAATGTATTAACAGCGTATTTTGGGACTATTTTCAGCTCTGGATGAGTTCACATTTTGTTTGTTAGTGAATTTTTAAGGTAGGATGGATTAATCACAGTTTCCAAGTTTTTTAGGAAACAATGAATGTTACTTAGTCCAAAGATGTGGCTCACTTATTTGTTTTATGGACAACAAGACATTACAGTCGGATCAATTCAGCGCTGTTTTGTTAAAAAGATTTGTGGACAATAACTAAAAAGCATCAAACATCTACAACCTTATACCCTTTCACTAATTACGAGGTAAACCGATCCGGGTTGATTCAGTATTGTTAAAAACTGCTTTTTTTTAACAATACTGTGAGGTTGTGAAAGTTTCAGAAGAATGGATTAAGTGGCTGCATGCAGGATGAGATATTTGTTTAAAAAAAAACCCACTCACACCTTACTTATGTGCAGGACAAAGGCCACCAAGGGTCCCAAAAACTGGCACAAACCAAAAGTTCTTCACATGGAGCTTTAAGATGAAACAAGGCCCAACTCTTTAGTGCTGAGATACACCGGTTGTTGTCCAGATACAAACTGTCTTTTCAACATCATGCTGGACGAGAGCACAAGCATGGCACACCATGTTCTCAATTACACCATGCCAGACAAATAAAGGGGGAGATATTTATGAAAGATCAATTTATGGCTTTGTGGCAGGAGAAAAAAGATGATTAAAAAGGTTGACTGCGGAAGAGCAGCTGTGGTATGAGACTTTTCAGTTGTGGTTTTTAAAGCATTAAAAAACAGAGACACCTAATGTAACACACATTTAGAAATAAACAGTAAGATGAAGTATTAAAAAAGTGGAATAATAAGTCGCAAGGAACATCAAAGAGAGAAGCATCCATGCCTGTACTTTTTCAGACACACACACACACTTGCATAGAAGCAGACACACACACACACACACACACACACACACACACACACACACACACACACACACACACACACACACACACACACACACACACACACACACACACACACACACACACACACACACACACACACACACACACACACACACACACAGTTAATAAAAGCTCTATCCGATGGTACCCTGCAGTTCTTACACTCACCAGGAAAACCCACACTGCAGAGGCACTCAAAGACAGGTCACGCTTGCTGGTTTCCTTAAAGGTCACCATATCTACTTAAGAGGCACCAATTTACTTTAATGCACATTGTCCAAAAGCAGAAAAAAAGCAGGAAAAAGAAATGACGAGAAAGAAAAACATCACAGTACATCTGGACTATTCTGAAGTCTATCCTTTCCCATCACCAAATGTGACTTTTCTTGGTTTTCTGAGTAGGATTGAATTAATGTGTGATATATTAAAATTAGCTGAGATAGACAAAGATGGTGCGGGTGAGCTTGTAAAATAAACAAGTGAAAACACACTAACACTGGGCAGGCTGCAGCCACCACATCATCAACAGTTCTCTAATGACCCTCTCTAACATACAAACTACAGTATGTGGCGCAGAGGATCAGTTGTCCAGGCAGCTCGCTGACGCCGGGGAAAAGAGGAGAAAGCCTCTTGATAGACTCTTCTAGATGCCATTCCCTATCACGCAATGCCTCTCAGTCATAAACACATGACAAATGCGGCCTTAATCATTTTTTACGAGCGGGGATGTGCAGGGGGCAGTGCATGGTTAGAGGGGAGAGGGGAGCGGTGAGCAGCAGGCGTCCCCCTCTGCACAGAGGAAAGGGCTGTGTGGTAAAGTCTCCTCTGGAACATCACTCGGCCAACAAGCCTTTGATCTCTACACCGCAATTACGCCAGCATCCAAATGAGCGTGGAGTCGCCTCTGAAACAGACTTCAAACATGCACATGGACGCATTCTCATACACATACACTGTGTAGGATTGGAGCCATGTGCTCCTCTCAACAGTAAATGATGTACTGTCTCCAGCAGAGAACCTGGGGATGAAAGGAGGCCTTGCTCCTCGTCTGATCCTTGCATTAATGATGGCTCGCTAAAGCTAATACTGTGTATTCTTGTCCAAACAAGGGCAGCTTGGTATGTGATTCCCGTACTCCAAACAGGATGAGATCAGTTAACAATCAACTGTTTTTGGAGGCTTTTAATGTCGAACACAACTATTCAAGTCTTCATTAAGAAGTAAAATCTGCAGCATCATTCAATCCTCTTCTGTCTCTTAGATGTCTGAATCAATCATCTGACATGCAATAAACTTATGTAATATGTTTGCTGAGGCATGCTAGCAAAAAATGATTTGCATGAAGTTTGAGTGGTAGCATTAGCGGAACAAAGCACTAAAAATATTTGAAAAAAGGACTGGAAAAAAACCCGGGGATCCGAAGCTGTGAAATGGTCTGAATGGGTGTCCAGAGAGACACAGATAAGATTGGCTTATTTGCCTCATTCTGGGATTCGCCTTCTTTTTCCTTCTCACATTAGAGCTGAGATTGCAATTTGTCTAGCTGTTTGCTTTGAATAGTCCTTAACCGTATCATCATCTCAACTGTGCTGGTGGAAAAACACGGGGGCATGGCGACAGCCAAATGGCAGTCTGGCGTCTCTGCTGCAGACTAGCTGCCATTAGGGCTGAGAGCAGCATTTATTGTACAATTAGGGGCAGCTAGATCTACCTGTAATCATCTCCATACAGGTGTGAGCTCCTCTCTGGACAAGGGAAGTGACTCATCACTTGTCAAACATCAACACTTTGATGTCGGCATTGTTCACCACGGAGCCCTCGGGACACCTGAGCACTACTGTTTAAAACGCTCTGAGATTTATTGCATTTCACACAGTTAAAAAAAAAACCACTCACATACACACACGCAACATGACAAAAACAACCCCTCTCTACCTACTGATGACGGACGTTCCACATGCCATGAATCATTTGATTTACGAGTTTGCTTCCCTCCCTCCTCCGTCTCTGACAGTCATAGTTTCATGTCAGGAACATTTTCAACAAACGGTTGTAGGTAAACAACTTCCCGTGTAATACAATGCTGCCAAGTAAAGCACAAAAACAAATTTTGTAAGGAGTGACACCACAAGCCTAGAGGGCAATTGGAAAAGTGTGATAACAATCCACAAGTTGGTGTTATTGACGAAACGGCTGTAGTGTGGAAAAGTAGCCCTTTCAGATATAATGGATGTCTAACACCAGCCTTGGAGATGTGCTCTCACTGTGGCCACAATACAACATTACTATAAAAAAGTATCTCTGGCAGAACAGAGGAGCTAGAAGAAGAAGTTTATTTAGTAGATTAAAGGTCATGCTTTAGTAAGTTTACAATCTAAAAAGTATTGCTCCTGCAAAGGTAAAACAAAATAAAATCCCCTGTGTGGTGGCATTGAAGCAAAACAAATGTGGAAATGCCATTTTCCCTCGGCTAACTGTATATTTAAAAGGATTCGACTGTCATTATGATCTGTGGGAATTTTATGACAGTATGATGATGCTTGTAAAAAGCTACTTGAGCAACAACATGTGAAGACAAAACCAAATATTTGGAACAAAGCACTTTCAGACATGAGTGTAATGTTATGATTTATAGGCCCCCTCAAGATCAAATTAATTACATGTTTTTCTTTGTATGTACATGTTTGTTTATTTGTCATATAAAGCCTTCATTTTCTTTGATATTAAGGTAATGACACATTTTGATGGAAAAATTGGGACCATGTGTTAGTATGTGCTTAATGAAGTGCAGAATGTGGGGGCTGGTTGTTTAGTTTTTTGTTTTTTTGCAGAGCTGGATGTTGTGTTAGAGCTGAGTTAGTGCCACCTCCAGGCAGATTCTCTCACAAAGATATGATGGTGTTTGTCAGCAGGAGTCCACAGTGAGCAGATCAGTGAGGCTAACACACACATTGTCTTAGATTCAAGCCCATGCACAGAGGCATGCAAACACTTTTAAGGAGAAATTAGTAAGTAAAAGGGAATAAGACAGCTCTCGCCTTTCCTCAAAGCACTTACCATTTGTTCTTTCTCCTGATGTAGTCTTTCTCTGAGAGGTTAACGAGGTACATCATCGGTTTGGATGTCAAAAACAAGTATTTGTTCAATACATCAATCTGCGGCAAAGGCAGAGAGAGCAAGTTCTGAGAATACAAACTTTTCAAAAGCAGCCTTTGAGGACGGTGCATGCAGACATAAGTGAAGCCAAATCAAATTGGGGCCTGGTGTATAGGCACTGTGGGTTGTCACTATAAAGCCTTGAAATCAAGATCAGCGCGGCCAGATGTCATTAGCTTGTACAAAAGTAATGTCAAAATACAACCAACAAAAGACTGTGCATAATATTAACTAGTGATTTGCACAAAAGACGTGTTGCTCGAGAGAAGAAAAAAAAAGAGGGAAGAAACAGCAGTTGTACTTTCAGGTCAGATGAAAAGATTAGCAAGATAAATGGCATTAATAAATGTGACTGTAACATCAAAGGCTTACCTCCTTGTCGTTCCAATCATGATAGTAACGGACGTGTTTCTTTTCATCCACTACCCAGCTCTTGATTTTGCACATAACGTCCTGTTTGGGGTTAAAAGAGAATGAACAAGAAGCCATTAAAGGAGATGAAAAAGAATATAAACCCAGCAGGGTATGGGGTAATTATTTCCTAAATGCATGGCATCCTGATGCCAAAATGAACAATGGCTGTGCTCGCATTTAAGCAGGAGAGGCCTGGCTTTGACAGAGATGGCACGCACAAGACCCCCTTTCCCCTCCTTTAAATCATGACAAAATGCCTTCTGGGGTGTCTCCCTCAGAGTTTTAACATCAATATTCCATCAGAGCTCTTTAATGGAAAGGATGGAGAGAGGGGAGATAAGATTGCAAAGAGCGGGGAACTAATTGGAAGTTTAGGTGTAAATTATTGGTCCTTCCTAACGCTCTTGGCAGAATGTAGTCATACTGAATATGTACCAGTGAGGTACAGAACTAATTATTTGCCGTTTCTTCTGGAGAAAATATTGAGCACTTGCAGCCCTCTACGCCACATTCATCACTGAGGTACTTGTGGGTTGAGACCACAGGCACGACTGGGTCTTGACAGGATCTGGAAGCGGAAAAGGGTGGGAAAATGGGAGGGAGGTAGTTATAAAATTTGTAATAAAGAAATTGAGCCTATTATTGTTGATCCAGCCCCGCAGAAATTAGCGGAACACATTCTTTTTGTTCCTGTCAACTTGACCTCCCCCTTCATATAAAAACTCCCCCACCCCTTGCAACACTCCCCCTACCTCCTTTTCCCCTCCCCAAACCCTTGCAGCACTTCACAATCATACTCCCTTTTGAAAGAACTGAGGAAAAAAATCCTGCCAGAGCCTCAATTACACAATGGCAGAAAAAGCTCCACACACTGACCCCCAGCCAGCTGCATTCACTCTCTGCACATCTCTCTCCACAGGAATTCTAAAGGCCTTTTAGTCAGGCAGCCAGAGTGCAGCCAGCGGGAGAGAGCACAGGAAGAGCTGCATACACTCCGCCCGCGCCGTCCCAAGTCTTCACAGAGAGATTAATCATCTGTGAAATGGAAACAGCAAACGGCCAGTGACATAGGCTGAACCCGCTCCAGGTTTCCCTCATCAGCTCGCCGCCGCCGTGCAGCGCTCCTCTAACAGGCAGGTGTTAATAAAAGGCATATAGGTCCCACAGGGGTCAAACACATATGCCTGCCACCATGAAGCGCCGCTGGTGGGCCGGCTTCTTATTATTGTTTTGTGAGGATAGGGATTTAGAGGATTCATACAGACAAAGGCAATGAAACATTGTTCTTGTAAACACATCACTGGCAAAATGGATTTAAATCTTCCTAACTATGCATATATATGAGCCCTGTGCCGCTGTGTGCATACAAATTAAGCTTCAACTTGACAATGAAATACATGGTGATTTTTTTCTTAACCTGACAGCAAAATTGTTACCCCAATATACTCTTAAAATTAATTCAGATATTTGATTTGTTTTTTTTTTCCCTTCCAAAATAAAATTTCATGAAACAGAAAATCTGTAGCTGGGAGTGCAGGCTGCAGCAGCACACAAAGTTTTTTATCCTCCAATTTTAACCCCCCCCCCCTAAGTATCAGAAATCCTTTCCCTATCTGATATCCCTTTTGCTTGAATTCATTAATCATCCACTTACAGTATGTGTTTTGTATTTCTCTCCTGTTTTATTTCAGCACGAGAGGCTTTAAAAAAAGAACAAGTTGTCTTCAAAACATTTGAGTTTCATTTGTGTCACTTCATGTAAGTGGTGTCAAAAACCTGGTTCAAGAAAGCTATATAATGACTGAATGTGCAAGGTGTTACACTATGCTGTATAATGTTATTCCAACCATACGTTTTTTTTTCCAGAGTACGGTATTGGGTTTCTAGACATTGAAGAGTAGTAGTAATGTACAGGGTGTTTCATTACCTGTCTTTAAGAGATACTAGGAATTACTTTCACCCCTAGACTTATTATTTCTTCTCACACACATTCAAAAATGCAAATGTGCAGCCATTGCAGGCCCTGATTTAATTTTGCTTCAGGTAAATGTGAATTTTGCATCAGATATTGGTGTGTTTTTGTAATGATTGTGCAATTATCAAGATGTTTCTAACACATAAAGCAAATCACCAGGCTTAGTTGGTTTGATACATTAAGATACTTTATTGTCCCCATGGGGAGTTTTTGTCTGGACTCAGTCAAACTTTATTTACAGACAAGAAACTAGAGGGGAAAGAAAGTGGAACAATTCCACAGGAATCACAAGCACACACATAGTGTTTGCAAATACAGTGAGGCAGATATTACACTGGAGTCATTTATTGTCCTCATGGTCGCCTTATATTGCAAAGAGTACATTGATTGTGGTCTTTTTACATCTTCAGTAAATGATAATATATATAAAAAGTGAGAAAGCATGTTTAAAACACACTTCTTAAATCTTGTCAGGGATATTAATATGATAATAAAAATAGATCTGAATGAAAAAATTGAAAATGTAAGAAAGTAACCATCCAAATAGTTTCTTTCATATTTCACAGCATCCTGTGGCTCTACAAAAGAAAGTAAAATTCTATGAAATTCTTTGAGCTGTTAATGTAGACATGCTCCTGATACACATGTTGTGTATATAGATGCTGACATAAACATGTATATATGTGTCTGTGCACAGCTGAGCGTGCCAAACGCCAGGCTCAGCCTCTGAGACAATCACACAATCCCTCCCATCTAAAAGCTCGCTGCAGCCTTTGATAAGCACCATTCTTTGCCATCTAAAGAGGTCTTCTATAGATTTCACTTGCCGACGTGTGCACAACCTTTGACAAGTAATGTATCATTTTTATTCATTGCCTAAAATTGTTAGCAATTATGTGCGTAAGCGGCCACCTGCCTAGCCTGAATGGCTCCTGTCTGTGGGGCTTACAGGGGTGTGGGGAAGTGCTGTTGGCTCTAAGGGGAGGGGGGGGGTCTGAGGGGAACCAACCAAACACAGGGCCTCTGCAGCAGGTGAAAAAGCCCCTCTCGTTAGTGTAATGAGTGGTCAGAGCTTCGGTGTGTCTGGGCCTGAAATTGGGCATGTGGCTCTGAGTGAAAGGCCAGATCCCCTCGCGTGCATTCTGCTCCGGTGATGGAAGGGCATCATGAGACATTTACAACCAAATCATCGCTAATGTTAGCTGCTCGGCCTCATTACCTTAACAATATGTCCACCTCAGTGTGTATGCATCCACATACATTGTGGTCTGACATTCAGGATGTGGATTTTTTTTTCTCATCTTACCCTGCGTTTGGCCCAAGGAATCCTCTAAGAGACACTTTTCTAAACATTTATGGTATTCATAGCGCAGTATAGGTATATGTGTCACCCACTGCATGGCCTTATACAATTTCCTGAGCTGCTGTACAGTAGGTGTATTAGTATGAGCAAGAGCTGTGCCATGATTTGAGTATTACTTTAGATGAAAAGAGCTGTGTAGAAACACTTTCATTAGCACAGTGCTGCGACCCAGGGTCAGTGGCTGAATAAGTAACTCTATTAATGATTTCTACAGCAGAAAACCCCTGACCCCTGATCACTTTCAATCTCAGAAAAGAAAAAAAATGGGGCAGGGGGGAGGGGTGAGACCTATCGGAGGAAGATAAAAAAAAACATACTTTTTTTTTTTCTCCTTGGCCATGTGTGTGGGAGGGTTATTATTTGTGTCTTGCTGTGAGGGGGAGCAAAGGGCCTGCTGGGACATTGACTCACGTATTCTGGTTTGAGTTTCTTGTCACCGCCTCTAATGGCCGTCTTCTCCAGCTTGTCAATAATAGGGCCGATCATCTCCTCGTCCTTCAGCCTCAGCTCCTCATGGATGATCTCCATGTCCCTCACCGGGTCCACTGTCCCCTCCACATGGATGATATCCTCGTCCTCAAAAGCACCTGCAGCGACAGGACACAAACAGAGAGAGAGAGAGAGAGAGAGAATCAGTATTCGATTTTTATTTCAATCAACAACACTGCTGCACATGAACATGTGAAGTATAATCAAAAGAATCAGAGCCACAGAATCGATGGTATTGATTTCCTGGGATCGAATATGAAACAGTGATTACGTTTAGACCCAAAAATCATAACCTTTTTGCAGAGAATATGGAAAAAAAAATAAACATCCACACAAAAAAGCACAGTGGGAGTCACAGGAAAGTCATAACAAATACAGTAAAATACTCAGGAATACATTAATCTTTCTTTTATAGTTTCCAGGTGTCAGAACTGTTATAAACCAGCTTACAATGTCAAAGTAAGTTCCACTTAAATTGGCTTTAAGTGCAACTAAACAGGCTTGTCTTGTCAATCTGCATGAAGTAGGGAACGTCTGGTCATGCATTTTGTGCCCCTCTGTCTTAAAACAATTAGTCATTAGGTAAAAAATGTGAGGAATAAACAAAAATAAGTAGATTTAAAAGAAAAATGTCAACATTTACTGATGATAGATGACAGTCCTTCCCTTAATCATGTGCGTCTTAGCGGTTGCTGTGCTGGTGATTAGGTAATGAGGCTCTGAAGCAGAGCATTTAGCCAGCAGCAGCCTTAAGGACTCCTGATGCTCCAGCAGAGCTCAGGGGGGCGAGGGGGAGGGAAAGCAGTTGGATGAAAGAGGGGGGTACATCTGTCACATGAGAGTGGCAGTCTTTAACATGACCCATGGTCACATAAATGTAAAGCCCATACAATTATTTTTTTGTCAATACTTTTGTAAAAAAAAAAGGGGGATTAGAACCCCTTAGTTGTGGAGCGACTATTCAGATGCTTCGCTGAAAGGTGGAGGATGTGATTCTTGGTAAATAAATTCCTCCCTATTTCAAGTGCTACTACAGAAGCACCGCCCCCTTTACACATGCATTGCAAGGAAAATAATTCAAAACAATAATTTATAACAAGGAATATGATGAAATCTTGAGGGGCCTCCATCTTTGTTCGTTGCACATGTATAGACAAACAGACACCAGATTAGTTTTCAATTCGCATACACTGCTCAGCTAGCATATTGTGAGCAGGGCTGGTGTATCCATATAGGTAAACTAGGTGTTTGCTTGAGGCACTGTGGTAAGGGCGGTGAAAAGCGGACCACGTATGCATGAGGAAAAATTGCAAAGTAACCAATTGCAGTCCTTCCAGCAGTGTACAGTCGGCACACAATCTGCTCCTGCATCCGCTTACTACTCCTGCCCCATGTTTTCCAAAGCCAATGGCAGCCATACTGACACCGACTAACTTTGTCTCCAAATGTGCAAACTCCAAGTGAGCATAACAGCATGTTTAAAATACCAAAATGATCTGGATTTGAGTTTAAAAAGAGGACTATTGAAAGAGAAAGGAATCAGAAAACGGAGAGATTCATTTTTAAGGTACATTGATCGCAAGTTTTAGCAAAGATACTGTAACTCTTTATTTTTTTGATCACTAGAAAATGATCCCATTATCATGAGAGAACAAGCTTTGATATGCTGACGTAATGAGATAAAGGAGCGCAAAACTCAAGAAAACAACTGAAACTACCTCGTTATCGTGGAAAAATTGGAAAAACTAAAAATGTATGGATGCATGTCAGTTTACAGCCTTCATATAATACCATTCTGTTTCTTTTAAGTACTTTTAATTATCATGTAGCTTATCTATTTTAACTGATGTGGGTAAATTAAAGGCATTTTACTCTGGACTTTTTCTTTGTTGTTTTATGGGTAAAATAATCTATAAGAGCGTCATATTTCAAAGTTTTAGAAGGTTTTGTCAGAAAAAAGTTAAATAAAAATCATTCTGACCTACAGTTAGACAAGTAGCATGACATTAGAATATACAGGTGAAGTCTCTGGTTTTCGTTGTTGTTGCCATAACTTAGGAAAATGTACTGCATGGTTTGATTGGGAATATGGTTCGTAAATCAATCAATAACAGTAGCTTTTGAAGTTTCACACTGTGGCTTAATGGGAATGCCATGTCATTCAACAGGGAAGTGGATGTCAGGTGAATGATTACTTTAACTATTGCTATGTTGAGGGACATGTTTGGAATGTGCACAGTGAGTCACTTAACGTTATCAATGATCCATATTCATGTACTGACGCCTGAGTGATAAAGGTATGCTGACAGGTTATAGGCCCCCCTAGGGTAATTACGTCACTGAAGTGATCCTCATACTCGTCATGAAGCTGTCACATTATCTCTCAACAAGTTCTAACAGTGATACATACAAAAAATATTGATGATTCATAAATGTACGTATAGTCATGATGGGAAACAACATACCTGAGGATGATTCAGGTAAATTTTTTCAGAGTATGTTTACTCTGTATGTAGATCACTGGAGGGTTTGTATAGTCTTTACGGCAAAGTCGTCCCAAGCCATTCTTCATATCAATTCAATATCCTGGTTGACTACAGATGTGTATCTCTGAGTGCATCACTGAAGAAGACTGCTGGATGGATTGCCATGAAATGTTGAAAAGATACTCATGGTCCCCAGAGGATTAATCACACTTATATTGCTGAAGCCCTGACTTTTTACTTTAGGACCACCATGAGTCTGACATTTTCAGTTTCAAGAAAAATGTCTCCACAAATATTCACCATAATCCCATGAAGGCTATTTTCCTGGGTGGGAAGCTCAAATGCTGTATTATGTGGTCCTACAGCAATCAAATTATAATAGAGTAGGGTATCTGACAAGCATTATTATTTATTGGCTTAATAAGGAAAAGAAAATACAGTTCAATGTGAAAGTTGAGATCTTGTAGCATCATCAAGATGAAGTAGTATTCTAAAAAAAAGCCCATTGGCTACTCTAAGCCCTAATGCTAATGTTAGCATTTTTCACTTCCTATCTTACAATATTTTAGCTAGGTCCAAAATAAATGGTGTTAACACTATCATATGGTATTTGTATTTGCTTTCAGCCTCTGTGTACCAGTAGAGGGCAATAGTTAAATGTTAACACTGCTTGTGTATGACTGTGTTTTTAATAGGTGGTCAAATGTTGTTGAAATGATCAATTTTCAGATTCCCCAAATTGAAATGACTTACAAACTGGAAAACAGTAGAATGACATTTTAACAGCATTTTGGCTCCTAACCCTAAGCAGGACTTCAGAAGAAAATTGGCAGTAATATGGTCAATTTGATGGCTTACCATGTAATTGTGAAGCCGTTCATGTTCCCCATAAAATGTATTTCAATAGCTACTATGTAAGCATGCTTAGCAAAGATGGTAAAATTGACAATGCTCAAAGTGAGCATGGCAATAGTCACACAGCATGAACTGTTAGAATTAGCCTACAGTTAGAAACTGTAGGAAGTCCTTACATAAGAGTCAAAGAGTAGCTTCGGCAGAGATCTATTTATACATTAAAAAATTTGACTGAGTGTGCTTTCAAAGTGTAAGATACTTTAAATTGTAAAGTAAACCAATATAAAATCCCTTACTGATAATGCACACAGAGTGCAATGCCTTATTCTTCTGCTAGGTTAAGGAGGAAGAAGTACCTGGTTTTCCATAAACTTAAGCTCTATTACAATCAGGCATCACTCATCCACATCTAAACATTAATGCTCAATGACAGAATGACAAACCAGAAATACTGCAACGGTGTCCTTATTACTCATGCAAGTCAACAGAAGCTGCAGACTTTTGTGCAAGCTGTCATCCTGTGCGTTGTCCTCATGCTGAAATGAACTTATCCAATTACTCTTTGCCTAATCAGGCTGTTTTGGTTCCTCTCCTCTTGCAGAGGTACTCCACAGTATAAACAGTTTGCTTACGCCACACAGAAAGGGGCTAATCAGTGGAATTATTGTTTTGCTGCTCCAATTTACCAGCTCCCTGTTCAGTGCTGATTGGAATGAAAATTTGCTATTGTGTCTGCATGCACTAGGAAAATATAATGCAATGTAATCATTTTGTTAGCTGCAAGAATATACATACATTATGAACAATTATGATGTACAGTTTTGATACACTGTGTTTCAAATGGAAAATGCATACAAGTCTGTGGTTCAAATTCGTACATATTTATTAGGCTTGAAGAGGTTGTTTTTTTTAGCTTCAAATGGTAAATAGACCTCTAATGATTGGCATAAATCACAACTTGACAAATAAAATGATGTAAGTCTAATTAATTAAAATACTTAAAACACCTAGTATAAGGGCAGCATATTCTTTACTTTTTGAAATAAATAATCAACACTTACTAATGTTCTACATCCCTAATAAAAAGCAAATAAATCAAAATTTCAAAGCAGCTTTCAGAGCGCAGGAGCAGCTGATCACTCACTATTTAGTCATCAGCTGACACTCTCCTCTGACTGCCACATATTCCAAAGTAATTTGCTTTAATTAATTTCGCCTAATTTAACATTCACATCTCCTTTAATGCCGTCCCATTCAAGGCTTAGAGCTGGAGAACAAATGTATGAGGTGAGAGAGAGAGAGAGAGAGAGAGAGAGAGAGAGAGGGAGGGAGGGAGAGAGAGACAGAAAGAGGGAGAGAGAAATCTGAGGGGGCAATCTCTACAATTAGTCCTTTAACAACTGGCTCTGGGAAGACAGCTCTTATGAGGCTGCGGCGCCACACAAAGCCACATGCAAGACAGTAAAAACACACAAGAATGGGGAAGACAGAGGTTGGAAAGGCCCTGTTTGAGGAGTCAGGTCTGTCTTACAATTTCAATTTTACTGCTTCATTTCAATAGGGCATGTTTTGAAGACACTATTAACAGGTGCTCCTTTATCAGCCGAACAAAAGGATTAGTCTGCAGAGGGTGAGTGCTGTTCAGTGGCCTGATTAGGGATCAGGCTAATCTCTGCAAAATGATGGACTTACAGCAGCACTGCATGCTGAGAAAATAAAACTGCATGAACTGACATTTAAACATGAACATAATTTTTTTGAAAGAAATACAAATTTAAAAAAATACAACACATGACATTCTCATTAACCTCGAAAGGAAGATTCAGCCTCAGTATTAAAAAAAAACTAAGCAATCTTTTTCCAGTCTGTACAGGTATAACACCTGAAAACACCCAGCGAGCAGCAGCTATCTTCTATCATTACTTCTCTGTCAGGTACACAGACAAGGCAGTCATCTGAGTCAAGTCGAGATCAATACTGATTGAGCTGCTTCCTCTGATGTAGCTACCTGGGAGGATATGTGGTCAACATAATTCAGCTAAATTACAGTATTCATTGACTTTTAACTTCCTGTGCAGGTTTTCACATGCAAGACGGGGTGAGAGCACATCTAAAGAACTTGCATTCCTCGCGCCGCTTTTAAAATGTTCATGCAAACTCAGTGCCGCAATTCTCCTGGTATTCAGAGCAGTAAAAGCTATTTTATGAGTCTGTCAGGAAAAGCACATTATGCATGTCTTCTCAGCATAAAAAACACTGGCAATGCACACAAGGGTATTTATGTTCATTCAAGAAATATCTTCTTGACATTCGTTTTAGGGGATACATGAAATTGACTGCAATTTGTAGTTCTCTGCTTCTGTAACAGAGTTTGTGGCATATCCATCCTTGTTTCTTTGCATATGTCAATTATGGCAAATACATTTGATGCTAAAAAGCAGTTTGACACCTGAAAATGGCAGGTTTGAGCCCTTTAGAGGTACACTCATGTTTTCTACATGATCCCATCTTTCCAAATAGATCACAGTGAAATCACAGTGTTCGATAGTATCAATGCCAGACTCTCACATGTCTCCACTTACTGTGCAATCATGCATATCATACCAAAGCCAGAGTACTTGGTGCATCTTTCCAACATGTTTGATATCACTGACTATTAAAAATACTACATGTAAGGTAGAGCTCTTCAGAAAACCCTTATCTGTTGCATTTTAAATGGGACTGTGGTGGGGACTGGCCGAAAACAACAGTTTTAATTCCCTTATCATTAGTTTAACCTCTGTCTTTCTATTTATTTTGTTAAACCCGGAAGCAGCAGAGTGCCATGATTGAATGGAACCGACATATGCACACCACTGTTGTCCCACATCATTCAGAGAACAAACCTTTTTAGATCCTTAACTACTATAGTGCTGCTGATTGCACAGGCACCAGCAATTTCCTAACCAACCGCCACCTGAACAATGATGTGTTCAGCTTTCAGGCCCTCCAGCCTTTCAAAGGTGAATCATTTCACAGTTTGGAGCGGGATCTCCATAGCAACTCCACTTTGAAGGGTTTAGAATCACCATCCAATAATTCTATGATCATCGGGCCTCGCCGTTCCCAGTGGTTCCTTTCACAGCGGACGGGCGAGGGGGGCACAAGGAGGAAGCAGGAAGATCCTACAGTCTATTTCAGGCAATTCATCTCGCAGCCCCCATTAGAATTCAAAATATTGCGACCTTCAATCACCGAGCATGTGATCTGGAGCTGTGGCGATCTCCAGTCAAGATGGGGAGACGTTTTGCTCTAATCATCCACGATGAGTGGAGGCTGACAAAAACTCTTCATTCTCCCTCGAAGCAAAATGCTCATTTAAATGCTGTGACAGCGGCACGACACAGGCTGAAACACACAAAGGACCATGATCCCCACAGCTGAATGATCTGTATTAAAACAACTGTATTGGTAAAAACAACAACTGACATAAAACCTAGCCTCATGCAGCACAGGGCAGCTTACATTCAAGACTGATTTATAATGCAAGACATAAAAGGTAAGGCAGAGTGCTAGGACCCTGCAGAGACAGTTGTACAAACAGTGTGTTTTTGTCAAAGTGGTGTCTGCAGTTGGTGGCTTGCTTCTTAAAAAATGGTTAACTTTGTGTCAACAGAGTGAGCCATGGCTTCACATAAAATGAAAAGATAAGTCAGATAATCTGGCACTCATTTGACAGTTTACCAGTAGAAGACCAGGATCCATATGACTGTAACATACACACATTGTAGGGTTTTTGGATGATTGTTGAAAACAAGGCCTTCACAGTAAATTGTTAGCACAAGAAACCCAAAGGCTACAGAAATCAAATGTATATATATTTGTCCAAACTGATCATGTTTGAGAAATGACAGATGGGAGTTTTCACACACTCTTAAGACAGCAAACCGTATGGAAATACAACATGGAGGATCATTATGCAGAAAATGGTTCAGTCAATAATACAATAATTATGTAAATACAAAAAAATTCTGAAAATGCTTAGTGAGGGGAAAAGCGCTCATGCTAAGCTAACTACAACAGCGTAGAGGAGTACCATCAAAATATTGTTTACTTAACCTCTATAAAGAAGAATGCTAATTGATCCATTAGATATCAATGTAGTGAGCTAAGCTACAGTAGGATGATCTCACTTTTCAGATTATCTTCAAGGGTATATCTGTAAACAGCATTTTTTATGGCAAAAAGAACACAGCAAACCCCTTCAATACTACTACCAAAAGCCCCAAAATGTATTAGAAACTAATGTTTGACTTGTCTCGTTGTTACAATCAACAAGGCAACTTGACCTACTTCCAAAAAATCTCACAGACAGACCAAAATAATTTGCTGCTAAAAATAGTGCCAAACAAATGCACACCTGTTTTGGTAGCATGTACTAAAAACTGGAATGCCTGGCTGCATTAGGGTACAAGTAAGAATTTTCTTATTAAAATATATTTGATTTTTCTTTCCTGCATGACTCAACATGATATCAGCACTGTTGCATTTACAGTAGGACATGTTGGTAGGTCTTTGTCACATTTCTGCCTTTTAGAAAATCGATCTGAAATATAGCAAAATAAACTAAAATCTGATCTCTTACAGTGACTAATGGAAAATGTAAATGTCGACACTACACCTGATTAAGCAATTGAACTTCTGAAATTCCTTCACTGCTGTTTAGATAGTCACACGCTCAGAAGTCACGGGGCTGGGCGAGGTGTCTTGGATGTTTGTCAAGTTTTAGAGTTGGTGAGTTGGTGAGTGAAGAGACAGGCATCCTGGAGAGCAGCCATCACTGGCGTCAGTGAGGAGGCAGGTCGGCCATAAATCATCTCTGTCTGAAAACTCAATCCAGTTTGTTCTTAACGTCTGAAGCCAAACAATCAGTTTGATTTGTTCACTTTAAGCGGTTAGCGGAGACTGGGCTGATGTCTGACTGATGCAATAACCAAACTGGATACAATGAGCTACATGATTTACAAAGTGACCTCATTTAAACAATCTTCATCATCAGATTTATGTATCCGTCAGGCTCTGATGATTCATGGATAAGCTGTCTGTGATACTGGAGGTGTTTGAAGAGTGGAAAATATTTAACGGTGAGTTTTTAGGACACACTTATCAAGAGAGGGATTATTGTTGACAACTTTCCTGGAGTGTTATATTGCCATGATCAACTTAAAACAATGTATAAAGAGCTGAGTTGTAAACTCTTTCAGATACAGTTAATGAAACCTTTTTAGATTTTTTTTTTTACATAAAAAATAAAAGTACACAGAAGTAATACACTATACCTTTATTAAAAATCAGTAGGACAACTGAATTTTTAATTGTTTTGATGATTGGTAAGCCTGAATGATAAGTCAACTCATCACAATGTATGTGATGATGCTCATTTTGATGGCCAATAATGATATGACGTATACATATGAGACTAAGAGACTAAGTGACTAAATGAGACATCTGTATCTCGACATCATTGTAAATGAGGGAAACCTCAATGATTTTCGAGGCTTAAATAAAGGTTTGAAATGAAGAGTTAAAAAGGGATATTAATACTCTTAATGTTGTACAGCATAGCAGCACTACAGTCTGTACACCATGGCACCATATAGCAACCTTTTCCAGATATCCTGGACTGCAAACCAAATATAAGAACTGTTCTCTGAACTTAACAATTCAGCTGCCATTGGTTCGGTTAGATTTTGTACAATCTGCTACTACGTCATTAAGTCAAGAGCTGCTGTAGGGTAACAATACGACATGATACCATACAAAACTATCTTTAAAAGTCTAGTATGTTTTGTTAAGAACTTTGTTTTTTTGTTTGTGTCTTAAAGCTTCTGTGAGGAACTTCTGGTTTGTGTTGATTTGGCGTCCTCCTCGGAGAAAGCTGCAGGCTACCTCATCACTTTGCCGAATTTGTTCTGTAAATACGTTAGTAGTTTTTTTTTTTTTTACCATTGTCTTTATCCTGCTTTCTTTTATTAGTCAAATGTATCACTCATCGAGAACCTTTGCTGTGGAAATGTTAAAAAAAAAGGCTTCTTCTTCAGCATGTAAAAACCCTTCTAGTCTAAACACTTACAGACAGTTACAGGAAAAATAACTCTGTACAAATAGTGGATCTTTATACTGATGATCTAGTTTATAAAGATGCATCAATATTAATTTCAGTCTGATTCATAACTGGCTTAAAACTCCTCATAGGAGCTTGAAACTTGCAGATGTTTATTTTTTGAAATCTCTTTAGAGATACCACTCTACTGATTACGATCACATGTACTTGATCTGGTTGGTTCCTTAAATAACAAACATTGTCCTATATGGTCACTTTATTGTTTCTACTTCAGACAGTAGAAAAAGGGAGGGAAGAGATTTTACTTAACCAGGAGTTCAGGTGCTGAAAGCATGAATATCACAGCGAGAGAAGAGACGCTAAACCAAAAATAACAGCTTCTTTCCAGCTCGCTGCCCGCAACCACAGCCGTCCCTAAAAAGTAAATGTGCTATACCACCGTATCTCAAGGCTACATTCTTACTGAATGCCATGCGACCGTAAGTAAGTCTTCATTAGAAGTGAACCAGAGCCTTCCTGCAGCAATGCGGGGACACTGTGTGAGCATTCAAACATCTAATTGCTGGAAACCAAACATCTGGGAATAAGGCCAGGTGAGCTGGCAGAGCAGCTAGCGGGGAACAGAAGAGCAGATGAAGGAGAACATGTCTGTGTCTTGTCTCAGACAGCGACGTGTTCCAGTCACTGCAGAAGCATTGAAACACTTAGCCTGAATACTGTTATGTTATGTGACCAGAGAACACCAGTCATTGACAGAATCAGCTTCAGGATGTCTTAATGCACTTTTGTAGTTTTTGGAAGCTATTGTAGAAAGCCAATCCCTTATTTACCAAGCCTTTCAAAGTCGTTAAGGGTTAAGAGATATTCATAATGGGCTCAGTAATGGGGGAATTTGGAGATAACAAGAGGAAAATCCAGTAAGACGACACCCTGGAGGAAGTTTAATATTTTCAGAAGAAAGATGTAAAGAATGAATCAGTTTGTAGGCAGCATTGTCAAGAAAGTCTGATATGATTGTCAGACTTCAATTAATGAGGCTCAGGGCACCTGCTCACTTTCAACCAACAAACTGGAGCTTTTCACACTGCTTTGTAACAATTGATAATTTGTAATTTATTCATTTGTTTATTTGTTTTCATTTGGTTCCAGGTATACAGGTAATTAAGTTTGCTTAAATTAGTATAGATAATAATAATAATGCGCATATATGGAGAATTAAAAGAATCAGAAGGCAGCGGGAGGGTGTATGTTTTGTCTTTTTTTTTTCTTTAACTAGGGCAAGACTTCTCAAAGACACTAACAATCTTTACTTTCCTGCCAAGGGTTTTTTTGACCCCAGCGTCATGACTTTGGTGCCTCAGTGGACGATGGATTTCGAGTATTTTTTATTGAATTGCCCGATCTTTTGACAATCACCACTACAATGTTACTGCTCCTGAGCGTCTCTCTCCATCATCTTTATAAACTCTTCTGCTAATTTAAACAAATAAAAGAAAACATACCAGACACCAAAAAGTGTTCTCCCCCACAACCATAATCACCCCATATAAAAGTAGTGGCTTCATCATTGCAGTCTGCCTGACACCAGATAGATATAATTACAAAAGCTATGTTTAATGGTTAACTTGTGAAACATACCACATTGTTTCCAAGGAATCCTCCAGAGTGGAAACAATGGCATGCAACAGCAGAGAGATATAAACACACACACAGAAGAAGAAGCTGTCTCTGTTACTATATCTGACTGTCAAGGATGTTTGTCTTCTTTGTGCGAGCAGAAACAAAAGAGGTGGTTTTGGGTGAGGATCTTGCGTATATATTTGAACCATATTAAAAGGACTGTGGGTGTGTTAATGTTTATCAAGTTAATCAAGTCATGATCATGTATTCATCACACTTTAAATTTAGGCACCGAAAGGTAGCAGATCGCAAGGAAATAAACAAATACATTCTCACACTGTATATGCCGTTATCATTTTCATTCTATCTTCCTGTTTACATATCAAGTTTATACTGTGTTTTTACCATGCATAAGACCGCTTTAGTTATCTAGAGTTGATCCAACATACAACTTCTTGCTGTAAATACTTGCAACTGGACAAGATTTATACTAACCTGCACCTATTAACAGTCCCCTACAAATACACTTGGTCCAGGTGTTTTAGGAAATGACTCTTCTTCTTCTTTTTAAAGAAACATTTTATTAAAGTACAGATTTTTTAAATGTTAAACAACTGAAAGCCTCAAACAGGTGGCCTATAAAGAGTCTAAGAGTAAAGAATCACCTTTAGCTGTATCCTCTAACTTTTGTTCTACCAAAAGTCATTCAGAGCTAAACTGACAACAGACCCTTTAATGTCACCGTACATTTCCACTCTGTTAATCATTACTAGTCTAAAGGTGGGTGGTCTTTCAGTTTCATTTCTTACAAACTACAAAGAGGCAAAGGCTATTTGAAAACTGTACTGGAACCGAAGTAATACGCATCTTAATGATAAAGGGACTGAGGAACAATATATATCTTAAAGCTTTCTATGACCGCCATTACTAATTCTCTATCAGAGCTCCTTTCACACTATGGTAGACTCGAAAACAGGATCAAATCAGAGCACACATGCAGGTATTTTGAAATAGGGTGTGTGCATTCATTTTGTTTGCAGTGAATCAGTAGAACTTATGACATACTAGATAGACCTGGAAAATGATTTGAGGCCTGTCTCACTGAGGGACTGACTGGGAATAATCTGCCTGTATATATCAATGTATTGTTAACTTCATTATAAGAAATGTTAAAGATATACTTAAAGATATTCTAAAGATATATAACTAACTCACTTACCTTCATTGCATCCAAACTTAATCAAAGGTGGCATTAGGATTCATTTTGTACTATCATGTCGTGTTTCATCTGGACTCTCTTTCAATCATGAAATGTTTCCAAACCTCAGAATATGCTGCTGATTCTGTGAAACCTCGATTAGGCACAGACTCTTTCACTTTCCCACTTCTGTGACTCTCATTCTGGGAGCCTCCCAGTAGGACTGTGAGGTTTGGTCTGATTTCATTTATCTGGACTGTTTTGTTGATCTTGGCACCAATCGTACAAGATTCCTCACTTTATAACAAAACTAAGGCATTTCCCCTTAAAAAAAGGGTACTGGAGCTGTTTAGCGTGACCGACTGTTTCTAATGCAGCTGCTTTAACTAGAATAAAATACACAGTCAGAGAGAACAGCTCGTGTCAGTTTATTGTAATTTGTTGATGGCTTGAATCCTATGAGGAGAATCAACCATTAACCTGTGACTCACGTGTCAGGTGGAAGATGCCATCGCAGGCGCTGATGTGGGACAGGAAGGCGTTTCCCAGGCCTTGGCCAACATGAGCACCTTTCACCAGGCCAGCAATGTCAACCACATTAAGGAACGCTGGGACTTTACTGCAACCAAGGATGTGAGAGGAGAAAATGTCAGACTTATAACACTTTGGATACTATTTCAACAAAAACATTACATCGTGAAACCATCTAATACAACGGTTTGCATGAAAAGGGATATTTCTTTAAATATGTAGCTTGGCTAGATGGGGGTGATTAGGACCTGGTACGTCTCTGGCAATAATGTCCACAACATTTCCAAAGAGAAACAATGAGATGTTGACACAGTAAATTAGTCACATTATGTGTTTTGGGAAAACATCATATCCATAAAGCCAGATTTTTTCAGTTACTCTGAACAATTCCTCGTTTTATGTTGAGCTTCAGAGCTTCTATGACTCTGGTTGAAAGTGTTGAAAAAAAGCTTTAAAGACATCTAATCTGTTGGGAAATATTGTGGACTTTATTGCCAGAGGATTTATATTGGTTTGTTATATTACTTCCTTTCATTTTTCAGATTTTTTTAATCTTCTGTTTTATGTGTTATCAACTTATTTATGTGCTTTAAAAGTTTGTGTACAATAGTAGAGACCTGTGGCACAAAGGGATAACATATATAAAAGGCAATGCTTTTTATCAGGATCAATATATTGACAGTTTTGGTCTTTTGATAGGATTTTCCCCAAAGGTTCCTTAGGTAGGTTAGACAGGCAGGTACTCTGGAGCTCTAAAATTGTATTGAGTTTTATCAAACGTTAGTTTTTTGTGTGTTTACTGGTGTTACCATTTCGTTTTTTTACAGCAGTAGAATCTGTTTTGCATGTGTTTAAAATAACCTATAGACTTTACAGTTCACAGCATAGGAAAGCCAGAACCAGGTACAAGCATGCCACTGAGATACATGTTGCTCTTTGAAAAGCAGTTTAGTTCTTGTGAATAAAATTCATGACTAAAATCTTCTCTGCTATTCAACATGTATTCTTGTCACTCAAAAAGGTGATCTCGCTAGTAATTTATCAGTACAGCACAGCAAATCTGAATCCAGCCTGCTTTAACAGCCTCTGTAAATGTGTATTATAACCAGGTGTTGAAGGTTCAGACGCTTCAGCTTGTCCCTTCACAGAAAAACCTCAGAGAGGATCAGCAATCACACATCACACAACTGGCAGCTACATGTCAACAACATTGTTATATGTTTTCTCATACCTATAGCGGGAGGAGCGGCGGAGACTACAGATCTGAAGTGTGAATAATAGGAGAACGGCGAGACCCCATACCTGGCAGGTTTGTGGAATTGGCAGAGGAAATCATAGCGTTCATCTGGAATGGGCACTCTGCTTTCATTTGGGTCAATGGTGCAGAAGGGGAAATTTTCTGCTGCAGCCTGACTCTTTGTCAGCACGTTGAAAAAGGTTGACTTCCTGAAAATAAATAAAAAACAGCAGAGAGGGCAATTCGTGTGAAAGTGCTGGTGTGAGGAGTCTGATGGTTCGATAGCATGATCCTGAAACACTCCAGTAAATCATGCAAGGTTGGCTTTTTCTTTTTTTTAAACTGCACATGAAGGAAAAGGTTATTGTAATGGATGACATATTGAATAAAAAACACGTTATAATGCCCAATTACAAGGTCAGATAATCCCACAATAGATCGACTGTATAAGGATTCAAGGGGGCAAATTACATTTCGGGTCATTTCTGATAGATGTTAGCTGATCAGCTAAACGCCGCCCCGTGTTGTGATCAGGGAGAGTTTTATTCTCTGCAGCACAAGCAGCTTAAGTGTACTTCAACATCTACAGACAGTGGCGAGTGTCTAACAGTAATAATGGCACAGTTAACTATAATCCTGGATTTTCCCTCCTTATGCCCTCCCTCAGTGCTTCACATTGAAATGATTGGTTGTTAAGTCCTATAGGCATGAAATTGCTCGAGATTGTTAGAGGACATGCATTAATTCCTTATAGAAAGCTTGACTGTTTCTCTGACATACTTGACGGCTACTCTCAGGTCACCTTGGGGGACAAAAGGAGAGACAACCCACAGAAACACAACAACCATCATCAGGTCATTTAAATAATTGCACAGCAAATGACTAATGTACTGCCTTAAATGCAAGTAAGTGTAATACTGGCATGTTGGAGGGAAAATTATGAGTTTGGGGAATTTTGTTGCGAGACTTTTGTGTGTTTTTTCCATATGCGGTAGTGCAAACTCCTTCTTAAGTTACACACGTAGAGGTGGTGTGATGAAACCAGCAAACTCCAACTGCAAATAAAAACTGACAAGAGGATAAAATCCCCAAAAAATAAAACAAAGTTAATCTTGAGCGAAGAGTTATTTGTTAATATAGGATTTTGTTCAATTTAGGGCCGGACCGATAAAGGATTTCTGTGTTTGATACCAATATCGATATCAGGGAGATAAAAATCTGATAACGATATATTGGCCGATATCTTTCTTTGATCTATATTTGATCTGTAGAGATAAATATAGATATATATACACTCAGTTATTGTGTTGAGCCCTCAAATGCAGTTATCAAGATAGTCAGTGGATATGCTAATATCGGCCGATATTATCGGCTGGCCGATTAATCGGTTGGACTTTAGTCCAAATGTTGTCTACAAAAAAGTTACAAAAGCACAGATTTTTCACTGAGGTTGGCAGATTTTGAAGAGCCTCTGATTCTGTTATATTTAAGCATACTTGAGGGATAGAGATGTTTCAGGGATGTTTTTATCCATCTTTTGAGATAATAATACTCGTGTTATAAGGCATACCAGTAAAAGTTAAGGCATACTGGTAAATATAAACACCCTGTTTGTTTGCAAAACAAAGTGAAGGATCACTTTTATTGCTGTATTTCTCTGTCATCCCTGTGCCCCATGGACTGCTGGACCTCAATGTCCGGGAAGACTGGAAGAAGTATCTGTGGGTTTTCTGACAAAAACAAGCATAAAGAAATCACTTAACATTATTGTTCAAAGGATGTAGGGTAAATAATTAATCTCAGTTCATTACCTAATAAACTATTGAGCCTGAAATCAGAACCAGTTTAGCATTTATGAGAGAGTTTTTGGTAATGAGAAGGACCCCTTTAGTAGACTAAGAGCTAAACACAAAGTTTGGATGGATGGGAAGACAACAAGGAAGAAGAGAACCATACAGTCAATATAAACAAATCTGTCCCAACATTGAGTCATGTTAGCTGCTCATTTACAATAAATGAAATGGAACTATGTTTCCTATCATTTGCATGACCCTTGTTAAGGTTGATATTTTTATTATCAGTTCATATCAGATTGCAGATTGTTTGATTTGCTGGTTGAACGACTCGTTAATCACAATCATCTTTGTTATGCTCACACAAGCTGCCTGATTCACTTTCATAAAGACTCTGTGAGATTATTACCCAGCTATAAGCATGAAATAAAGAAAAAGTACAAATGTAGGCCACTAAACAATCTTATAGAAAACAAAGAGTCTTTTTTTACGTCTATTGAAAACAAACTTACACATATTTGGGGCTTTATATCGTCTCATATGAACAACACATTTAAGCATAGTATTTGGGCTTTTGGGACCTTAGCAAGATACGAGATTTAATTATCTTGAGTTTCAGTTTTCACACTACCTAATTAAAGTCTGCTTCAGATAAATGAAGACGTGACATCATTTCAGTCTTCATGAGGTAGGTAACGAGTCTATATGCTGTCTAGTATGTCCCAATAAGGGGTTAAACTGCGCCACTAAACTTTTTTTTGTGCCTTTAGGCAGAAAGCATGGCAGTAAACAGAACTGCTGTGCAGCTCTTAGTGTTGAAATAGCTGCAGATTGGTTGAATCACAATCTCAAGTTTCCCATATGTGTGAAGACTGGTCAGTTACGCCCAACTAACAGCAGGCCGGCATCTGAACATGGTTCATTCATGAGGAAACCAAAGGAGGGTCTACGTGTTGACACAAATGTGGTGTGGCAGGCCACAACCTCATCGAGTTCTACTTCTTACACCAGGAAGAAATTGTGGTTTCTGTGGTGTAAGAAATGAAAACACAGAGTGTTCTTAGTGCAGTAAGCTGTGAAATCTGGCAAAACAGCTAGGACACAAGGGAAAGAGGCACAAAGTGAAGCTAAACAGAATGTGTATTCTTCATTACCAATAGGCAGTATCCAAAAACATGATTAAAGTACCCTCAGTATGCATAATATAAAGTGAAACAATGTCTGTGGTTTTATGTTCCCCTGAAATAGTACATTCACTTGAAAATGCCTTGACATCACTGGCTTTTACGCTGTGAAAAACTAAACTTTGGGTTATTTTTGGACATTTCTTGACTAAGTAATGACTCTTAAATCAGAAGTGGGAGTCACTGTGACCCTGTGGCTCAAAGAGGGCTACAGAGAGTCATAGTAGATCTGCCCTGTGATTACATTCTGCCACTGAGGGGTATTTTGTTTAACCAGGTTTGACATGCAGACAGTCTGTCAGCCTCCTAACACTGAAATACAAAATGTGATCTGTTCCTGTGTTGGATTGTCTTCATGTGAGTTCTCACAGCGATTGGCGGGAGAGCTGTCTATGATGCATCCTGACCAGTGCATGTAAAATGAGTGATAGGTATTTAAAGTGAGTGGACTATTGACTTTGTTAATGTTTTTTCATTCATTTATTTTTCCTCTCTGCATTCACAGCAGCGTGGTAGGTTGATTTTTTTACTTGCTATCATGCTGTTTTATTCAAATGTAGATGGATTATGACACACTTTGAACACTGCATAAAATTAAACTTTATTCTCTGATAAAAAGCTCACTGCTCACATTCATATATTAAAGGACACAGGACACAGAACACATACTAGAAGTATATAATATAAACCTATCACAGCGTAAGCATTTTAATATAAATGTGTTTTCTGACAACTCTTTGTTTACGTTTACCAAATGAATCCAAAAAAATAGGATGTGAAGATCTTTTGGGATTTGATTCTTGGCCTGTGGGGTTTCTCACACTTAGGAACACTCTGAAATTATAGAAACAAAATAAATCCATAATGAGCAGAATTTGCAGTGGGCTTTTTATGCCTTTATTTTAGAGATAGGACAGTGGATATAGTCTGAAATCAAGGAGAGAGAGTGGGGAATGACATGTGGGAAAGGAACCACATGTCGGAATCAAACCTGGGCCGCCTGCTAGGAGGACTACAGCCTCCGTACATGGGGCGCGTACACTAACCACTACATCATTGGCGCCCTGTAGAAGGCTTTTATACTACACTCCTTTACATGAGGCTACATGTCTTTATTCCATATAAGGTGTGGTATGGTTTGAAAAATCCTTTTGAAGTGACGTGAATGAATAAAAAATTGTACATACATTTGAATATTGACTTTAAATGTAGCTTTTATTTTAATTTATTCTCCTAAGTAGCCATGTGTCTGACTGTAACCTACTTACACGCTGCCTCACATGCATTTATATTTTTGGTATCATGGCTGGAAGACATTCAGATGTGGAGAGAGCACATGTTGCTGCATGCAGTGTGAATGGTGTAAATGGGAAACTGTCTTTGTAAATAAAACTTTTACTTACCCAACATTGGGCAGACCAACAATTCCTATTTTTAAAGAGGTGCCAAACCTTCCAATCAGAGGCGGTGGCTTTGGTGCATCATCTCCTTTTCCCTGATAAAGACAGTGTGTATAATGTCAGAGGGAGCACTTGCCATGACATAACCTACTGTACATGCAGATTTTTGGATGAAGCCGTCTGAAATACAGTCAACCTTCTTTGGAGCCATTTCCCACGGTTCAGTTTTGCTGATTTTTCACAACTGCTCACAAACTCAGAGTAGAAAAAAACACATTCATTGACAGAAAATGGGCTAAGCTAAGTCCTCAAATGTAACCAGTCGACTGCACTTCAACTGCTCCCTGTACTCAAAATAGCACAAGCAGCCTCTGGAAATGAAAGTTGACACTGTAAGCTGGCAGACTGACCTGAACTTCCAAATTTAGCTGTTGATGGCATAGATGCAGATTGATGAGCAGATATAAATCAATCCTTCACTGAAATGTTGGGTAAAACATATGTATTGAAAGAGGTCATCTTTGACAGAGGCTTGGCTGTGTTGTCAGCAGCAGCCTTCTTTCCATTAACATTTGAATCATCTATTTGTCATTCGTCTGACTGCAGACTTCCATGAGTCGCATCCCTTAACTGACAGGTCCAACCTATTTTGCCATTTCCCTTTGTTTTTACAGTTTATAGACTTCATACAGCAGTAAATGTTTGTTGTCACGCAGCTTATTTCACAATGCACTTTATGTATATCAATTATATTCCCTTAGCTGTGGTCTCTATTAGCCTGCCAACAAAATAACCACTGACCTGCAACCTTAAAGTGCCAGAAATAAGAAAAAACACACAATGGAAATGGCAGATGAGAAACAGACATCATCTTTTAAAGCACTCCATGATAAAATAAAGGAGAATAAATACAGTTTTAACTGTAATTATTTCGTATTTTAAGGGAACAGATGAAAGAATACATCTCAAAAATGAATCTGAGATGGAAGATACCCTAACTAAAAGCATATTGAGAAAATCTTCATACTTTTGCCCACTTTCTCTATTAAATGAGCCTCATAGAGTGTAATCTCAGACAATGATGTACAGTTTTAGAGCCATCCTTGCACTCATAGTTTCCCCCATCTCCCCTCGGAGAGAAACAGGTGTAACCACATGAGCGCACAAAATTACAACAATTAGTTAAATGTCCTCAAATAAACTTCCCTGAGCAGAAATACAAATTAAAGCACACAGGGGCACAAAATAAAAAAATAAAAAACCACATCACCCAATCCAGCAGCCTGTCTGGTTTAACATGCAGAAAATGAGGCTCTAATAATCTGGATTGGAGGCAAGTGAGACCGGCTTTTGTAGAAAGACTCTAAATGAATAGGTCTGAATTAATCATTTATCTTTTGTTGATGGATGCACCCCCACTTAGACTCATCACAATAGATGCAGACCGTTTTGTTCGACCAAATAAATCATTCCCATTGTTTAAGGTACATTGATCAATCTAATGGCTTGTAATAGGCTCCTAATTGCCACAGAGAAGTGCTCACGAATGGAGTCCAGAATTACAGATTCAACTCAAAATATTCTCACTTGAATGACAAGAGGCCAGATCATGTTCTCCCTCTTTTGTGCAGAGCAACTGAAAAATCATTATCATTTTAGTATTCTATAAGATATGTAACAAATACATTTTCTGTCATAAAATGTAAAGAAAAGGTACAAAGAAGTACAAATATATTTGAGGATGCTTAAAAATTCTGTATTGCAGATTTCTTTGTTAGGACTTTGAAGCATCCTTATTTAAATCTGGATGGCCACACTGCTCCTTATTAAGATGTTACACTAAACACATAATGATGTAAAAAAAAACAAAAAACAGATGACAGTAATAACTATCCATTATTTAAGGAGAATAAACAGGGGAAATATTATTCATATGATTGTGATCTTGTTTTTGGCTTGCATATTTTGAAATGTACATCCTGCCTTCATTTTCATTCAACGCTCGAATTAATTTGACTTCTTCGGCACCATCAGCTTTGTTTATGTAGAACAAATATTTAATACTGTTAACAGCACTCACAGCCAAACTGTCATGATGAAAAAAAAAAAAAAAGATTCAATTTTCTTGCCAGCGCTCAGTATTTGATGAGACTGATTTTTATTCACCCCCTCAAAGGTTTCAGGGTTTTAAAGCAGAGAGAGTATTAGAACAAATTGCGCCTGTGTTGACTGGCAGCATTCACACTCTATAATGGAGCATTATTTGCCCATTTTGAATAGGCCTACCGTAATGCACATCTTTCGGTCAAGCCTTTTCTCTGGAAAATTGCTTTAACTTTTAAAGCGACGATGATTCACGTTGGAGCGGGTCAATTTTACATTATGCCATTATCCCTGCGAGTTTTTAACTGCGGGAATATTCAATTGTCATATTAAGAAATTAAAATAATAAGAAATGACGAGAGTTTTGGAAAAATTATTGAACAACCCTCTTTATTGTCCACAATTGAATTAAATGATTGATAACATGTGCATTACATTTTATTTCTCAGCTACAACACAGGCACCGTGCCTCTTGTTAAACCGGTTTAATCGAGATGACTGGCGGCCTTACAGCAGGAGTCCCATGGGTGCTGAAACTTTTCCGCCCATAAAACACTTGTCTTTAAAAACAGATCCACTGCACGCGCTGAGAAAGCGAGCTGTCATTGTTAATTAACCTCTCACCTGCACTCCCTCAACAAGTAGCCTAAGTTTTGGGGGTGGGTGTGGGGTGCACAGGGCTGTGCGCGAATGCTGACAAACGCAAGCGCAATGGTTTTGGCTGAGAGTAACCAAAACGTGTTCAAGCAGATGGATTACGCGTCCTATAATATCTTTTTCTAACCAAATTGATTTATTCTGACTGCTCTTAAGTTTTCTAACCGCCGCAGAGTGGGCTGAGCTGTCAGCCCTATTTCTGGACTTTTTCACTGAACTTATTCTTTCTGTTTTTTTCTCCAATACCATTCCCGCCACTTTAAATATCTAGAATAGATCATAGCATCAGTTATTTCCCTCCGTGCATTAACACACAGCACGAGTGACTGCAGGCTGCTCAGATAAAGTCATCAGCAACAACAGCGTTCCTTACATTGTTTACGAGTCTATGCGCGTAAGTGCACATATTTCTCAATGACGTGTTGCGCATGATCTGAATATTAGAAACCAGAAGGAAAACCTGGAACCAAACAGTGACACCACAAACAGCTCTAAAAAGAGAGAAAAGCTTACCTCTTGAAGAACTGACGTATGAACTCAATTCTGCAATGAAAAGAGACATTGCGCCTTCGTGTGAGAATACATAAAAATAACTGTATGCATTTTAAAAAAAACCAAATCGTGTCTTGTATGACAGTCTGAGCAGAGGCAGCACAACACATGATTGACGGCGGGGTTTTTGGTGTTTCTGTCTGCGGTCGGCTCTCTCATTGGCTGACAACATCTCCAGCGAGAAATGCAGCGAGGAGATTGGTCGCGCGTCCTCACCAGCTGTACTTCAAAGAACACGCTCTCTACAACTAGGTAGTGTTTGGAGTCGCGAGCCAAGAGAGAAACCGTGTGACCCGAGTCAAACACGGTGAGGCTGGAGCAGGTTGGAGCCGTACAGTACTGAAATCGCGAACACTCTCATCACAGCACAGACCCTGGATATGGCTACGTCTATACTTGGGGTGAGTCTGACTTTGGATTAATGCGTAAAAGTTGTGCGTAAAGTTTCTGCTCGTTCATGCAGTAAATGTGTTTGCTGCTCTCATGAACATTCTTCAAAGTTCTTCCGAGACAATTTAGGCAACAATCCTGTGTTATTTGCCATTTGTTTGTTTGTCGATTACGAAATAACAGTTCAATACCTATACAGCTATTTGGCATCTTGATCGTACAAGAGCTGTTCAAACTTTGTAACGTTTTTAAGACCTATTTCTTGACTCACTCGACGCTCACAGTAGAAATATGACATATCTTACATTCTAAGAAAAAGTTCTGAATTTGTTTTACTATTAGTTGGAAATTCAAATTAATTTATGTAAGATGCTTGTTAATTTCAACTTGTCCACTATACACCGAATATTTAAGGTTTAAGTTGAACTTTTAACTATAATAACTAATTAAGTGTATTCGTTTAGGAAACGTTGTGAATAAATTGTCTGTTTCCACTTAAGCAACATCTGGATTGTTTTCTGTTTCCTGTCTAAGTCCAACTTTTTTGTCGTATTATCCAGGAAGAGCCACGGTTTGGAACTACACCTCTAGCGATGCTGGCTGCAACTTGCAACAAAATTGGCAACACCAGTCCTCTTACAACTTTACCTGACTCGAGCGCTTTCTCCAAAGGCGGATTTCACCCGTGGAAAAGATCCTCCTCCAGCTGTAACCTGGGATCCAGTCTGCCCGGCTTCACGGTAGCGACGAGCCGTGCTTCTTCGGGACTTACACCGACCAGCGGCACCGGCAACAGCGCCTTCTGCTTAGCCTCCACCTCTCCGACCTCGTCTGCGTTTTCCACAGAGTACAGCGGGCTGTTTTCGAACTCCGCGAGCGTCACATCCCAGGAGTCCGGACAGTCAGCTTTTATCTCCAAAGTCCACACTTCAGCAGAGACTCTGTACCCGCGCGTTGGGATGGCGCACCCGTACGAGTCGTGGTACAAGTCCGGTTTCCACTCCACCATCTCTGGCGATGTTGCCAACGGTGCGTCCTCGTGGTGGGACGTCCACACTAACCCCGGGACGTGGCTCGACGTCCAGAATCCTGCGAGCACACTTCAGTCCTCTCTACACTCCGGGACGCCTCAAGCCATCCACTCCCAGTTGAGCGGCTATAACCCGGACTTCTCGTCTCTGACACACTCGGCGTTCAGCTCCACCGGGATCAGCCCCTCCGCGTCCCACCTACTGTCCACTAGCCAGCACCTGTTAACGCAGGACGGCTTCAAAACTGTCATCCCCACTTACACAGACGCTTCCGCCGCAAACGCCATGATTTCTGGGGGCAGTTCAGGAATAAGTAGCTCCTCCAGGTCGTCCAGGCGGTACTCCGGGAGAGCGACATGTGACTGTCCGAACTGCCAGGAGGCCGAGCGGCTGGGACCCGCCGGGGCCAGTCTGCGGAGGAAAGGACTCCACAGCTGCCATATTCCCGGCTGCGGTAAAGTGTACGGGAAGACGTCTCACCTGAAGGCGCATTTGAGGTGGCACACAGGCGAGCGGCCTTTTGTCTGCAACTGGCTTTTCTGTGGCAAAAGGTTCACGCGCTCAGATGAGCTGCAGAGACACCTGCGCACCCACACCGGCGAGAAAAGGTTCGCGTGCCCGGTGTGCAACAAGCGCTTTATGCGGAGTGACCATTTGAGCAAGCACATCAAAACGCACACGGCAGGTGGAGGAAGCAAAAAGGGCAGCGACAGTGACACCGACACCAGTAACCTGGAGACCCCGAGGTCCGAGTCCCCAGAGCTTATTTTAGAGGGGGTGAATCCCAGAATCACTGTGAAAGATCCGTCTTCTCACGACGAGCCCTAATGAGGCTCCTCCAAAAATATAAACAGATGGGAAATAAAACTGCACAGCGTTAAAAACGGGTCTTATTTGACGGACAATAAAGGAGAAAATATTTCAAGCAGCGGTTGCAAAGTCTTAAAAAAATATATTCTCCACAGGCGTACTTCATGCTTATAGGCCTAAATCCATCAAAAGAAAACAGATTTACTGTAGGCCTTCGGTAATGTTTAAGGGTCAACTTGAAAATGAAAGGATGTTTGCTTTACGCGAAACCTGTTGAACTTTGGTTGGACAATGTGAGTTCCATCTTGTATATTGGCCACTAAACTATGTGTTATTTTCATGTAAATGTTAGGCTATGATTGTTTTATTCGTGTTGGTATATCCTGGAAATCAGGGAGTTTACTTTCGACGCACTTTGTGGATATGTATGTACACAGCTTTTTTCAACTTTGGTTAACCATTTTTATTTCTTTGCTAAAAAATATCTATAGGCTATATAAATGTTTACCTGTATAAAGTCACACGTATAAGACTTTCATTTTATCGTAATTAAAACATCTGAAAAAAAAGGCTGTAATTGTGTGATTTAGATTTTGTTTATTTTATTTTTGTGTCACGTTGTACTTTTAAAATAATAATGCGATTTATTTGAAATTTAGCGTGGGTTCTGTCCATAGTTTTTTTTTATCACCTACAATACCTTGACTTTGACTATTTCCCCTGTGGAATAAATCAATGTTTAATGCCCCGGAAAGAAACATTTCATGGCCAAATGAAAATCTTGTTAAATGGTATTAATTATGACTTGGAGCACATCGCAGCCCCATGTGTCTTGTATTTGCGATTAGGGATTCGTGTCTTATCAAATATCTAATTAATCTCCGAGACATCTTTTGTTCACTTTCACTTTATCGGGGGGTTTTCCGAGGGGGTTTGGTGACAAAGGTCCCTGAATATTTATTCTAATTGTCCAAATTAACTGCCTTCCTATTTGCATACCAATCGATGGAGCGAGAAAGAGGATACGGCGTCTTTTTTCTCTTTGCCAGAAACCAGAGATGTAATGGGAACACTTTTTTAAACTTGAGAAAAAAAGAAGGGGCAAAGAGTCACATGCAAATGCTGAATCTGAAATGCTCTTTGCT
Source organism: Tautogolabrus adspersus (assembly GCA_020745685.1). Taxonomy (NCBI): domain Eukaryota; kingdom Metazoa; phylum Chordata; class Actinopteri; order Labriformes; family Labridae; genus Tautogolabrus; species Tautogolabrus adspersus. The sequence continues at coordinate 13,053,944 of CM036548.1, read as the reverse complement.
CAGCGCAGTCAAACGGTGTCTGCATGTTATTTGAATATCAGTGGCCCCGCATTGAAAGGGTTCAAGGATGCTCTCTGACTTCTTTGTGCTTACCCAGTGCAGCGTCCGATTCTCAAAGAAAAAGCCGGGAATAATTACAGCGCGAGACCTGCACCGGGAATACGTCAGGGGGAAGCGTCTCATCCAGACACCCTCTTTTTTTTTTCCAAGAGGATGTTAAATTGACCAGAAGGCAATAGAGGGAAATTATTTTCATTTCCTTTTGTGCAACAGCGGCTTGAAGGAAACGGCCGGATAGTGAAAACTGCCAAATTAGATCGCCAATTTGGATTTCTTTAAAATATTAAAGTGGAGGCAACACTTAGGAGAGAAATGGTAGCGTTTCATAGACACGTTCAGTCGCTCAAGTTATTTTATTTCATGCATATTTTTTTGTAACACGGGTCAATTGTTTTCAAATTTTTTATAGGCTATGATTTTTCTCTTTTTTTATAATTTTAGGCCAAATGCGTTAAACGGATTAAAATCCAAAGGAGAAAGATTCTCGGTGGTATAAAATATAAACATGCAAGATTCCCCCTTTAAACAAATCTAAAATACTTGTTTGCTTCAGTAGAAATATATTGAGGCTTTTTAGCTTAAAGTGTACCTTCATTTTCGCGTTATTGTTTATTTCGTTGTTTGTGTGTGCTGGATCCACATGCTGGGTATATTTGGACAGAAATCTTGTATTATTTCTGTGTTTAATTCTGACACCGGAATAAAAAAAATGTAATGGAAAAAGACATGACAACGTATTTCTACAATTCTGCGCAGATTGTGTTACATCATCTACGGAAACCGTCCTGATTGTCAAGTTTTATATTATTTAAAAATGTGTACTGCTTCTCCATGAGGTGCTCTGACAAAATGTTATAGTTTATGAATAAACAATCCAGTAAATCAACAGAATAAAATCAGAATATTAATTTCATCGGATGTTTTGACAATAATTGAATCCATAGCAAAAGCCACTGTGCCAAATTGAGATGATTAAAAGTTTAATAAGAAAAAAATCCCGCCCTTTTTCCAGGAATCAACAGTCGTCCAAGCATTACAGCCTACAATGTGTAGCCTATATTTCCAAAAATTGAAGGACAAAATAATGAATTAAGATTCAAAACTGCAGCAACATAAGTCTGCTTAGCGGCCAGCTGGCCATTAAAATGAGTCCAATGTTTTTCCATCAACGGATCATAGCTGCAAATTGTTTCCAATGCTAATCAATTAATTTAGATCCTATCATAGAGTGCAAGACAAAACAAGGAAGCAATGAGCTGCATCTCCATATCTGCTATCAACTGCTTCCCTCTGCTGGAGGAAAAGGAGAATTGCACAACATATCAGCAGTTTAAAATAAGGGGACACTTAAGTTGAGAAGAAATGTCATTGCAAAAAAACAACACAATATTATATATTTTTACATTTTGTCTAATATTGTACAGAGTGATGTCTTTTAGCTCCGTCTTTCCTTCTCTCTCCTCTCCCTGCTCCTGCTCCTTCCCCTGCCCTCCCTGTCTCTCCTTCTCTCCCTGCTTCTGCTCCTCCCATCTGCTGTTCTGCCTCTCCTTCCATCTGTGCTACTTCTGTTCCTCTCCCCATCTCTGCTGTGTCGGCCGTCTTTACCTCTGTCCTCCCTGCCTCTCTCGCGGCTCCTACTTCTGTCCAAACCGGACTTGGAGCCGCTCGGTCTCTCCCTGTCCCTGCTGCTGTGTCTCTTTCTCTCTTGACCTCCCTCCGGTTTCATCCTGTTCTCTGGGCTCCTGCTCCTTCCCCTCTCTGTCTGTGTTTGTCTGTAATCTGCCGACTCCTCTTCAGGCCGCCTCTGTCTGGTGTGAGGGCTCGCTGACCTGCTCCTGTGAGAGGAAGCCCTTCTCTGACTCTTGACTTGTCGCTCGCTCTTCGAGCTGTTATCCCGACAGGAATCTTTTTTCTTGTTCTTCTTTTTCTTCTGGCTCTTGAACTTGCCCCGGCTGTCTAAATCGGAGCCACTGTCACTATCACTACTGCTGCTGCTACTGGAGGAGTCACTTGAGCTGTCACTACTATCATGCTTTTTCTTGTGTTTTCTTTTGCTTTTCTTTTTCTGTTTTTTGCTCTTCTTCTTCTTGGCCTTCTGCTTGTCCAAGCGGTCAAGTTTTCTGTAAAATGCAAACACAAACATTCAAATGATGTCCCCCCAACAGGGAATTAGCATGATTGAGTCTATGAAGCACATTTACAGGTTCAGGAAAAAGCCTAAGAACCTTTAAAATAAAAACAAAACACTTCATCATAATGAAATGCAATGCTACTTTCTATTGAGAAAAATATCATACACTGTATATAACAGGCTAACAATGCATAGGTATCAAAACTGACAGAAAGTAGGTGTCTAATTCATAGGATCATTGATTGTGATTTCTCCTTTTATGTCTTTATCAATGTGGGTTAGACACATTAAAATATGTTGATTATAGAAAATACTCATTTAGGCTAAATCATCAAATCAGCTTTCATATATTAAACTGTGTGTTTCTTTGCGACAGTTTTACCTGAGGAGTTTCTGCTTTTGCTTGGTGGTTAAAGACTTGAGAAATTCCACCTCTGGATCCTCCTCTTCCTCACTGGCAACATAGTCCTATAAATACATGTACATATACGTCACATTCAAATAATTTAAATTAAACCACAAGGTCAAAGATGAATACATACAACTCTTAAAGAAAATATCAGTAAATCTGTATTTGAATACATCAACTTAACATCTTTAGTTAATGATGCAAAATGTAAATAAATTAATTGATCTTAGTGGCCTCCATAACAGGCCCCTTTGCAGTATGTATGCATGTCATTGGCATATCTGAATTATAGTTGTAACAGTGTGTGTGTGTGTGTGAGTGCATTTAAATCGTCCTACGTGTGCAAAGATGGGAGTACGAGACAGACAATTACCTGTGCTGGATCACAAACTGTAGAATTCCTACCAAGGACACATTTTTTCAAGGCAAACCCACTGTTTCGCATCTCCGCCATTAACTCCGAGGGGTGCATCGACGGACCTGTTAGCACAAATCACAGCCTCAGAGTCCCATTGATGTCAAAGCCATGCCAACCACTATCTCCACAGTGGGAATTTCAGGGGCGGCTTTGTTAACAGAATGGGACATCAAATCAACTCACTCCACTTCCGGCTGAGCAAATCATACAATATCATTCTCTGCCAAAGCAGCAGTTAGGGGAATCAGAATACACAATAATTACATTTTTTTTCTCCCAGCACAGGAGGGGGACCATTACAGCACTCCACCATCAACACCATGCACCGACTGACTCTCCCAGGGTAAACATTATTACTCTACAACTCCACTCGCTGATTGCAGAACTGCAGAATCCGCTCGAGCCCGGGAGCTCCAGCTGAAGCCCCGAGTGGAGAGATACAGAATGTGTAGCTGCTGCAAACTCTGTGACAGACTAGAGCTAAAAAAAATACTGACCACAAATTCCAAGCAGTACTGGAGCTCTCTTTCCTTTTCCAATATTTAATGAAGCACAAAGCATGTCTAACAGAAATATATTGTTCCAGAAGGTACAATTTCCATTGATATGAATCACTGAACTTGTTATAATTACCAAATATAAGTGAATCAAAAATATGACATGTGCTGCCTTGATTTTCAACTAACAATTCTTTCTTCTGTCAATTAATCTATCACTAATTCTTGCTACAAAAGATCAGAAAATGTGGAAAAATATTGACCACTTTGGGGATCAACACAAAGACAAAGGTTCAGTCTGAAATCTCTTACTTTGCCCAATACCTACAAAAAACTGGGTCAGGAAACCAGAAGTTATCCACATTTCTACAGCTAGAAAAACTGATTGTAACTTTTCATATTAAATATGTATCATCTAAACAAATGGGAAATATTTATAAGTCAACAACTAATGGATTTAAATATTCTGTTCTGATCGTGTGTATATGTGCTGATGCTTTTTACTGATTCATCTTAACTTCATAAACATCATAATAATACCTGTTTGTTTAACGAAAGGTTAACATTGATTAAACTGGATAAAGTAAACAGAGGGAGGTTTAAAATGACGTTTGTTTTCGGAGAGTTATTGCATGGACTCTACCTGCAGCTTCCTCTGTGGCCACAGAGCTGGCATTGATACCCGACAGCCCGAAGAGAGGACACTCTCTGTCCGTGTTCACGTGGCCCCATTTGTGACATTTGATGCATCTCACGTTGCGCACCTGGAGAGTTAAAAACAAACATTACTTTGTTTGAATTAACTATGCATACATATTTAAACAAAAAACATACTCAGGTATAGTTAGATCAGGGCAACATCTATTTATCAAACAAAAAAAACATCCAATTACGGTGTTTTGCTGACCCTTAATTCATGACCAGAGTAGTTCTTCTTTTGAAAAGGATTTCATTATCAGCCTTTTTAGCTATAAGCCACTTAAACACACCACTTTCTCTATGCCACATACTAATACTAGACATGAGCCATTTTCACATATGCACTCCTGAAATCCTCCTGATCTGATTGATGATACATGCATTGCACAGAGGTCTCCTGAAGCAATACATGGCGTAAAAAGAATGTAGCTGAAGTGGTGGAGGAAGCAACAGAGTCCGCTATACGATGCTGTATTGAGAATATTTGAATTTTCTGAAACATATCCTGCTGCGTTCTCACGTCAGCTCACTTGGACTTCATGCAGAAAATATACTCGGGGGCTGGGCAGGAGAAACTCTGGATAAAGTCTGAGTGAGAAATGTGGCTGTTTGAGTTCACACATGCAGCTCACCTCAAAAGCTTCAGGAGTTTTGTGCAAGTGTGAAAAAGGCTCTATTTTAAGGATTGAGTGTAGACATGTGGGAATCATGCACCTGAAGTGTACTTTCCTTTGTATGTTCCATTTTTTGGAAGATTTGGAAAGAGGGACCAAAGTGGTGCAATTCATATGTATGCTTAAAATAGATAAACACAAACCTGGATTCCAAATGGCTGATCTCTAATATTCATGTCATCCTTTGCATACCTACATGAGAAGACGACAGGTGAAAGAATCAATTGTAAATTCAAGAAGAGTGATTGACAAACTATTTAAATGTGCATTAAAAATCCGCTACTTACTTCTCTCGAGGAGCCCCCTTCTGCCACTCAAATTTGTACTCTTCTTCCCCCTCCTGCAAATCAAACACACTTTCAGTATTAACTTCTTATGAACAAATGTCGGGTTATTATGATTAAGGACCAATGTTAAGTGAACCCTGTGTGCACACATTCTGAATGTATTCTTGTTGTGGAATAGATTAGGTTTGTTACTTCTCTTATTTACCTCTTTCCTTTCCTCTGCAGTGAAGAAGAAGATGATGACACATAAAGAAAAGAATACAAAATTATTTTAACTAGTTCAGTCAGAAAAGGATCAAAGTTGCTTGGTTGACATTTCTTTGATGATTTACCTTTAGATGCTCCAGGTGGAGCCTCGTACATAAAGTTGAGGCCATTTTTAACACGATCATCCCCCATCAACACCCTTTAGATGAGAGAACATTGTGTTTTCATTTAAAAACATTTCTGTCAAATGTATCTAGTGGATGAAGGCTTTCACAAACTACCAATACACCTGTTCTAAAAACACATCAGTATCATTTTGTTCTGCAGCAGTGCCCTGCTTACCTGTTGTTGTACGTATCCTGCTCTTTCAGGTAGGCTTGCATGAGTTCCTCCTGCTTGCTCTTCTCGAACGTGAGCTTCTGCTCTGCTATCCATACCTGTAAGATACAAGGAAGGGATGATTGCTGCACATATCCTCAATACCTGGTCCTGCATTTACAACTGGTGTGAAGCCACCTTATAGCCTGACAGACAAACATACTTCCTAAATTGTTTTTTGGTGCTAGAAGTCCTGGTGCTTTCAATGACCTGTACCTACTGATTCGAATGATTCGTAGGTATATCGGCAGAAGATGGAATTAAATGTATTTTAAATTGAATTTCAAAATCCCTTATAGAAGTAAAATCGCGAGAGACTTCTGAGTCTGAGTTAGAGCATGTTGGCTCAAAACGTCACTTTTTGCAAAATAAATCCTTTAACGGGGAGCTCCCTATTGTGCAGATCTGCTTGCTTCTTTATGCCTGTTCCTTTTAGATCCAGCACTCCAACCCACTAAGGGGTGTGCATGTCTTTTTTTTATTTTCTATTTAATTAATCCTCACACATTTTCAAACAAAAACACTCATCAGTTTAAACTACTCGTATGTGAAGATAAGTAGCCTCTCTGTGGCTTGAGTTGAATGTGAAGTGAATATCTGATGATATAAGTTCAAAACATTGATTTAATATTCGTTCTAAAATATCTATAGGCTTTGCTTGAAATACTAAAGGCATAATGCTTTTACTCTTAACCTGCTCTTAAAGTTAATTGACATAACTAAGATCACATTCATAGGTATTGAGAACTACCTGAAAAGAAAAACATTTGAAAGATTGATTGCAAGTGCAGGACTAATCCTTAATGGTTAGTTCATACACATTGTGAGGGCCTGTCCCTTATAATCACTTAGCAGTACACTACTAATTTACACAGAGTGACATTGTGAGATTTACATCAATTGGTGTAACCTGTGGATTTCTGCACAAGTAGGCAAACTGACATCACATCACTAAAAAAAAGGTAATCCTCATAATAAACGCCCGATGACCGAAAGCAAGACAATGCAGTAAAGTGCAAGAAAGGCAATTCATACATTCATTGTCAGCATTGTGTTTCAGAAAAATATATTGGTAGATTTACTGTATTTACTTATATTAAAAATACAACATAGTACTAGTTGTAGGGATCGATCTTAAAACTTTGTGCATACAAATCCTGCACATTATCCAAACGCCAATACCTCCAGGCCTGTCATAGCAATAGGATACAATTAAATGATAACCTTAAACGGCAAGGGGAATGATTGCGAGGTATTGCAAAATGTAATGCAATGTAAAACACAATATGTATTGCGAGAGAACGCAAAAGTCTAACAAGCCAACACAAAAGTATCGCGAGGTAACGCAAAAGTATCGCAAGGTAGGGTTGGGAAATAAATAAACTTTCAATTCCAACTACAACTTTGGCTTCCCATGGTCATGAAAACCCGACAAACATTATACACCCAAGATTAAAGGATTGCTGTGCCGCATGCCGTGTTGAGCTTCCATAGGTTTTGCCATGTGTGGTAAAAGTTTCAAAAGTTTGTTGTTATACCTCAAAAAGATAGTTAATTTATTTGTATATTATCATGAATATTATATATGTTGTCTGAATCTGAACATATTTATTATTTATATTTATTTTTCACATATTTATTTTAATTAATTGTTGTTTTTTTAAGGTGTTAGGAGGAGGGTTTAAGTTTGGTCACATAAATGTGATAAAGATGTCAATGAGTCGTCGTGTTAATAATCGCGATCTCAACATCAATCAAAATAATCGTGATTATAATTTTGGGCAGACCTATCGCAAGGTAAGGCAGAAGTATCGCGATATAACGCAAAAACATTACATTACTTTACTACTGGATGATTTCGGATTATCTTTAGCTAGTTTTTTTTAACGTTTACCAAACGATCAACCATTTTTTTTTAGCGAATTTAGCGTTGTACACTATACACGTAGCGTAACTCTTTTGCAACAGTGTAATATATATATATATATATATATATACCGTATAGACCTCCTTTTAGGCCAACACCTTCAACTTTCTATCAAACTTTGCTCAAGTAGAAAGCTGCTTTAGCAAAATCACGTACACAGTTAGCAAACATAGCTTGCAGGCTAACAGGCTCCCGATGCCCTCAAGCCTCTGTGAGTAAAACGAACAGTAGAAAGCACTCACCTTTTTGATGTTAGACTTCGAAGCAGGATGGAAATCCTTTTTACACATGAAGTTAGCGAAAGATTTCCCCATAGCTGCGGGCCTAAACTGTCAGCTTAGGGTACAAAGTAGCTTTAGTTTTAGCTAGCAGAGTAGCTGGCACTGCTGCGTCTGGTCTGTACGTTAGCTTCCTCCCTCTGCTTGTAAACAAATCCCTGAAGATAGTTCCATGTTGGTGTTAAAGGGGAAGCCTTTTACATCAACTCGTTCTGCGTGTGATCAATCTTTTTTCAAAATATAAAAATGTCCCAATAATTTCTCTTTAAAAATGTACACAAAAAGACATGTTGATTAAATGATCTTGTTTATTGAATTTAAAGTGTGGAAATAGGCAATTTACCCGTACCGATGAAAGTAGTTAAACACAACCAGTAATTTCAATATTTACTTTTGTCTGAGCTTTTCTTAAAATAATAATTTATATGTTGTTGGTTTGGAGGTTTGGAAGCAAAACTAGGCTCAGAGGTCAACTACCATCGTTACTTAGGTTGAGGAATAAATTCATTCCAAATATTTATAAAGTCAATTTGAATTAAAGTCAAACAAAAAACTTAGATAAAATACCATAGACTGTATTATTTACAGTCTGTGTAAAATACACACTTCAAGAGACGTTTAGCATATTCCAACGTACAAGGGTTTAGTAGGCTACTCCGAAAATAAAACCGACTTCAGCTCGATCACGTGACTGCTATACTTCCGCCATGAATCACTTTGTAGCTGACATGAGTACAAACTGATACATGCTATTGACAATGCCCTGAAAGTTGGAAAACAAAGGTAATGACTTATTCGAAGTAAGACTAAGGCTTTGCCATCGCTGCACAGAACCGTGTCTAGCTCTTTAGTGTTATCTACACTAAAAGCTAACATTGAATTTGTCTCAAAATCTTCAGTCAAATCAGCGAGATGTTTTCAATGTTTACCTGCTTATAATAAGATCACCATGCTTTCAAAACTGTTAATTAAATATGAGTTATGTAACCTGTACAGTCTGTTCTTTGCATTTACACTCAGCAAGCAGGTGATTCAGAATGCAGCCCTCCTCCTGCGACACCTTTGTGGCTCTGCCCCCCTCCACTCAGGGACAAAGCATCATCTTTGGGAAAAACTCTGACAGGCCTTGTGATGAAGTGCAGGAGGTGGTTTATTTTCCTGCACAAGACTATGATGCAGGGGAGATGGTGGAGGTAGGTGGCACAGAGAGCTTGTTACTGCTTAATATCCATTTCCCAAACTGAGGTTACTTATTTGATAATGTGCCCTTAAATAAGTAAACACCTTTTGCCTCTTTGTCTTGTTCTACTTGTGAACAGTGTACATACATTGAGATTGAGCAGGTTGCCCATACCTATGCAGTTGTGTTGAGCAAACCTGCATGGCTGTGGGGTGCAGAAATGGGCGCAAATGAGCTTCAAGTGTGTATTGGAAACGAGGCAGTGTGGGGCAGAGAGAGTGCCGATGGTGATGAAGCTCTCCTTGGCATGGATCTGGTCAGGTAAAGACCCTGTTAAAGAATATTTCTACCTTGCCTTGGCTGTGGTCATTTTAGACAAAAAATAAATAGACTACGCAAAATGTAAATCTGTGATTCTCCTTTGTTAGGCTTGGACTTGAGAGAGCTGATACTGCTGAGAAAGCTGTAGATGTTATCACTGAGCTGCTGGAGAAGTATGGTCAGGGAGGATCCTGCATGGAGGACGAGTCAGGCTTCACGTACCATAACAGCTTCCTCATCTCAGACAGGAAGGAGGCATGGCTGCTGGAAACATCAGGGAAGTCCTGGGCAGCAGAGAGAGTGGAAGGTAACTTGAAAAAAAAAAACAAGGAAAGGTGGCCCTGTTTAGCATTTAGTTCTATCAGTCAAAGCTTGATCAACAAACAAACAAACCTAGCAAATGTCACCATATTCAAGAAGTTACATTAAGGCTTGAAGTACTCCTGGACTCTTCTTGTCAATGTGTTTTTACTTATAATACGTTGTATTTTTAGGGTTGCTGTTAAATGTGTATTACATGTTGTGTAGCAGTGACTTATAACATTTTTTACAAATCCCCTCGCTCTACCTTTCTTCAGCTGGACATCGTAACATCTCAAACGAGTACGACATAACAACCAAGATCGACAAGGAACATCCAGAAATGAGGGACTATGCAAAAAACAAAGGCTGGTGGGATGGAAAGACAAAATTCAACTTTGCCACAGTGTACTCCTTCACAACGACAGGCAGAATAGGAGCGTCTGGGAGTCGATACTGCGAGGGGAAGCGAATGCTGGAAGAGAGCAACGGTTAGTTTTAAACTTCACTGTGATACACAGAAGAATCAAGAAGACATGACTACAAGGGTTCTTGTGCTTTTGTATTCTGAAGGTCACATCACTGCAGAGACTATGATGGATATCCTGAGGGATAAAGACAGTGACATCAACATGGAGGGCATGTTCATGACAACAGGGAGTATGGTGTCTGTGATACCCAGAGATCCTGCTCTACCTGGTGTTCACTATTTCACAGCTACTCCAGACCCTGAGAGGTAAGATGTTTCAACTTATGAAGGAGCATTTGTATTTTATTTCAAATTCATGTCAACAGCAGTTAGTTGTAGTATTAAAGTTTGTTCTTTTGTTCTACAGGTCTGTCTTCAAACCTTTCATCTTTGTGAATAACATCAATCAGCTTAAGGAGACGACCTCTCCAAGTTACGGGCCAGACGACCCGGTGAAGAAGAAACCTCGCTTTCAGAGCAAGCCAAACCGCAAACATGAGTTATTTATCAAACATGAACTTGTGGCTGCCATCATCGACTCCTACAAGGTGGAATGATTTAATTCAAGCCTGCAATTGACCAAATGTGTCATTTGGCTTCGCATGGTCACCGTGCTGAAAGTGTTCTTCATATTTGATTGTGTTTTTCTTTTGTCTTTAGGACAGAGGAAAGAAGATAACTGAAAGTATGAGGAAACTCGAAAAGGACAAAATGACTCAAATGGAGGAAATTCTTTCACATGGGGTCAAGGAACCTGATCTGCTGGTCAATCTGTTTTCAAGCTCAGTGAAGGAGGAGTTGGCTGTGTACAGCCAAAAATGAGTGGCCTGATAACTGTCACAACAACATTACTGTAGAGGTATATATATATCAATAAATAAGTCAAAACAGAACAAAGCTCAGTGATGTAAAAATCATTTGAAAAAATGTTCAGCAACCCTTTGTTCTAGATTCATGAATGCAATGCTGTGCAACATATACTACTGAAACCTGAGAGGACAAATTACTCACGTGATACATTGCTTAAGAGTTTGGCAATAACATTTATTTATTATTAATCAAAAATATATATTTACAGCCTCCAACAGAATAAAAACAACTCCTGTTAAAACAATGATTCAGTTTAAAACACTCATCGAACCAAAAGACACAGCAAATAAAGTTACAATCGTCTGTTTTCACCTTCAATTTTTAATTCACAGATACAAAATGAATAAAGCTGTCCTTTGTTTTCCAGCTTAAAGCTCATTCATGTTTTTTTAAACGGCATATTGTATGTTAATGTGGTGTAATTGCACACTGCTAACATAACTAAGAACAGTGTCAAGTCATGTTAAACTGCATATTATCTTAGCTATGTGATTCATTCTAAGTTCACCTACTTACTCAGGCATGAGTTGATCAAACTACAAATTAATAAAAGGTTTAATGACATTTTCCCTTTTTCTTTGTCAAGAAGCTTTGGTAGAAGAGTAATAAACACTCAAATGTCCCTGTCAAGAAACTAATACATTCAGCAAAGAAGAGGGATTTCTCTTTTGCCTGCGCCTATAATGAGTTTCATGATGACAAATCTTTGCTCATTATTGCTCACACTATGACACCACGTGAAATAAAACAGTTTGTGCAATCGCAATCAAGTGCATATACTGACTGTATAAAAATGTAGACTAAAAAGTCTTTAAAAAGCAGCGAGGGCTTTTCAGCCTTTAAAATGAGTCGTATCTTGACTTTTGCTTCAGTAGTTATGGCCATCAGTCCTCTTCATTTATGCTCATATTTGGCTTTATGCGGAAAAAAAAGCTTCAGCAGCATCACTACAGCAGTGTCACACGGGGCGGGTGTCACACGGGGCGGGCAGCACTGACAGATCCGCTGACACATCAGTAAAAACATGTTTCATTTAAGCTCATAAGAGAATCTGGCAAATCATAAACTTATATCGGTCTGACTTTACAGAATATTATAAAAAGAACGGACAACTTAGCACCTGATAAAACTCTTCTCTACAGTTTTCATTGGATGTTGCATCTTTTCCATAGAATGAAGGATTATAAATGCCACTTGGGATACTTAGTTGTACTTTAACTGAAATGGTTTTATTATGGCTGCACAGGTTGTTTTTTTTACATGTCGTACAATCTGACAGCTCATGCTCCTGTCCTCACCTCACTTATGACCCTGAGAAGGAAACATATCATTTAAACTAAGACACAATAGATTCTAAACTCTGCTCATTCCCTTTAAGACCAACTCCACACATCTGCAGTATTTTGCTGCTAAGCAACGCAGTGCAAACCTTTACAGACATTTTTTTTGCATTTTATGAGCAACGGCATTCTTTAAAAGGTCAGCTTTGTTTATCCCTGTTGTGTGAACTAAAGCTGTATTTGCAGTCATTTCGTCTGAACTTAAAATGCCATGTATATTTGGTTAAAAAAAAACAAATGTGGACTTAAAACCGAGTGTCTTAAGTCAAGAATCGGTAATAAAGGCTGCTGTCTTGGAAGCTGTGTTCTTGATTGATGTGCTGGAGCACACCCCCCTGCTGTAACTTTGTTCCATACAGTACTGCCTCACCAACATCCTGAGCCAAGCCCACCTGCTGTAGCCACTCCACAAGTTCACTGCCAAGAAAACAGTCCACCATGGTCCTCTTTCCACACCTGAAAGTTCAAAGAAGGATTCAGCTCGAATTCTACTGTGCATTCTTTTAAGGTTATCCACGATAACCAGAGGGGCAGAACTCAGAGCCCACATGCAATAACACTATAAGATTTTAGCTGTTAACGTTGTTTTATATGGGTTAGGTATTTTGTTCTGTGAATGAATAACAGTATTTTGTTTCCTCTACAGATCAGGAGTTACATTCTTGACATTTCCTCCTCAACCTGTGACCAATATGTGCACTCACCTCCTCTTTCTGACTATGTCATGAAAACACTGGTCTTTGTGGTATTTAGTGAACTGGGTGCAGGTCATCCTGATGTCCTCTGACAAATCAGTCTGCGGCTGCTCTTGCTTGTTTCTATTCCACAGACGTAGGAACCTAAATACCGTTCACAGAAAGCAAAGAATAAAAATATAGACCCAGTGTGCTGATGTAGAAAAATGTTAAATTGTTTTATAGGGTCTGGCTGAGTTTGTTACCTCTTCTTAAAGGGCAGAATGATCAAGTGCTTGTCCAGTCCAAACAGAGCAAAAGAGAGGAAACCCTGACAAGAGAAAACACGTCATGACACTGGTACTGGGTGACTATAAATGTTCACAAACTTTGTACTACGTGTACTAATTTGATAATCAACCTGTCCATAGTTGGCCACAGCACAGAAGAACTGCAGCTCCAAGTAGAGTCTCCCAGGAAGGCGATTGAAGAGCAACCACAAGCAGCTGGAGAAGTTCTGTCATGACAGCAATTATAAGAGATTTTATTTTTATAACGGAAAACTCTTGTTGACAGAACTTGCAAGTAGAATCAGTATATGACCGTTTAAGGACATTTTGTACACAGCTGTCTAAACTACCTGCCATGATTTATTTAGAATAACTGTTATTAGCGGCTGAGTCCTATTAAGGTTATTTATAATCCCACAACACCAACTGTAAACAAGGAAAACCATTTCCTTGTGTGAAGCTTTCCTCCGACAGTGACGAGAGGTCGAAATAACTCAGCTCAACCATTTATATCTGATTAGGCTTGTGATGCACTAAGTATAATAATGCAGCTAGTAAAGGCTGAATTCATGTCACCGCTGAAGTGAAAGGTGGTGGTTTACTCACAGCAAGCAAGCTGACAGTCAGGAGCAGGCATAAGAGCACGTGACGGGCCACTTGTCTATCTGCAACCTGTTGGAGCTCCTCCACTTGAACAAGCAGGCAGTCTGTGGATGCGCAGCTGTTCTCACACTGACCTGAAGGTGGCAGCAGAGAAGAGATTTAAAGAATTATTTGAAAAGGAAAGCTGCATGTTCTTTACACAAAGCTCACATGATAATGGTGGTTCTGACTTGTAGTTTCACTTCCTGGTGCTTCATTTTAAGTTAACATAGAATGGAATAGCAGATGTGTTGATTATATAATACCTGTGGGGTTTCTTAGCATGTTGTTCATAGTAGTGCTGATGATCATGTCAGGCATGGGCTGGGCCGGTGCGCAGTCACATATGAGGCATGCTGATAACAGAGTGATAATAGTGAGAGTGATTCTTGACCCTATAACTACAACTAAACGTGTTTATATATCTGCATACAGGAAGAGCAAAGAGCAAGACATCCAATCTAGAGACCAATACTGTAATAAAGCTGAGAGTAACACTACAGGACTAGACGTTAAGACTCACAATAGATTAATAACCTAGTAGCTTTCAAATCAAATTGAAATAATGTTAAGGCGTTTCCTCTGAACACTTGTGATAACATAATTACATTCCCTTCAAAGCAACACAAACACCAGTCACGCAGGTTTAATAACAAGCCCAGGTCATGTGTTTTCATGGCACCGTTCAATCAGATGATGTGTTCAGTGTTGCTTTGTTTACAACAAATAAAGAAAGGATTTCAACATAAGGAACTTAACATATCATGTTCCCAGATAATGAAATCCCGTTTTCTCCCCTTATTGTTGACTCTTCTGTTGACTTTTGGATTTTGTAATTGCATCAGCTTTTTGTCTGCTTGTGTAATAAGAAATAATCCACAGGGGGATTAACAACAGACAGAAGTTGCATTGCCTAATCACAGTTTGCTGTAGACGACTTTTAGATAAGGGCAAGTCTTGACTTTGGATTATATATAGTGCTCTTCTCTACCTTTCCAACTTGGGTTTTGACACCTGGCAAACTGTGGCAGATTTTAAACCAGCCTCTTTGTGCTCCGATGGTTAACATCTGCTATGACTTTAATCAACAAAATACTATAATAAGAAACCTGGTGTTTATTTAGTGTCATCAAGGGTACATCTTGAAACAAATGCTGAATAAAAAAATCTCCATCAGAGAAAGTACCTCTGTTTAGCTCTCCTGAAGGGGGGACAGGCTCAAACAGATTCTCATTTTCTGGTTCAACTTCAGTCACAAGAGCCTCTGCAGAGCTTCCTTCTTGGATATGTTGATTTTGGGCCCAGCTTCCTCTACTGAGACACACAAGAGAGCCCCCTCCCAGCAGTATACTGAGGGCAGCTATAACTGAGGTGCAGATTATCTGTGAAAGAAAACAGACATGCAGTCTCTAAATAATACACTCTCACTTCAAAACTGTTTTTATAAGGCAGAAAACTGGTGTATGATTTCCAGTCATGTACTTACCTGTGGTTTCCCATAAAACAATGATGAGTCTATCGTGTCAGACATTTTTTCACCAGAAACGAGTAACACAGCAGTTGCTAAGGCTGGAACCCTGTTAACATCAAGACAAACATTTTAACCAAGCCAGTGAAGCTGAGTTCAAGATCAAATAAGCATCCATTTTTAAGGTTTGTTTGGTGGTTAATATTAAACTAGATCGGCAGTCTCCCTGTACATTTCTGTTAATAATATCTCATTTATTTGTTTGTAACTGTTCATGTGCTCAAGTGTCTCAATATGTGAATACGACTTTAGGGTAGGGAGAGGTGTTGCTACAAGTTTTGATTGACAAGTCACCTATCTACATTTCTTTTTTAGACAACTTACCCCCAGCCTACAAGGCCCAACATGCCTGCTGAAACCTTCAGATTCTCATGGCTCTTCATGAGCACGAGAGAGAGTGCTATCAGCCCTAAAATAACAAGAAGTTAGCTGAGAAAATACAGATTTTGAAGGTTTCCAAGAAAAATGTTAAAGTGACGTCTTTGGTTGGACGGTTTTGCACATTCACAACGTACCTGGCCACACATAAGTGCTGTAGAGTGAGGTACAGAGTAATGTGAAAGTCAGGACCTGCCCGACAAAGTTGTCCTCTTTTACCACAAAGTTCCACAAAATCATCCCAACACAAGTTATGAACTAGAGACACACCAAAACAAATGTAGGCGTTAAATGATGAACAGGTGACACCTCAGTATCGATGTACCGGTTTCAATTTAGACAGTATGTTGAAAGTATAGGCTCACCTGTGCCAGGAAGAGGTTCACTGTAAACATATGAGGTAGCCTTTTGAATTTCTTACTTAAAAACATAACAGCAATTGTCCACACCTGTCAGAGAAACATAGTTTGATAGTTAACAAAAACATATTATAACTATTGGATTATATAACAAAGCAGAATATAGACACATGAAAACATGTTTCCTCTTTGTTTCAAGTTTCGGGTTCCCTTTCAGGTTCTCTGAAAGTGACCGTAAAAGTGGAAGTAGGTCTGTCTAGCAGTTCAACATCTGTTCACTCAGATCCTCTATACACGAGTGGATACAAGGAGAAAAAGAAACCTAAAGATGAGCTTTTTTGGGTTATCTTCCTATACTTTTCCTAAGTGACACAATGCTGAATAAGATCTGCTTTGATTTTTCCGCAACCAACAACAAGCTAACATGTAGCACAGAGGAAAAAAGCAGATATATAATAGATAACAATCTTATTTAAAGTACGTCATACAGACATGGGGATGCAACTCACCAGTGCAACTAAGCTAACAATGCTTATGTCAAAGGTGAAACTCTGCAGTGAGTTCATCAAAAGCTGTGGATCCATCCAAGGGATCGACAGCAACAAGGCAGACACGTACATGATTGGAGCTGAGAGAAAAGTGCTGATCACCATCCCTGAGGCAACCTGAAAGGAAAGAGAGTATACAAAAACATTTGAAGTGATTTAGACGGGGAAATCTGTACAGAATGGATAAATGGAAGTAAGGAGGTTGGTAGTTATGTAGACAACTCACAACTTCTAGCTCTGCGTTGTAATAGACAGCATAGATAGCCACACTTGGTGCGGTGGGAAACACTCCATAAAGAAAGGCATAATTGGAGAGGCTTGAGTGGTTCAATGAACTGGTGTTGCTGTTGTCCAACAGATCAACCATGTTTTTGCAGATCAGGGGCATTAGTAACCTGCAAGTCACATCAAAAAAGAGAAAAGAAGTGCCACTAAATTATTTTGAAGCACTCCCCATTATCATTCTGCACACTGCACACTTCTACGCATTTCAACTATTAGGTTAGAGGCTTGTGGTCTGAGAGAGGCTTGAGTCATTCAAACCATCAGTTCAAAACAACATGCTCAGAGAACTTGACAAATCTACAACCTGCTGACTCTTAACACTCCTAGAGCATGCATTATCATCAAAAAAGAGGTCATCTGATAACCCTAAATAATCTTTATAAAATAATATTAAGGCTTTTTTTCCACTCACAGTTTAGCTGTAAGGAGTAAGATCAGTGTCACGACTGTGGACCGGGTGAGTTTCCCTAACTGACCAACCATGGACAGACCCAGGTAGAAGAGAGCTGCTCCTCCAAAGGAGTTCGCCAAACCATCCACAAATTCGGACATGAATGCAGGAATTTTCTGTTGTAGGACAAAGTGGGCGATGAGGCCGATGATAACCATGAATACTATGGGGTTCTTCAAGACCTTTAAAACCACAAGTCCCATAATCAGTAGTTTGCTCTGCTGGTGGTTTTCCTGATTCTTCCACTTCTGGATCTCGCAGAAGACGAAGCCAATGGGATTTAGAATCATCAGGGAGACAGGTGCAACCAGGTAGATATACTGGAGGTAATCTGGGTATGTGCTCTGATACAGGGCCTCAACTGTGGATAAAGATGGAGAAAAGAGGCTCATCATCAACAGAGCCAACTGTGCATCTGACTTGTTAAGATGCAGCACAAATGCATTCGCATAACTGAATGAGCCTAATTAAAATTGACGCAATAAGTTTAACTTTGTTCAACTTTTGATAGTTTGTGGATTTGGAATGTAGTCACTGAAGTGATACAAAACAAAAATACTTTCTGGAAACATCACTATGGCTTAAATAAATATGAGAAAGAATGTGTCTCATGAAAAGATTATCTGATTTGTTTCGAAAAGGCTCGGCCCCTCCTCCATCAAGTGGCCTTGCTCAAACCAGACAATACATTGCACAAGAATATCATCTTTAACAGATTGTTCTGTACCCTCTTCATCAAACTGCCTTATGGCACTAGTGGGGATGTAAAGATTAATCGTGAGGCAGTCAAAAATCGATTCAAAGGTGTCAAGGTTCAAATCGGTACTCTGAAAAATGAATCGCAGTTATATCGTGAGCGTCAGCAGCTGTAGAGCAGAGGCGGTTGGTTGTAATAAGCAGGCGTTATCATGGCAGTGGAAGCATTTTGGCTTCCCAAGGCAGAAAATGAAAGAGGTGAGAAGATAACAGACGAGACAAAAACTGTGTGCTAATATTGCAACAAGACAGAGAACTACACAAATAGTACAACCAACATGATGCAGCATTTAATCGACACCACAATGAGAAGCTCCAATCACCTCCCGATTCTCTCAAAATAAATCGTGAGAGAATCGTATCGTGAACCCAGTATCGTGAATCGTATCGTGAGTTGAGTGAATCATTACATCCCTAGGCACTAGTATTCTCTTTAAAAGCAACAACGCAGTGCAACCCCCTGATAACATACAGAAATTTTGTAAAATTTGGAATAATTGTATTTTGGGTCTTGTGCTGTGCTGTTCTATCACTGTGTTGATGTTTTAATTTGGACCTGCCAAGGGACAGCAGATGACATAGTTAACTTGTTACAGTATGTTCAGTTCTGGTGGATAATTCATGTACAACCTCTAACTTCAATCACAGATAGTGAGCACAAGTATGACGACAGTTGTGTTTATGTTAATGCAAATCCTTTCGTTTTGGCTGCAAAAATAATGACTATTTTGCTTAAAAAAAAAAGATCCCATCTTCTCACTGTGGGATTTTCTTTTCTATTGCACATAAAGTAGGGACCTGAAGCAGTAATTTCCAGCTTACTTGTTGTGCAACACATGGATCATTATAATATAGTTGGATGTATGGGCAAACACTTGAGGTTGTGAATGAAAAGCATTGGTTAGACATATTAAACTTACCTATGGGATATCCCAGAGCAAAATCATTGCTTTGGGTGGCAAATATTGAGTAAATCCCAGCTTTGCTTAAGCGGTTGTCAGGACTGGCAACTATCAAAGTGAGGACACACACAAGGAAAAACACAGACACTTTGGCGATGAGGATGCTCCATAGGAATGGCCAGATGACATTACCAAAGTCTAACAGGACCATGTTCTTGAACAGCAGTGCTGGGAGGGCGAACTTGGACACAAAATTTCCTAATCCTTTGGCTTGGGTTGATGTGATGATGTTTGCCCTCCCTGCGACGTATCCACATAATATTATCCCAAAGCACTCCAACAGAGCCGGGAAGAGTCTGTCAATAGTCATGGTGCCTGAAAGAGCAGAAGAGTTCGGGTCCTCTTCCTCATATGAAAAGTTGAAGTTTGTAGTTTCGCCTGACACCTCCATCATGCGGATCCTCCCTCCAGTGTCAGCAGACTGCTACTGTATTATACCTGGTTTGCTGTCATGATCATGTTACCGCTCGGTTCTGTCAGATACAATCAGAGGAGGTACAATCGTTAAACGGTCTACTGCTGCAAAGGGAACAACATAGCCGATTACAGTGAAACCCTAACTGCGTAATGTTATCAAAATACATCATATAACTTCACTGACTTCTATATGAAGAAACATACAGCCAATAGGTAACTTTATCGCAATTAAAATACGTTTATTTAGGTCACTCTCACCTCTGAGTGCAGTTGTGCCCTCTCGTGTCCCATGTGTCAGTTAAGCTTCAGTAGCTGTTAGCAAGCAAGCTAAGGCTTAGCATTAAACTGATGAAACAAGACCTACGCAGTGTGTCAAAATACTAGCTTAAGCTATTTAACTACTCGACAAAAACTTAAACATGGTCCCCTGTCGTCAAACCGCTCACATAACCCGGAGCTGACTGTTAACATTTTGTGTTACAGAGTTATAATTACAGATCCCACCCCGCAACTTTCATAATGACCGATTTGTCAACAACGGCTTCACCAATCACGTTTTCAACAGAGAGAGGGGGCGGGGCTTACTCTGTCTTCCTGCCTCATACATGTGCTCAGAACTAACTGTGGAGGTCTATTCCTGCTAACTGTGAAAGAGTAAACGAGCCATAATAATAAAGATACATATCAACTGTAAAATCACAATTATTAGAAAAAATGTAAATGTTATGAGGTAAATAAACAATGTCCTGTATATGTTACAAAAAGTCTGAGTTACGACGTCAACATTTTGCAGAAAGTTATAGTAATATTAAAACATAAAATGTGTTAATATGAGATTGAATATCAAGATTTATAAGAAGATACAATGTCAAAACTGTAATATAAAATGGCACATGTAAAAGAAGCTCAAAATTCTTAGACATATGGTCAACTCTTTAATCACTTACTTTTTATCTCCTGACCTTTTATTGCTTTTCACCTTTTCTCTGAATTAGGCTGTGACTCGACTGGAGAAATAATATTTATCAATAATAGAAATTAATTACTATCAAAGCTCTGTTTTATCTTACTTTTTAATTTCAGTAATCCTATTCTTTGTAACAAATAAAAAATGTAATCAGATGGATTTCGTAACACTCTTGTTATTGATTGCCCCTCTTCAAGTATCCTACAATAGTGACATGTATGCTATAATTAATTCTGGATGGGTTCAACATTACAAATCAACATTTCACATAACATGCTCCAAGTCTTTATCTATAATGTAAATGACTTTTTTATACATTGCAGAAGCCATATCACTGTTTTTTTTATTGCATACACCTGTTACTTAATTTGTTTTGATTGCAGATCATTTCAGCCCAAATGGTCGCAAACATGGAGTGCAGTTTATAGCCCATGTATATGTCTGCAAAAAGATTGATTCGGTTTCACAGGAAAAAGTAGAAAAAGACTTAAAGAAAATAAAACGATGGGGAACTATAAGATGAGCCCTCTGTAGATCAAAAGCCCCCATACCTCTCTCCTATTGACAGACTCACAGTTGCATCTTTTATTGACATTTTTTTTCCCCTTTGTTTTTTTTCTGCTTATCTTTGTAGTATGTGGCTTCTATCTGTGCAAAGACTTTTCTTTTTGCCTCTCCCGTTTCAATGTAACCTGCTTTTTCTCTTTCTTTGTTATTTTGTGCTACAAAACCATCAGCATCACATTTGGTTAGAGCTGTGTGATGGATGTGGGTACACACACGTAACCAGGGGAAAACACATGTCATAACTTATAATGCTTAGGCACAATATTTGCATTGGAATTTGAATGTCAAATAATATGGCAGGGTGACTGAATGAAATTTCTATGGTAAGAATTGCAATGGGAAAAAGTGATAAACCCTCTTTAATTAAAAAAAAAAATGGAGAGGCATGTTGCTTGTGAAATGTTTCCCCCCCAACAGACCTCCATGTCTTTACATTCTAGGGGAATGTGTAGGTATCTTATAGAAAATATCAGCCAAAAGTCTAACATCCATATCATGTTTCATGTGTGATTGATTATCTGTTGAAATTTCAGCTTTTACACTTTCCACCTTAGGTAATATAAAAAAAACGTAAACGTTCCTGGTCTTTATCAAAGTCACAACAGAAAGCAGTTGCAATCATGACAAGCAAGACTGAAATCACATGATCTTGAACATAAGCAAATAAGAACTTTATTCCACTACCAAAAGCAAACACACACACACACACACACACACACACACACGCACACACACACACACACACACACACACACACACACACACACACACACATACAAACAAACAAACAGGACTTTAAATACTATGGTGTAACAAACAAACTTGAATGTGAAAAAAAAGTTCAACAATTAATCTGAGACGTTCAACAGGTAAAACATGAACCACAGGCCTTTAGGGCATGCTCAGCACATATATAAAGCCTGTGAACACTCCTAATGTGCAGTTGAGACACCCCAACATGAACACACAGAACAAGATCCAACAACAACATGAAACTTCCACTCTCCTGAGGCCTTGAAAGAAAAGACGAGCAATGTGTCAGAAACACAAACCTAAGAATCATTAAATAAACACAACAGATTTTTTGTTTTCTATGAAAGAAATGTAACATTGTTGGATGGATTACTCATCTGATGTCATGGTTTTTGCAATGTACTAGACTCCCTGTGTTGCATTGCAGAGTTCTGGGTGAAGGTAGGGAACAAGAATGCTTGGTTGCTAGAGATATTTGAAATAAAATAAATAAAATGCATTAACACTATGCACTCGGTAAGTGAATGTTCAACATTCAAAGATTAAAGTCTGTCTCTTACCACTAGATGGCAATATAATGCAGAGAAAAAAACATCAAATATAATCAAGTCATTATTTTGTTCTCATATTTTACTCCCCTGGTGGCCTCCAGGGGCGTCTTGTGAGTGTTTGGGAGCATCTTCAACATCCCTGCTGACTTTTTGATATTGTGTAAAACTTACCATGGATACAGAGTTGCTGCATATTTCAATGATCAATCAACATATAGACCTGTAAGGTCGAGATGACTAAAAATTGTGGGAAAATTGGCAAAACAATCTTGCCACAGCGAGCATTTACAAAAAGATTGTGCTCGTATGATTTAACCTCATATGATATATGCAGCTTTATTAAAATAGCTGGGGCCCGACTTGTGCAGGTTTGGCATCACACACACACAAATGAATTCATCTACCCTTTCTAACTTTCTTATCTTTTCCACTTTTACAACTCAAACTTTAAAGTACCATAGATGGGTGGCCGTAGCTCAGTGGTAGAGTTGGTCGTCTCTCAAACAGAAGGTCAGGGGTTCAGTCCCCATGCCTACAGTCTGATTTGTCCTTAATCCCAAATTAAGCTGCTTCATTGGCGGCGTGTGAATGTGTAATGGATTAGTTAATACTGATACACACTTTAAATAGCAGCCTCTGCCATCATTGTGCGAATGGGTAGGTGTGATCTGCAGTTAAAAAATCACTTTGAGCAAGCTCAAGTCCATTTACCATATTCCTGTGTATAGTTTTTTTACTTTACAAATAACACAACATTTAAATCTTCTAAACGTAATTCTTTAAGGACTCGAAAAGAAAATGTGTGTCCAAAGCACCAAATTTCAGGTAGTCTACTAACACAAGAAAATGTCAGGCTGAAATGCAAGGAAAGCTACTTGCAGCCCATTGCAGCACAGCCTAAAAAGTATATTTTAACACAAGTTCCGCCTCTGAAAAGGCAAATAGCCAATCGCACTTTATTACACTGAACTAATTACACTGCCACAAAGGAGAGCTGTTCATGTCTCAAATACTTAATTTCCCTAGCCCACCTTTAGTGTTAATACAGTACAACACAATAACCGTACTGTTCACCCTTAAAAGAAAATCACATTAAAAGATTAAGCTGCATTTTTAGTTGTTGTTTCAAAGACCAACTGTTACAAAAGTAAACAGCTTCTGCCAACATTTCAGTGTCAACTTAAATGCAAAACATGTTGTTTTCGTCGCTCAGTAAGACAGCATAGAGGGATAACTGCTCTCCACATTCCACATTTTCCTCTCAGCAGCCATATCAGAAACTGAGATCAAGTGATGTATTATACATTACAGCAAAGGCCTGCTTTCAGACGTGACAGCACAGAGGGTCCATGGGTAATGAGGCTGACCCACAAACTTAGAACATGGCCGGATGAAAGATAAAAGTACTGTGAGGACGAGATCAACGTTATCAGTATTTAATTCTCATTTCTTACTTTTCATGAAAATCATCATATCATCACATCTTTCATTTAACAGTCAGTATAATACACCTATAACCTGTTATCAGAACACATTCAAACAAATCACACACACTTGTTTTTTTCATGCATGTTGATTTAAAAGCCATATTCATTCTTTGAAAATAGTTTCAGAACAAAAGTGTTTTTTTTAGATGCTGATTAAACATTCATGGTCAAACGTCTCTTGACAACTTTTAAAATCTATTATCTTTTAGACCTCCTTTTCCTCTTGCTGCTGATCCCCTGTGGTTGTGCTTCACTTCCACTGGGTCTTGGATCCTCCTTGGTTGTTGGTATATCAGGTATAGTGGAGATGTAATGGATGATCACCGTTTCCTCCTCTTGTACAAATTCTGCTGTTGAACCCACCTGTTGTGGTTTTTCCTCTTTTTTATGCTCTGGATCTTTTTTTGTCTCTGGGCCGTCACTGCTTAGTTTCTGTATGTTTTGAGGGCTATCCTCTGGCTTTCTCCCCATTGCATCCTTACAAGGCCTCTTCTTCTCAAGGGCCTTATTAGCCCATCTCCTCTTAGGGGCCATAATAGGGACTCTGATGTTGATATCGAAGTCTGTTTTTCCGAACCTTTAATAATGGACACAACATGCTCTTAAGTGTTCAGTGTAATATACCCAGAGCATAAATTCAGTGTACATACAAATACTTACAACATGCTTTACATTGTGACAACGTTACATTACATGAATGTATTTTTACCTTTTTTTAAATAGATGTATCAACAAGTCCTTGTCCAGTCCAAACACAGCAAAAGAGAGAAAACCCTGTCAACAGAAAATGATGATCATGACACTATATGATAATTAATCCTGGCAATCTTTGTTATTTATGTAATCTCTTTTTTATCACCAACCTGGCCATAGTTGGCCACAGCACAGAAGAACTGCAGCTCCAAGTAGAGTCGCCCAGGGACGCGGTAAAAGAGCAACCACAAGCAGCTGAATAAGTTCTGACACAACGATAAATAAGAGAGATTTAATGTTTGAAACAGAAAAAAAAACTTGTTATTATTGTCGACGGATGTGTTCTGCACAACCAGTTCAGTGAGATTAGCCGCTTATGAAGTGTTTTTCTGCAGGCTTGTGATGCACTAAATATAATAATGCAGGCAGTAAAGGCGGACTTAAAAGGTGGTGGTGAACTCACAGCAAGCAAGAAGACAGTCAGGAGCAGACATAAGAGCTCATGACGGGCAACTTGTCTATCTGCAACCTGTTGGAGCTCCTCCACATGAGAAAGCAGGCAGTCTGTGGATGTGCACTTTTTCTCACTCTGACCTGTAGGTGGCAGCAGAGCCGAAGTTTAAAACATTTTCTTACTTACTTAAAGCTCCTGTAAGATGATAATGCAACAGGCTGAAATTAATACTGATACCTTTTGATGAACTGCAGTTCAAACAAACCATCAGGGAAGAGATTGATTACTTCTATATTGTTATTATTAATAACTGAAACTGCTTCTGGGGGGTAGGAGTTAGACAAAGTGAATAATAGCACGTTGCAGACAGCTGGATGAGATTTGTGTTTAGAAAAAAAAATGACATTCACATGTCCAGGACAAAACCAGCAAAGACATCAGAGGCACCATTTGATAACTGCATTTTTTTAACAATATAAATTTGAATTCTCTGTGGGAGGATGAACATCAGGTAAAAGTTGTATTTCCTATGTGACAGTTTTCTATAGACAACTTTCGAGTGAATAAGAGTAAGCCTTTACTTTAGTGAAGGGCAGCCTTTTTCCAACAATATGTACCTTCGCTAAAATCAGGGACCTCCTGTCTCAAAAATGTTCAATCCATGTATTAGGTCTGGACTGGATTATTACAATGCGATAATTTTAGGCTGTTTCATAAGTCTCTTAACTCAATAAATCTCCAACAGAGGCTTACCTCCATTATGCTCTCCTGATGAGTTAATGGGGTCAAAATTTGTCTGGATTTCTTGTTCAACTTCAGTCACAACAGCCACTACAGAGTTTCCCTCTCTGGTATGGTCTGTCTGGGTCCTGCTACCTCTGCTGAGATACATAAGAGAGCCCCCTCCCAGCAGTATACTGAGGGCAGCTACAACAGAGGTGCAGATTATCTGTTAAAGAAAATACACATGTTGACTATTAAATAATTCACTGTCTTAAAAAAGAGTTCTTAAACATCTTCATCTTAAAACTTGAGAATGATTTCCACCGATTACCTGTGGTTTGCCGTAAATGAACGATGAGTCAATCATGTCTGATACTTCTTCTCCACAAATGAGCAACACAGCTGTCACTAAGGTTGGAACCCTGTTAATAAAAAAATAATGAACATCCATGTATTGATGTTTCAATAAGGTACCCGTGTATAACTATATTGAAGTTATCTTTCAAACATTTGCTTGGTATCTTAAATAGTGGTACGTCTCTCTGCATAAGTCATCAGAAGGCCAATACCATTACGCCAGCTCCACTGGCTAGCATTCTCGACTGCTTTCAGACAGCAACAAGAGGAAGGACATCCTCTCCTTACAAAGTGGATGACACACCAAACAAATCTTCTCCCTTATATCTCAGGAAGCAAAATCGCTTGACATGGCTACTAATGACTATACGCTTGAGTTGCTACAGATGGAGTTTTACACTGGATTGCTAGGCATTATTACTTCTGTATTATGTATTGATTCTTAATTCATTGCCCATAAGAGTATTTGTTTCACAAAGTGAAAAATGCTTCTATAACTGTCTTCCTACAGCTATCTGAAACTCACCTGATGCATGTCCCCAAACAGAAACCCAAGGCATCTTAACAGACCTAGCCACCCCACAAGTATTAGCTAGGGCTCTCTCTGGGCAAGTTAAAGCGACTAGCTGCCCTCAAAATAAACATCCCGCCTGCTAACCTCTGCTTATGCTAGAGTTTTACATCCACCCAAGTGTAATGGCCCTTACACCCATACTAGCAATTACATCCCCCACCCCAGGACTGCTAAAGCTGGGCTTAAATATTGGCCAAGTATATTCACCCGATAGGCCTACTGGTTGCCTGTCGGGGAGAGCCACCCACTCAGCCAGGGCTGTATACACTCTTCTTGAGGGAGTGAGTAGTAGATTGACTGCCGTGCCAGTTAAGCCTGGGCAAGTACACGCTGGGGCAACACTGCATGAAGGATTAGATGCATCCTACCAGCTTGCCAATTTTGGCTCAATGTTAGGCAATGGCAGATAGTCTGGAAAATCTGACATCTAACTAGTCATGCTGCTCTCTTAGAAAGAACATGAGGTTGATAATCTTTCTTGCAGACACAAACACCACAACCAAGGGTGCCGGCCAAGGGAGGAGTGACCAACAGGGCTCCACCTCCGCTAAACCAGTGGGCTGAAGTATGGAAGAAGGCAGCTGAAAAGGCTAAGGCTTCAACATCAGGCTATGAAGGGAAATGCAAAATATGCAGCAAGGCAGCTCCTGCCAATTTTCCCAAAGTGTTTGAACCCGTGCACCAAACTCAGAGATTAAATATGAATTGGCTAAAGCCGCCTGGCTATCTTCAGGCACAGACGCTTAGAGGTCCACTAACTGTATATCATCAAATGGCCTCCAGGATTGTTACAAAAAAAAAGATATAAATAGTATGTCCAAAAAAGATGTATATACACATACACATGCAGCTACATACAAATCTATACATACATGTATATACATACATATACATATAAACATGCATTTCTCAAAAATTAGAGAAATGGTTCAGAATCTCTCTCCTTATTTTGGTCAGGGAGTACCATTGCATCAAAGTTCAAATATCCAAAAAGTATCTGATTAGAGCAATTTTTTGAGACAGTCACCACCGAAGATGGATTGTTCCACCTGCTCAACATCTACTTTTGAAAGACTTGGGTTGCCATAATGGCAGTTTCAGACGTGGCAAGCCATCAGGCAATCTGCATTGGTAATCCTTATGGCATGTTCTGTCAACCTCTTAGTGTGTTCACTGTGTCTGCCTGTGGCCCCAACCTTCCTATCAAGGCAGATCACCTATCTTGGAGGATGTTTAGGATTGCACTGGCTCATTCTGCCCATTATCCTGTGGATCAGGTGTATTCATGAGTGCTCTCTCTTACAGTGGTGATAGTGACATCCATATGTTTTCAGTTTACCCTCACCGGCGTTAGTTTGCCACGGGAGATGCATGTGTGTGCTATGGCCTTTCCTTCTTTCATGCCAATGAATCCTGCTATGGTGCATCTCCCTCTTGACCTAACTGCCTCTACACAGAAACTCAAATTGTGCTAAGTGCATGCCTTACACGTTCACATGGACAAAACAAAAGGCTTTAATAAAATAGGTCAGCTGTTTGTGCAAATTGCAAAAAATTATATTGGCGGCTTAGTGAAAAACAGGGAGACTTTGTGGCTCTAAGTTTGTTTGGTCCAAGCTGGATATTGATCTTTAGCTGCGTGGGATGTCAAGGAGCTAAGTCTTAGAGAAATGTTGTAGCGCCTCATGGTCATCATTACTTTGCGTAATGGTATTGGCCATCTGAAGACAATGCTCAGGGACTAACTCCAAAGTGACATACTCTACTCAAGTTTTCAGATGACTGAGTTTACCTTTGGACCTATCTTAGACAAACTATCTTAGTCAGATAGAAAGTGACTCACCCCCAGCCTGCAATGACTAACACGCCTGGTGAAACTTTCAGATCCCCATACTTCTTCATGAGCACAAGAGAGAGGGCTATTATAGCTGAAAAGTAAAAATTAGCAACCACACTTTAGAATTCAAAGTTCTCAAATAAAAAAAAGGTATTCACTTGAATGTCATTTTACACACATCACAGCATACCTGGCCACACATAAGTGCTGTAGAGTGAGGTACATAGTAATGTGAAAGTCAGGACCTGCCCGACAAGGCCATTCCCTTCAACCACATAGCTCCACAGGATCATCCCAATGCAAGTAATAAACTAGAGACAACATTATAATGGGCATTTAATGAAGACAAAATGCAGCAATAGATTATTTTGAGTGTACATTTAGAGAGTCTGTGCCAGTGTGCTTACCTGTGCCAAGAAAAGGTTGACTGTCAACAAATGAGGTAGTCTTTTAACTTTCTTACTCAAAAGAATAACAGTAAATGTCCACACCTGTCAGAAAAAACACATACAAATAATTTAAAAAATGTTCAATATCTAAAAAAACAAACATTTATTAACAACAATTCAAGTAAGCAATACAACAGACTAATGACTTATGAAAGATGAAACATGGGCCATTGTTTCAATCAAGTTTGATTGCTTTCATAGCAACAAGTTTTACCTTGTTACATTAGTTGAGAAATCTTTGTATTTTCAGATGGTGGATAATTAAGTATTTAAAATAAATGTACTAAGACCAATGGGTTGTTGCAGTCTTAACTACTTTGGACCTCACTCTGCCCTCAGTTTTACATACAGAGAAAAAAAGGAGAACAAAAACATTTATTAAAGATAAACCTACAAAAATCGTATTTATAGCACCGTATGTCACACTGACATGAAGTTGCATCTCACCAGTAAAATCAAGCTCAGTATGCTCATGTGAAAGGTGACACTCTGAAGTGAAACCATCACACGCTGTGCATCCAGTCGACGGATTGACAGCAACCAGGCAGACACGTACATTATTGGAGCTGAGAGAAAAGTGCAGATCACCATCCCAGAGGTAACCTGTAAGACAGCAGAGTAAAATAATACCATAGAGGGAGTTCAGGGGAGACGATGGTACTGTATGGATAAAGAGCAGAAAAGGCTGGTAATTAGCAGCAAAGAACTCACAATTTCAATATCTACATTGTAATAGGCAGCATAAATAGCCACACTTGGTGCGGAGGGTAACACTCCATAAAGAAAGGCATAATTGGAGAGGCTTGAGTGGTTCAATGCACTGGTGTTGCTGTGGTCCAACAGATCAACCATGTTCTTGCAGATCAGGGGCATTAGCAACCTGAAAGGCACATCAAAAGATCTTTATTTGGTGGGTGAGGGTAAAATTACCAACATAATCTCACCCTTTAGTTTCAAGGGGCTGTGGTCTGAAAAGGGCCAAAGTCAGCCAAACCAACAAAACAACAACATGTATATTGCATTTGACAAAGTACTATCCAGCTGAATCTGTACACTCATAAAGTTAGTTTTTTCATGCAGGAGTGGTTAACTAATAACACTGAGAAATCTCTTCTAGAAAATGATATTCATTTGCAGTAAAAGGTATATGACTCACAGTTTGGCTGTAAGGAGTAATACCACTGTCACGAATGTGGAACGGGTTAGTTTCCCTAACTGACCCACCATGGACAGACCCAAGTAGAAGAGAGCTGTTCCCCCAAAAGAGTCAGCCAAGCAACCCACAAATTTAGTCATGAATGCAGGAATGTTGTGTTGAAGAACAAGGTGGGCGATGAGGCCGATGATAACCATGAATACTACGGGGTTCTTCAGAACCTGTAATATTATACATCCCACAATCAAAATTTTGCATTGCTGGTAGTTGTCCTGATTCCTCCATTTCTGGATCTCACAGAAGGCAAAGCCAAGGGGATTTAGAAAAATCAAGGTCACAGGTGCAACCAGGTAGATGTACTGAAGGTATTGTGGGTTGGTCCTCTTGTACAAGGCCTCAACTGTGGACAAAGATGAAAAGATGGCTCAGTAACCTCCAAAGCAAACTTAGCAACTCACTTGTTGCAGCACGAAAGCACTTAAGTAACTCAAAAACAATCATCTGAGATGTGATGTATAAAAAGTAGAAAAGATTTTACACTGAAATGCTGCACACATAAAACCCCTTATTTTTTTTGCTTTACCCACTTTCATGTGTAGAACAATTGCACCCAATCCTGGTTCTTAGTGTAACTCAGGGGCATTATAAGCTAATAGCTTGTACTGTAACAACCTGTAACAGAATATTGCTTGGTAACAATACTTTTATCCCCTTAAATATTGACAATTGGAACACCTCAGTATTTTAACATCAGGTAATGAGCATAATAGGATCAGAGCAGAGTTTTTGTTTCTGCAAATCCTCTTGTGTAAGAACAAAATAATAGGCTAATAGGTATTATACTTACCTATAGGACACCCCATAGCAAAATCATTGCTTTGGGTGGCAAATATTGAGTAAATCCCAGCTTTGTTGAAGCGGTTGTCAGGACTGGCAACTATCAATGTGAGGACACACACCACGAAATACACACACACTTTGGCAATGAGGATGCTCCATAGGAAGGGCCAGATGACATTACTTAAGTCTAACAGGACCATGTTCTTGAACAAGAGTGCTGGGAGGGCGAACTTGGACACAAAATTTCCCAATCCTTTGGCCTGGGTGGATGTGATGATGTTTGCCCTCCCTGCGATGTATCCACATAATATTATCCCAAAGCACTCCAAGAGAGCCGGACAAAGCTCGTCAGAGGACATGGTGCCTGAAGAAGGTCCTCCTATTCATATAAAGTTGAAGTTGATGTTAGCAGGCTGCTGTCATGCCTGCTTTGCTGTCATGCTGTTGGATAAAATCAAAGGAGTGAGCCGTTTGAAAAACGGTCAGCTGAAAAGATTCACCTGCAGCGTAAACTTCGTAACTTATCAAAGTAATAAGACTCAAATACAATCTTTAAGATATTAAATAACTTGTTTTCTCTATAGCCAAAATATAACTTGGTTGCAATTCAGTTTTGGAAATGTTACTCACCCCTGAATGTTATGTGCCCTCTCTTGTACCATGTAGCGCACCAGTTAAGCTTCAGCAGTCAGCACAGTGGTTCAAAACCTTTCAGTTCGGGTCAGTGCTCCCTGCTTTATCCAGGTCATCTCGAGAGAAAGTTCAACAATAGAAAGAAGTTTCCAATGTATTATGCGGAGGAAAGACCAAGTGAGACAGCATCAGTTGTCCTGAGTGGACGGCTTCTGGCAGGGCCGCCCATATGGGCTTGCGTGGGCGTAGAGAGCAGGAAAATGCATTAATATGAATAAATCAGATTAAGGGGTGGCTTAGCCTATTCAGCCATGTTCTTGTATTTAGCTATCAGTGTTTCCTGTTTTATTTTGTAGTTTTCCCCCTGTGTATCATGTCTAAAGTTTCTTCCTGCCTGTGTGTTTCCCTCCAGTTTTGATTGCCCTGATTATCCTCACCTGTGTCACTAGTCTCACCTGTGTCTGATTAGCCCAGTGTCTATTTTAGTTTCAGTGTTCTTTCCCTTCTGTGTCACTTCATACTAGGCAAGGCTCTACATACCTGTGATATGTTTCCTCGTGGCTCCTTGTCATTTCTCCTTTTGAACTTTGATGGATTTTTTTTTTATTGTAAAGAAAGCTTTTGTTTTTGTATTTTTTTATCTTTTTTTTATTGAATACTTTTTGTTATCTGCAATTTGTTCCAGTATTTTCGATTAGGCCTATTCATACATAACAAGTATGACCTTCATCTCATACTTTGACAATCTTTTTAATATCTTTGACAATTTGTCTCAAAACTTTGATATTTTATCAAATGATAAGGAATTTCTGTCATAATTTTGACTTTTAAGAAAACATGACTTTTTCCTTCAATCTATGACTTATTATTTTGTTATTAAGTTTGTTTTTATCTTTGTGGCTGTTTAACTTATCTTTGCAGCTATTTCCTTTTTTTGTGGATTTTTTTGTTTGTTTTTGTAGGCCTTTATCTTGAAGTCTATTGTTTTTTAATTTCAATTATAACAAGACATAATGAAACTTTGTATTACTCCCTCCCTAGTTTGAATCTACTCTGACGTGCCCTCCTTTTTGTGTAACTGCTGGCATTATGTCTCTTTCTCGGTCTCATGGTGGAGGGAGGTTGAGTTGGTCAGGTGACAGTCAGGTTATAATTCTGTGACTCTCTCTTCAGAATCAGTTGTATTGGCCAAGTATGAGTTCTGTCACTTTCTTTTACATCAGATTTGGCAAAAGCTATTTGATTAATTAAAAAAAAGCTGAGAGCTATTAATGCAAAGGCACAATATTCGCATTGCTATTTGAATGCCCAAAAGAGGGTTGACAGAAAAATATAC
The DNA here is from genome assembly GCA_020745685.1 of Tautogolabrus adspersus. NCBI lineage: Eukaryota > Metazoa > Chordata > Actinopteri > Labriformes > Labridae > Tautogolabrus > Tautogolabrus adspersus. The sequence goes on along the minus strand of CM036548.1, from coordinate 13,020,832 downwards.
CTCAAAGTATTCTACAATGGTAAACACTCACAAGAAAAAGATGTGAAGCCATATATGAATGTTACAGAAAGTAGATATCAAGTGTAACATTTTGGTTTCAAGAAATATTTACATTTTTGCTACTTTATGTGTCAGTTTTAAAATTCACAAACATCAGAAAGACATTCATAAAGATTCTCATCCAAGAATAGTCTACTGATAAGGACTGTACTTCTAAAAGAGTCACATTGAAGAATATCATTTATTTGTTGTTCCCCATAAACAAATACATTGAATTAATTCAACATTTCATTTCAATTGGCTGAATATATTATTAAAAAAACCCAACTTTTTATGTTAGAAAATATGAACAAGATACTGTACATTAACTTGTACGAACACGAATAGAAGCTTTCTTCAAACACCAAAAAGATAAGAAACCAAGACTTCCACATGCTAAATATGTATTGTTTAAGGGCTACACGGGCAACATCCAGGAGCTTCACAAAACTGTATACATTTCAAAACCGTTAGTCTGAGAAGTTCAACAGGTAAAACACGATGCATCAGTCTTTAAAGCATGCTCAGCTCAATGAGACGGCCTGCAAACACTCCTAATGTCCCGATTAGACACACTGCCATGAACACACACAGCAGAATGTGATCCAACACCATGGCCACAAACTTCCATTCTTCAGCAGCCTGGAAAGAGAAGATAGACAATGTGTCATATACTCAAAATCAACACTCATTAAATGTACACAAAGAGACCATTTCTATGAGATAAAGATTACGTTGTTGGATTCCTCATCTGATTTCATGGTTTCAGCAATGTACTTGACTCCTTCAATGGCACTGCGGACATCAGGGTTCTGGGTGATGGGTGACTGGTACGGAACAGGAATGGTTTGGTTTCCAGAGATGTCTGAGATGTCAAAATCAGCACCATAGATACTCTTGGTCTGCTTCTCTTTTCCTGGACGTTTCATCGTTGAGAAGAACATGAGATTTGGAATGGTTTCAATAAAAACCTGTCATGAAAGGATAAAGAAATGCACTATGTTAATGAATGTACCACATATGGATGATTTGATTTAATGAGAGTAAAACATGTTCTTTCTGCGACCACTAGATGGTATCATAATACAAAGAGAAAAAAGAGTAAGCTGTTCTCCAAAGCATGCCAAGCCCGGAAGGACTGATTGATTTCTAGTTACTCAGCTCTGCCATCAAAAGAAAAGAAGTCCGTTTTTTTTATCCTCTTTTTCACTCACCTTCCGGACCCAGTCAGGCATGGTGTGAGTGCTTGGTGAGCGGTGGTGAGTGTTGATGACAATGACCGTGATGATGATTGAGGCAATGACGAAGACCATCGTAAAGAGCATATATTTCCCAATGAGCGGTACGGCACTGGAGGTTGAGGGGATCAGCTCGACGATGACCAGCAGGAAGACAGTAAGAGACAATAAGACGGAGATGCTGAGGGTCATCTTCTCACCTTGGAGACACAACAAAACATGCTTAGTGCTCCTTTTAAAAAATGTGTTTAAAACTTTCCTCGAGGCACAGAACATTATGAGCGATATTTGTGATCCGTGAACATTTAGACTTGTATTTCAAAGCCTGAAGAGGAAGGGTTGTGAGAGTACTTGAAGGATATGGGGAAGCTGCCATTTATTATGCAAGTAGGGAAATAAGAGTCTGTTAAACCAGACTGATCATTTTTACCATAGATTTCCTGCTGTAATATCAGGTAACAGTTTTCAGAACACCTGAGTCTGAGCCTATTTTGGGGTGTTGTTTTAACCAACAACAGCACACGTACACAGATTCTGACACTATTTCAAAAGTGAAATGCAAGACGTGTTGTTTTTGTTGCGCAGTAAGAGAGCAGTTGTCCCAGAGAGAGCGTCTTTGGGCACCAGCTCTTCTTCCACACTTTCCTGTCAGCCGCCATATCAGAAACTAGGATCAAGTGATGTATTATACATTAAAGCAAAGGCCTGCTTTCAGACATGACAGCACAGAGGGACCCTGGGTAATGAGGCAGACCCACACACTGGGAACACGGCCAGATGTGCACTTTTCCTGTAGCAAGCGATGTAGGGAAATCTCAGACTGAAAAGAAGAATAAGAACAAGGATTTTTCCAACACTTATCACACATCTGTGTTTTCATATACACTACCATATTCTTAGTTCATACATGGGCCTTATAATTCATATTCATTGTGCATCAATGTTATTCTTAGAGTGTGTGTAGGTGTCCTGGTACACCACACCTGAACTACTCTACAGGATAACACATTTCAGGATAGACTTCAATTGAATGTTACTGAATTAAGCTTTTCTGCTTTCTTGCTGAGAGTTAGAAGAGAGGATGAATGTCTGTGCTGAAGATACTGCATGGAAACAGTTATCAAATAATAGCACAAAGAGTGAGTGAAGATGGGAACACACAATCTTACTCAATCCAAAAACAACAAAATGTACCTCAATCCAGTCTTTGCTCTTAGCTAAGCTAACTGGTAACTTGCTGTATCACCTTCGGCCAACAGAGATGCGAATGTTGTTGATCATCTGGTCTATCACTAAAGCAAATCACTTCATTTCCCCAAATGTATAACTATTTATCATATTCACACAGATGCCTTTTTCTTCTATGTAACATTTAGGCTTGGAAGCACACAGGCTGTTTTAATTTTCTGCAGTATTTCTAAAACTCAAAAACATCGAGAATCTTGCAAAATGTTACCACCTCACCTAGTCTGATCATAAAGGACAATGGAAATAAAATGTGTAGGGTTATTGGCAATATTTCAAAATAAAACCACACAGTTGACCCATTGTGTACTTACGTATAAGTCACAAGAGCGAATGTTAGCACTGATCAATAGCTCAAGTTACCATGAGCTAAGGAATGTACACATTTCTTATTGTACAGGCATTGTATCGCAGCCAAATGGTTTAACAGCTTATTAGTTAAATATCAAATATGTTGTCTTAACTTGGTATTTGGCTGGCTTCAAAAGAATAGTGTAACATCAGGAAAATGACAATATGTTGAATTGTTTACATGAGTGTGTTCAGTCATAAATTGTCTACATACAAAACTTAAAATGCCTTCTTAATATTGTAAAAACGGACAATCTTAAACTGGAAAAAAATCTTACAGAAGTACTGTTATAGTTCTGATCTGTGCTGTATGTGAAACAAATAGCAGTTCAATAAGAAAGCAGTGTATGCCCTTTAGCTGATTATAATTGTCAACTTAATTATGGTCAACACATAAAGATGCTATACACATGTCAATGTGATCAACAATGAGAAAAAGCTATGACATCTAATATAAACTATATAGTTTACTTGTAGAGATACTGCATCAGTCTTGTGTGATGCATGTTTAAAAATGTCTAAATTAGACGTAATAAGTGGCATGTTTTATTGCATTTTTGCTGTTTAAATCAGAATAAAAGGATTTGTGCTTAACTTTAAACTGATGGTTGTTTCATGTCTTATAAGCATACTTTTGACTAATACATAATATTATATATTCAACTGAAAAGAAACAATTTGAAGTTTCTGAAAACTTACCTGAGTCTGTAGGGAGATAGAAGACTAGTCCAGTCAGAAAGGAGAAAAGCATGCAGGGGATGATGACATTTACGATGAAGTACAATGGGAGCCTCAGCATGAGGAAGTGATAGGTGATGTCCAGGTAAGGGGTATCAGGGCAGCAAGCGTAGTAAACCCAGTGCTTCCAGCCACGGAAATCCTTCATCACCCACTCTCCACTTTCCATGAAGTTACTCAGATCAGGGCGGTCACTATCCTGGTGAGGAAAACACAGGGTGATAAACGGATGATATCAACTAATAAACATCAGCATTTCAGGGTTTTTTTTTACCCTCAGACAAAGAGGGGCTGTCTGTTTTTCCTGTTTCTTGGCTTTATGCTAAGGGTAGCTAACCGGCTGCTAACTTTAGTGTTTTATTTAAGTGACAGACAAAAGAGTGGTATCAACTTTCGATCTGTCATCAAGAAAACTAATCTAAAGGGAATTTGACAAAATGTATAACTATGAATAGTCTGAATGGAATTACAGGATTAACAACGACCAGGTTTCCATCGTAGGTCCAGGTCCCCAGTTTCATACTGCAGTTCTGGAGGTCAAAGGGGAAATGCAGCACGATAATTTCACAGTAGCTCTTGAAGATGGCAGGTGGGTTCCACGTGATCATCCCTGTGTACTCCAGCAACACTTTGGTCTCGTGAACGATGGCAAAGTCACCATCAGCACTGCGGGCACAGACAAACACAGGCGACATCAGCATGGGGGGGGGGGTAATAAGTTAAATATTAACGCAGAGAGACATCAGTGCCTGAGGATGGGCACGGCACAGCCAACCAACGCTAAGCTTGGCGCAAGTTGTTGTGGAAGCGAGGCTGGTTGTCAGGGAAAACAGCAGTGTGTCAGATGCAGCATATGGTAAGAGAAGGGGGAAGTAGGACCTGCAATACAGAGTCCAGATTTAGCCTAATGAAATCTGAGCTTTCACACGTTGCATGCTGGTGTATAGGAAAGTGTGATTCAAAACCTTGCTAACAGGTGTGTTTATTGTTTCTAGAAGTCTGGTATTATAGGTCACATAAAAGCTTACTGTCATGAAAAAACGGTTTCAGAGAAAAAAGTCATGACAAGGATTAAATATAGCCTGATAACATACTTGTTGTAGAGAACCAGATCAGGGCGCCAAATGTCAGTGGAGGGAACTCTGATCTTTTTGATGCCGCCGTAATCCTCTGGAGTCCAACGCAAGTTCACATCGTTCCATTGCTGCAAAAAACAGACAAGGACAACCATGGAAACATGATGGCATCTGTTATAAATGTGTATCATCAAAAAGAAATTAGTATATGACGTAATCTAAATTGTGATGATATATTTTCAAAGTGAAGATGAATTTTGGACTGACAAACATTCGTTCAAAGAGGTTTACGGGAGTTCAAATATGCCTCTTTTAAACCCAAGTCTTTATGGAGGAAAATAAGACAGATTTAATCAAACAATACATTTCTTTGTTGATGCTGAAGCTGAACAAAATAAGCACAATGCAAGACCAAGATCTTTGTCTCTCTTATTGAATCTGTATTTCTGCAGCAATAACTTGTTAGTGCATTATGGTAGTGCACAGTGAGGTTCATAGTTATGATCCACATGTCAACAAATAAAAATGACACTCTTTAGAGTACAATACTGAACAGTTAGCATCTTCAAAATCAAATATTCATTTATTTGAATTCAATTTCTTGGCATCAGAACTTTTTTCTGTCCTGTCTCTACAATGAAGGCACAAAAAGCCCCCCCAAAAATCTTTTCTACTATTACTACTATTAGTACTATTACTTATGTGGCCCTCTGTATTATGATGTTGAGACTTTATTTGAGATAGAATAAGCGTATGTTTCCAACCTGTTTCAGTCGCACATTGCTGCTGACGATTTGGTTGACCTCATCCTGTGAGTGCAGAAAAATGTGTTTAGACAGCTGATGACAGCGAATCTTAATACAGATGGGGTGACATCGTATGTGACATGAGACCTCACCACACTGATGAGCTGGATGAGCTGAAGGCCCACAGTTACAACCACAGGGTCCTTGTAGTGATTGACAGGACGGACAACCTTATTGTAGCCAGTGAAGAGGGTTTTGATGAGTTTTGCTTCATCATTCGAGGCCCAGGCGGTGCCTAAAATAAAAAGACGCCATGCAGGACATGGGCTCATAGTTGTTTACAGATGAGATACTAAAATATCTTATTTGTCCTCTCGTCACTGTGCCTCCTGAGTGTGCAGGAAAATGATTATGCTGTGCCAACGTAATGTGTTGCTTTAAGAAAATCTGATACTTGAGGTGAGTTCATTTAATGTGAGTTAAAAATAGATGTGACAAATGGAATAGGTTAAAGATGTTTGTATATGTTCATGTACATGGTGTTGAATAGATGTATGTTTAAGTAGACTTAAAAACCTTTTCTATGATATGTATACATTTTCAAGCTTAAAATGCTGTGCAGTGAAATTTAATTAATCTAACACATTTTTCCTTTTCATCTCTTTTTGTGTACATATTTTCAGTGTGTAGATATACTTTCTGTAATCTCCAGGATAAATGGAAGAAATCACATTCATGCACATGTTCTCACCCCTGTGGTCCCACAGTGTATATGTTTGTGTATTCTCATTTTATTGATCTGAGATCTAAGTTTAGATACTTGACTTAAACATAACCCTCCCATGAGCTTGTTAATAGAGATGTTCTTGTACTCTTTCCTCTACATATCTATCACAAGCCCCAGCAGGATCCCCTTTCAGTTTTTCAGCTGACCTTGAACTGAAGGTCATTTTACAGCAACATGTTGTTTGAATGGCTGAATGATTCTCAAGACATTCAGATCGGAAAATAAGGAGTCACCTCAATGTAATAATGCAGGTGAGTTTATGTGGTGACAGACAGGAAGGGGTTAAAGAAGAAATCTGAAAAGAGTGCACATGCCCCTGTCAATCAAGAAGCCGGCTATAGACGAAAAATAAAAAAAGACATTAAAGTATCCTAACTCTTTTACACTCAATTATGTTTCTTTAATGTCAATGTGCTTTTAACAACAAAGTCATCAAAGTTGAGTTACACAGAGATATTTCTTCAGGTAACAAACTCACATTTTAATAGTTTTAAACAAGTTCCTACCTGCTAGAATGACCAGATGAAAAATGAAAATCAAAGTATTCATTCTTGCCAATAAAGGCAGGCTTCCAAAACCAGGATCCAAGTTCCCCTTGTTGCCTGTCGACCACTGGAGAATTGAAAAGGTCTGACCCACCTAAAACATTCTTTCAGCACCCACAAATGGTTCACTGTGCAACCTCCAGCTCTGCACCCGCAGTCTTGTTGTTATTGTCTGACAGCGGGTGTGAGTGACTGGCTGCCGATGCTTGTCATTTGAGAGGGCCACATTCTTTGTCATCTGTTATAAGATCAACATGCCAGAGTAATCCACTACTGAAATATCCCATCGTGAACTTGGCCACACACAGCCTTGAGGTGCAAAGACACAACATGCTTGCTGCTCTACGTTTTCCTCATGTAAGTGATGAACTATTAACAATGCCTGGAAATCTGTGTATTTATTTTGTATATGCAGCCCCTTGTGAGTCAAAAAGATTTTTCCAAACTGAATAATATTTTGACAGTCATGTCTGTATCTGATGGGTTATTTTGGTTTTGTGTGACATAACATAAAATCATACTGGAGCTTTGGATCTTAACCAGAACTAAAACATGAAACTAAATCCAGTTCATTTCTGAGATTGTTGACTGGAATTGGGGGAAATCTGCAAAATGGAAGAATATATTTTACAGGCAAAATTTTAACATTTTGGTGTAACAGTGGTTATCTATCTATCTATCTATCTATCTATCTATCTATCTATCTATCTATCTATCTATCTATCTATCTATCTATCTATCTGTCTATCTATCTATCTGTCTGTCTGTCTGTCTGTCTGTCTGTCTGTCTGTCTGTCTGTCTGTCTGTCTGTCTGTCTGTCTGTCTGTCTGTCTGTCTGTCTGTCTGTCTGTCTGTATGTCCGTCCGTCCGTCCGTCCGTCCGTCCGTCCGTCCGTCCGTCCGTCCGTCCAACCATCCATCCATCCATCCATCCATCCATCCATCCATCCATCCATCCATCCATCCATCCATCCATCCATCCATCCATCCATCCATCCATCCATCCATCTATCTATCTATCTATCTATCTATCTATCTATCTATCTATCTATCTATCTATCTATCTATCTATCTATCTATCTATCTATCTATCTATCTATCTATCTATCTATCTATCTATCTATCTATCTATCTATCTATCTAAGTTGATACATCACAATTAATCGGAAATTTTCAATAGTCAATCGCGATTCATCAACATTTATAATTGCATGTTTGAAATGCAATTATTTTGCATTTGAAAATAAAAAATGTTAGGCTTTTTTTTGGATGGTGTACTGTCTTAAGCTGAATGTACTTCCTGTTTGAATTCAACCCTGCTTTTATTTTTGAAATAAAGCAAGGACCTTGTTATGGATCAAAAACTAAATGAAAACAGCTAAAAGGATCGGTAAAAGAGTGAAACGTTTGATGTTATAGGGTGGATATTACTTTTGACTCATCAATAAGCTGTCTATGAGTTTTTAAAGTGAAATGAGACATGCAGCAGTGCCATTCTTTTCCATCACTGTGACAACAGTGAGACAAATGTGGACGCTTATCCAACAGTGCGCTCTAAAGGGACAAACTAGCATGTGATTAATATTGTAAACATGTGTGTGTGTGTGTGTGTGTGTGTGTGTGTGTGTGTGTGTGTGTGTGTGTGTGTGTGTGTGTGTGTGTGTGTGTGTGTGTGTGTGTGTGTGTGTGTGTGTATGTGTGTGTGTGTGTGTGTGTGTATTAAATATGTGTATATTTATATTTATAAACAGGGTAGATCAGAATTATGTAGGCCAATGTCTGTATCACAGTACAATATTAAGCATATAAAAGATGTATATAAACACCAGAAAAAATATCTTCAATTTATGTAATTACATTCAATTGATTCGAATGATGATGTCATGACCCTTGTGGCCTGTTGTGCGATTTGATTGGTTGTTTTGTATCTTGCATGTGTGACTTAAGATAAAGAGCAACATTATATGGGTCACTTCGTTTCTAGTCTAGGAGTTTTGATTAGTGTCAAATAGATTCATTTAAATACAACAAATGTGTGTTTATCTGATATCCATTTGCTTATGGATGGTGTACCTTTTTGTTATTGAGAGAGTGGACCCTTTTTTATGGCAACAAACACAGACTGCTAATATTAGCATTGAAGATGCTAATGGCTAACATGGTGGAGGACGTCTTCTGGCCGCAAAAGGACGATAAAGATGATGTGCAGGATGGTGATGAAGAGGACTGTTGAACGAGCTGCATGAAAACTGGAAGTTTGCATCATTGGCTAAAAGTACTAGCTGGCACAGTGCCGTGTGTCTCTGTGTGTTTGTAAATACACAGATGCTTTTTGTGGTAGCTATGTTTTGGGATTCAATTGTTTGTAGGTGGTGTTGTGTGCTCTGTGTGTGTGTTTGATATGTTTCTTCATAAAGGATCAGATTCTCAGTTTTCTGAAGTACTATTATTTTGTTGTTGTTTTTCATTTAAAAAACCATTAACCCCAGCTATATCTCGTCCAGCCCACACACGCCCAACACTGAATGAAGTGTTTTGACCATCAAAGATATTAATTACTTTATAGTATAATGTCTTTTTTTAAAGATTCAAACAACCATGTGTTTTCTAGAGGCCAGGTGGTGCACCCATGTCTCCCTCTTTGGCTCTGCACTACCCCACCCTGTCGGGCCTGTGACGGGTCAGGCAACTCAATTTTCTCACATCCCCAATCCGTTCAATCAGCCAGTCACTCAACCACAAGCCTCATTCATCTCACTTAAGGACAAATGACCATTTTGGCAATGTCTGAATTAAGAGAGATTTGTCTCAACCCTCCCCCCGTCGTTCTCTTTCGCTCCCTCTCTCTCTCCAATCACTCCGGCCACCTGAGTTTGCACCATGTGAGCACCACTTTGCCTTCCTCCAAGTCAGTCATCTAACACGGGACAAGCCAGCAATGACTCTTTTGTTGCTCGGTTCAGTGTTAATTACAACACTTTGAAGGCATGCAGCACAATCCCAGTCTCTGGAGGACTGTGAGCCGTGTGTTTGTATCTGCTCTGTTAGTGATTAAATGTTCATTGAATCTGAATGAAAGCTTCCATGTAATATTGGCAGGGGTTAGCTAAAAACCGGACAACATACTGGATGTTTATGCTTCGATGGAGATTAGTGAGATGAGAGTTTGCACAGAAAAGATTATGCTTCATTTTTAACAATATACTTTAAATCGTTGATCAACATAAATATAGATTCATTGGGCAGAATTACGTTCATTCCTTGGAGGCAATTTAACAGAATGAACGATTCCATAACAAATACTTCACATGGCTGAACTGAATATTTCTTTAGACTTCAACATTTGAAAATGTATTCAGGTCGACTGTTTGACGGGAGGAACGCATTACCATCTAGTCAACAGAGAAAGGTCACTTATCTCATGGATCACAGCCTTTTAAATTTACTCTCATTACTGTGAATGAGGCACATCCAGCACACAATACATCTGCACACACGACTCCTGCACGCTGCTATCACAGTATCTGACGGACAGATAGAGCGCTCGATAGCTTTATTGGCGTGGTTTACCCCCTTACACACTCAATGACTAATGTAGACGAAGATATGATGTTTTTAAAATGGCTGATAATGGAGGGGGAAGCTAACGCTTGGTTGAAAATCCAATTTTGCCACACAATCACAAGAGACAGGTCTGGATTTGGCTTATATTAAATCAATGTGATGTGTTCACAGAATCCAAATGATAAGATGTCAAGCAGGGATTGCTTTTAAATGCTTTTTGTGGAAATGGAAAACCTAGAAACGGAAACCTATATGGCCAGCTGAATCAGACGATATAGGGAGCCAAACACTGAAGTTACATCACGTTAAATTTCTCTAGTAATCCAAGCAAAAAGCTCACATGTGCACACTGAGGAAAATTTTTTATCTAATTTGAATCCTGGACTGAGGACACGATCCGAATTGGTTCCCTTTTCCTCAACAGTGTGACACAGTGCTCATGTAATGAGCCGCCGATGGCTGTGCATGGCTGGTTTGAAGAAATGACTCTGAAAGACATAACCTGTGGCTAATTAAACCTCAAATGCATAAATTTGATGTGACATTGTGTTCACATATTCCCAGCAATTAACAGTCTCTCAAGTGCAAGAGTGGTGTTGCCTTAGGTGTTGTGTGTTTGCTTGTAATCTCACAGTGAATCAGTGTGACTGATGTGTTGTTAGAGGGCTGTAAGTAAAGTCACATGATGTGAGGCTGCATGAATAGAGGACAATTAGTCCCGTCTGCCAGCCACAAACTAACATGCAAAATAATTATAAGCGCTTTTTGGGGGTATTATTTCCATTATTGCAGTTTTCTTACTGCAAACAAATCTCTGCAAAAGGCTAAAACTAACAATGTGTTTGCCTGTCTTCCTATAATACCCAACCTTGATACCTTGCCTGTGGCAGTGAGCTCAAAGCTCAAGAAATAAAAACAAAGGGTTAAAAAATGAATAATTGTATTTCTTAAAGTGGCAGAGTTTTTTAAAACAGTTGGGCACTGCAGCATAAAGCAAAACAATATTCTAACAGAAGTAAATAATGGAGTTGTTCGGGACTTTTTTCAGTTTGGATTGATAAACATGTTGAGCTCTTGTGAAGATACAGAGGGTCCTGTATATGGGACTGGCCCAAATGTGAACTACATTGTTCATATCCATGGTGGAACATTTAACCCAGTTATTTTGCTATTTAGAACAATGGAGACTGATGGGATAGAGCAATTATAGCCTTCTCAACAGAGTAAATGCATGTTAGAGGGATAAAGGAATTGGTCTAATCCAAGGCCAACACTTTATTCATACCTCGAGGAGGACAAAGAGAAGTGGATCAGAAAATATGGGGGTGTAGGTTGACATTGGACAGTGAGTTATAGCTGGATTCAGTCTGTAGGAGGTATGTGGTTTCAGAGGCAGCATCACAGCTGCATCATTTTGACGTCACAATCTCTAGGCAGAGTCTTCATGTTTATGAATGTTGCTTACCACCATGCAACACTTGCATCAAACCTTTGGTTTCCAATAATAAAAAATGCCTCAATATTTGAAACGTGAGGACAACGCTTCCGGGGCTGAAGTTTCTTCGCAGTTTTCCCTCACTCTCAGTGTTATTTGAAGACCTAGTGGTAAGCATGAAAAAAGTCTCCATCAAAACAACAACCTCTTACACTTAAAGCAACAATATGCAGGTTTGGTGGGCCCTGTCGTAAGACAGTGCAGTTATGCCTACCCCTCTTTGACAACATGCATTTGTTTACAAGCAGAGCATGCAAAAACAGCAGAGACAATGCGAGTGCCTTAAAGCCGTAAGCACATCTTGCGAGGTGACCTCAGCCTGCTGCGAAAGTTACAAAGTGTAGTAAACAGGCAATTGGGCCATGCTGTGGGCATGGGAGAGACGCCATTCTGGTGACCAGACACCCCCCACCACACATTAAAATGAAAGATATCTTTCTCAAGATATACTGCTTCTATAAAAAATGTAGCTGTTTACCAAAATATTTACCATTTCAGACTGTGTTTTCTGTATCCCCCAAATCCCCATCCAAAAAATAATAGTTACAGGTCCATCACACTGTTGATAAATTCATATTAATTAGACTGAATCCAAGATGTGGATAAAGCCAACAAAAGCAAATGCCTTAGTGCCTAAAACTGGCCATTTTTCCGTGGGAAAGGCTAACTTGTAATTGACAAGACAGTTCAGTAACAACCTGTAAAATGCCTTATTCAGCATTCAGTTAAACCCAAGGACACTCAAAAGAGTCATGTTAGTTTTTTTGGTAAGTATATTTTGTTCAATACCGTTTTCTACCAACCAAAATTGGAAGTGTCATGTTTGGTCCTTTACCAAGGTAGAATGAACTAAGTGCAGAATTGCAGAAGTGCAGAAATATCAATAAACAAAGGACCAAACATTTATTAATTATTAAAGGAGTCAAGGGAAACCAAAATAAGAAGATGCAAATATAACACGGTCCACCAAGAACTCACTAGGAGCGCCATGAGGAAATCCAAACAGGAAACACAGGCATGTTTCATTTATTTTTTGCACAAAAGGTATTATCTTGTGCAATAATAAGATAATAGCTTGTGCGCACAATTTTTTTTACTTTTTGGGACCTCAGGGGCTCCGTAGTAATAAGACACAAGTAAAAACAATCAAGGAGGGGCACACAATCATTAAGGTGGGAAACACTCAAGGCAGGAAGTAAAACAAAAAATGATACACATGGGGTAAGAACCACAAAAAAACAGTTATGGTGTATTACAGATGCAGCATGCCAACCCAGCTAGCACCGTCATTATCATATAAATTAGCAATTCGCTAATCTATGGATCCTCTAAAGCTCCACCCTCTTGTCCAAATATAGTTACTTTGGATTATTAAAAAAAATATGGCCTAATTTGAGGCCTAAGAAAATTAGTCAACAAATCAGATGATAATGTCACAGCCATGTCCCCTTCTTACATACGGTCTATAATATCTACAGTAATTCAGAGAACTCTTGGGCACGCTGTTTATCAGAGAAAGGTTTAATAAATTAAAGTGATCATGCACAAGGTGTGTACAAAGCATCACAGTACAAAATTAAACTCACAAATAATTCTGTTTAAAACACAATAAAAATGTTAAGGTCAGGCAAATTCACCAGTGTGTACACATTAACAGGAAAGGCTCATTCAACTACTTCAGGTTACATAAAAACAGTTGAGGAGATAAAAAAAAATACATCATAAAGGCATCATAGAAATCACCCCAGAAAAATCAGTAGCTTATTTTTACATCCAGCTGTACAATGTTTCACAGAAAAAAAAACTGCACTGCAGGCAGCTGGGAATGTGGACTAGAGAATAGACAAAAGCAAAAATCACAGCGCTACACGATCTGAACACATGCTGGGTTACGACTACAAAGCAACAAAGACCTCGCACCATGCACGCTGGTCTGTCAGCTTCCGAAAATCCCCCGACAGAAATGGGGAGATATAGAGTACGTACAAGTGTAAAGTTCATCGCCAACCCTTAACCCAAGGGAGGACAGATGTAAGGGCAGCACTAGTCCATACGCAGGGCATTTAAAAAATGTATCAATACACGTCTTACAAACAGTCATTCAAGTCTTTACACAAAGGAATTATCAGACAGCATTTCTTCAAAAGTCCTGATCTGTGTCTAGAAGAGAACATCTTCTTTTTTAATAAGCAGCTCCACCACCTGTCTCTGGTAGCGGATGTCATTGAGTGCTGTCATAGCATCCAGGTTTGGTGCGCGCATGAGGGTGGGACCGAAAATGATCGCAAGGTTCTCTGCGTTCATCAGGTTAAACTCCTCATTCTGTGTCACCCTGCAAAGAAACATTGCATTAGAACCATAGACAGATGCTGAAAATAAATGTGATAATTGTTGGTGTGTGCAAGATCTTCCCCATAATATCTAAAAGTCATGTAACACTACTGACTTCCATTACTAAGATGGCATTATAATATGGTATTATTGCAATAATATGTCAACCAAAATAATGATCACATGGTGACCAACTCACATAAAGTTTAATTAGCAATAGCCAAAATGAAAGTGAACATCAAAGTTGTCTTACAGGTTGTGTTGTGACATATTTACACTTTTTTGACACATTTCATGGGACTCTAGTTCTGCAGACGTAAATGGGATTGTGACAAACAAAATGACGTGGAATCTGGAGAGATGACACTAAATGAAAACTTTTCCAAGACTTAGGTCAGAGTCCCTCAGAGTATAACTTGATTTATCACCTTTTTAAGTGTGCCATGAGGTACTTCAAAGTTTCACTGTGAGATGGCGGGAGCAGAGCCAGAGCCTCACGGAAAGCTTCCACTTTCTTCTCTGGATCTGTGAGCTCTGAGCAGAAACAGAAAGCAGCGTGCTGTTAGCGAGGCCACAATACACTCTCTGAACCACGGACAAAAACCAGAAGGGACTCAATACATGAATTTCCTGTATGGTCTAAAAGCCATTAGTCTGTGAGAGGACTTGAGGTTTCTAATGCTAATAGGGGCATTTTAAATGTGATTGATTTTGTGTTTTGGTAATAAGGGTAATACTTATAATTCAATTTTTGAGAATAATTCAAGACTTATGGTCAGTGTTAAGTTTTGAACGTCACTGATTTTCAGACTGAGTTACCAAATTTTCACAAAATCACAAACAAGAGCGTTTATTTTTCTCAATCACAGAAAGGTTTCCGATAAAAGCACAGGCCTGGATTGGACTAGAAGCCAATTTTCACATAGTAAACCAACATGTAAAGAATGCAGTCCATTACAACTCAAAATCCTCAATACAGAGTTTTTCTCATGTTAGGGAACTTTTTTTGCTATTGATGCTGTTTATTTTTTGCTATTGATGCTGTTTATATTCCTGTTTTGTTTTTGAGCTGCTGTAACTACTAAATTTCCCCCATTGGGGGATCAATAAAGTTTTAAAGTTTATCCTTATCCTTATAAAGCATCAGAGAAGGTATTAAATTGGATTCCGCAACATACTTTAAAGGTGTTTCTTAATAGGTATACTACAGCTGACATTTTTAATGTACACAAACTATTTTCTGCATGAACCAAAATGACCAACAGAATTAAGGAGCATGAATATAAATCATATGTTTTCACACTCTTAAATTGAAGCAGTATGCACTCTGAAACAGGTGTGTGTTTCTGAGTAATTTGTTTGGTTGCGACTCACTTGCAGACTCGATGAACCTCGGGTAAGCGTCGTATGAGATGACAGGAACAGGCAAATCCCTCAGGTACAGTTTGAGAGCACCCGTGATGATATTGATGTCTTCATAGGAATTCACTGAGATGTCTGTCTTCTCGCCATCTGTGGGGAGGTATGATGTAAAAAGGAGACAAGAAGAAGAAGAAGAAAATGAGCTCTCACACTTTATAAAAAGTTCAAATCAGCACTAACACATCAGAATGTGAATTGAAGAATAGTGTGTGTGTGTGTGTGTGTGGGGGGGGGGGTCCAAAAAAACTTCTCCTGCTCTGTATTTTGCAAAGGAGCTGCTATCATCCGCCTGGCCTGTTTAAGTCCGACTTCTTTTCAGTTCTGCATGCTTTCCAGAGAGGCCATGGCCTACTTGTGCTGGCAGACTGAACATCACAGTGCTGTGAGCTGGAATGACACTCTGTCATGGATGATCTCCCACATGCCGATCTGGCTCAGAGTTTAGCCCAGTGCTAGAGGCTTTTTCATACAGTTAAAATTCACACTGTTGAACCAGTCTCATTCTCAATAAGTCTGCTACTGAATCCCAACACAGAGAAGAGCTTCTACTTTTTTTTATACAGCAGCTATGTTTAAACAGTGTGAGAACATCCAGGGTTAGTATCCCCTGAGGTCCCCCCTTGTCTGTCAACACTGCGTGAGAGTGACTTGTCAGGATGAGATCTGCACTCCCAGATGGACAGTAATCCTTCACAAATGTGTCACTTTCTCATTAATTGAAAATGTCATGTGAGTTGGATGTAAACATATGAAAGCACGCAATGTCAGTCGTTGTGCTTTGACCTGACAAGACTCTATAAAACATCTGCAACATGCATAACAAAAAGGAACACACACCTTTGTCAAACGCCGTCTTGACTTCCTCCACAGAGTCACTGAAACCAGATATTCTGTAGAGACCTTCAGACCTCAGTCCTGGAGGAGAAAACAGGAAATAAACAACCTTTCAGAAATCGTCACGGCTGTCAGTAGTAATTCAGAAAAATACACCTGTATATACGACCCTGGGTCATTTAGAAAAGTCATTAAACGCTCTTAAATATGCATAAGAAATTACGGATAAAATGTCCACAATGGTACAACATGGGCAGATGCAAATAGTTTTCTGCATCACTGGGCAAAATAATAAAGACATAAATCAAACTTAGCTACAGACATTTTTAGAGGACAGACAATGAGGGAGCAATGAGTTTCCTACAAGGCTGAATGATTTAACTGAAATGCAATCAAATAAGGCAGCAGGAAACACAGTAATGTATTCCTCATTACACACTTACAATTACCAGCCGCACACTCATCACTCCTCTCAGTCATTACCCGCTCAGAAATCATTAACTCAGTTAGTAGTGTAATCAGACTTTGCTTTCTATAAAATTAGAATAAAGCTGTTAAACAACAAGCATCATAAGTCTCATAAAAAAAAAGGATTTCTATTTCTTCCAAAACCAAACCTTCAAGAGAGACATTTAGTAATAATTCGAGGCTGGAAATATGATTTTGTTGGAAATACATTTCAATTCAATTACTACAAATATTCAACACATGCTCAGAATAAATCCTTTATTTTAGGTTTCACACATTGAAGAAGTCTTCAATTTCATACGCTACGCTAAAATACGATATGATTCGATACAATACAATAAGATACGATACGATACCACACTACAGTACATTCACACATCCTCATCACATCTGTAACAGTCCTGCAACACAACCCATCTCCAACAAAGGTTGTTACAGAAGGACAACTTTTTCAGTGCTCTAAATTCATTTGAATTGAAATGTCAAAAATAAGTAATTAGTAATGACTCAATTTAATATTTAGGCATTCTGTGGCTTATGAGGTTCAATTATTCTTTGTGTATGAAATGCTTTCAGCTAAATATTTCAATTCCTGATTCAGCCAGCCTGATTAAGTCAATAGGACTGCTGTTCTATTGTTGTTAAGGCTTAAAAATAATGCAATCAGTATCCTAGCTTGGAATAATGGTCTTATAGTAAACTACTATATGAAATACATACACGGACATATGCCTAAACATACCTCTGGACTCGATCTCTCGTATGCACATATCCACCACCATGGGCCGTGCTGTGTTGTGGGCTTTCACCAGGGTCGTAAGGTCACAGCTGTACACTTTACGGATGTGTCGCAGGTCTGGTTTGCAGTCATTGGGTACCAAAGGAGAGCACTGCTTGTGGACGTTTAAACCACAATCTACACAGAGGAAAAGAGAGACAGACAGCAGGTTTAGTCCATCTATTTGTAGTTTGATTGTAAGTCAGAGAGGAAAGGGTGGTGTACACTAGTGCTTTTATGAAATCTGATCACCAGAATTCAGTCTAAACTGAATTATTCCTTGCAGGTCAGTCGTTTTATCTCTTAACAGAGGGATATTATGTAAATTCACACTCAACATCAGGTTCATTTCGATTTGGTTGGCTGGTTTCCTGTGTGTTTTGGCTTGCAGAACAGTGTTAATTCCCTTGATCAATATTTGCCCTCTAAATGTCGCATGACCACCAGAGAGCTCCTCTCTTTAACACACGATATTGGGTCACCTTGAGTAGTAGATAGATCCAAAGTCACCTCTAAAAGGGCCATTTCATAATTAAAAACACAGTGAAGCAATCAAAAGACCAGACATCAATATTGTATGACTGATTTATAAAAGTCACTTCTGTTTTTAACATATTTTACAAAAAGATTTAAAACTGGCAAATTATTATTTTTTGTTAGAAAATGGGAGGACATTTTCTTCCTGATAGTCTTTTGTCTATTTGACATTTTCAGATATTCAGTGTTCCTCACTGGGTGTTCAAAGTGCATATTAGTAATGATGTCGCTGTAAGTATCCTGTCACAGCGCACAGGGCCTGAGGCACAGCTGTTTCAGGGCAGGATTCACCTTGTCGGGACCAGAGGAGCCCAATGAGAGCGACTCTGTGGCTCGGCTTTGTAACAGAGATGCATGGAGGGAATTAGAGGAGCAGTGAAAAAGCTGTGGCCTGGAGGAGGGAGAGTCAGAGCTGCTGCGTGCTCTGTTCTCTTCCAAATCTCAGCTCTCACACAATGGCAGTGGAAGCAGCAATTGAGCCGCTGCGGGCTACACTAGACCTAGTTTCCCAGACTAAAATGGGGCAGCTCTTCAAGCTCTTAGATCTTTTGAGCTGTCTCCAAGTTCCAAAAGGCTTTTCATTGTTTTTGACAGAACCATGTGCTTTTGTATCCAAAAACATAAGAAAAAAAAAACATTGGGTTCCCTCATAACTGCTTTTTTATTCTAAAACCTCTAAAAGCGTGGAAGCCTTGCTTCTGAGGGACCTCAGACGTTATTTAGATTAATATGGGTCCCTGGAGAAATTCACCCAGCCTGCTTTTATATGCATTGATGCAGAAATGTAATTACTTCAAGAGATGATTCTCTTAAGTATATGAGACAGGGGGTATAATAGAGGAGGACCTGTCATCACACCCTGGTCTGCTGAGCTCCTGGTGTCCACGTGAGGTCCCATGGGTGTGAAGGATGGGGGGGGGGGCCTGTGGGACCCCAAAGCCTGGAGATGAGGCAGGATGCTCTGTCTCTGGCAAAGAGGCTGCAGATCAGTTTTGGCTAAAGTGCTGTAAGGAGCCGTTTAATGGTGGCTGGATGCTAATTTCTTATCAGCTCATGATCAGCAGTTTCTAGTTTGAAGTGGTTTCTTTCTGGCTGGATTTGAAAAACAAAAAGAAGAACTTGCATTTGTCAAATGGTTAAGTTTTTCCACCATTTCCAGTAAAATAGGGGTTGAGCTGCTTGACCTAGCTCTACG
This sequence comes from Tautogolabrus adspersus, assembly GCA_020745685.1. Taxonomy (NCBI): domain Eukaryota; kingdom Metazoa; phylum Chordata; class Actinopteri; order Labriformes; family Labridae; genus Tautogolabrus; species Tautogolabrus adspersus. The sequence goes on along the minus strand of CM036548.1, from coordinate 13,001,443 downwards.
GTTGAATTTTAATGTGTGGAAACGGAGCTCTTTACCCACGCTCCCAGCTCTGCTCCTCATTAAAGAGACATGCCAGCTTTGTTTTCCTTCACGGGCATGATGGGATGAGGCTGTGTGAGGAGGGGGGAGTGCACTCTGATGAAAAAATGTGGCACAACAAGCACAAGCAGAGGCTGGCTTTCTGGCACTCAGCCAAAACCAGTTCACACATACAAAAAGAAAAAAAGGGGGGGGAGTGGTGGGAGAAGATTTTTTTTTTTTTTTTTTTTGGTATGCAAATGTGAGCATCATGTGAGACTTCTCTGCCCCAGATTCTGTTGCTGTGGTCTAGTCTGAAGGAATGGGAGGATAAGAGTTTATAAAGATAGGCTCCTAACACTGTGTGCATTTTCTTTCCATTGTTGTCAGCTTTCAAAATCAATACATTAATAATTAATGTCAGAGCTCGCACAGTTTTGTGTGACACACTTTGTTTCATCAATAAAACATCAAAGAAACACACCAGGCTGTATCATCGCTCTATTCTGCGATGTAGAAGGATTTCTGACAACAGCTGCAGTGAAACAGAAATCTAATCTGAGTTTTTCACAAGAAAAGAGGAAAATATAACAGAACCAATTACCTCAGTATATCAGGACTACATCTGTGTATGTAACAGTCATCAAAATGTTTGGACTGTAGGTGAAGTTGTAACCAAAACATACTCAAAATGTAAATCACATAAAAACAAAGAATCATTGGGAACATACAAAGAACTGACCTACAAATACGTCACTTCTGCTTCTACTGTTGCATGTTTACTCCAATAGAGCAAATGTTCATGCATTAAAATCAGTGAGGTGGACACACAGACTTTGTTTCTGTAGTAATAACAACAAGATCAGGAAAACAACCAAACCCTGAGCGGAAAAAAAGATCTTCTATTCATTATTTCCAAAGGGATTAGAAAAGATTAGGATGTTATAAAAACAATCTTTCAGCAGTGATTGTGCTTCAACTCGTTCTTTTTTTTTGTTTATACTGATCTTAATCACACATCAAAATTAAGGCTTTTAAATGGTGTTAAGTATGTGTTACATCAGAGTAATCAAGCCCTTATTTCAATGTGTTATACAACCCTCGATCCACAAACTACTGTTGGGATTGTGGATTAAAACACAATAATCCAGCTCCAGATGTACTAAAAACCGAGTAACCCATATACAGCAATGCTCACTTTGTATGCAGGATTTATATACGTGTGTTTCAGAACAAACTGTACCTGCACATTTGACCCCCTGAGCCATCAGTCCCCACATGAAGTTGGCACAGTGTTCACACCAGTGAGGCCCCCTGAAGGTGTGGACCTGCAGCAGAGAGGGGGAGACAGTGACACATTTTAGTGATGAAGAGCAACGACACCACAGAAAGAAAGCAGCAGGGAGCTTCACCAATTTACTCCACAGATACCCCATCTTCTTCTTTAGCCGTCCAGGAGACCTGTGGGCGCTGCCATCTTAAATGAGGTGGAGGAGGAAGAGGATTATGTGTGTGGAGGAGGATTGTTGTTCAAACAGAAACTCTAACTGACAGTACTGAGGTGGGTGCAGCAGGGACTTGTCATCATGGCACAGCAGGATTGTCACTTTCACCAGGGTGAAGGTGCAAGTTGTCAGAGAGATTCGTTATGGAAACACGAAAGGGATCCCCTATCGCCTCAGCAGGTAACAACAGTTCAGCCAATCAGAGAGGCCTGTGGGAGCATGAGTAAACCACCGCTCTCCTTTTATGGTTACTCCAATCACCTGGAGGGATGTCACGTGATATTTCTAAACTTGTTTACAGAATCGCAGGCCTCCTATTTAACACAAAGAACATAACATGCGTGCATTTGGGCTCTAACATTTTGATCAACAGACCAGAGCCGTAGAAAAAGAACCCACATTTATTGGAGGCGTAAGTTAACCTGAAAGCAAAGATTGAACCTGATTTAAGTTCCACGCATCACATAAAAGTATCATAGCTTTTCATAATTGTATCATTAAATAATTTTGATATCATGTCATGTGTCCTCCCTCAACCTCTTGCAGATGCATTTTTATTTGACAACTGACAAATTGCACTATGGTCTGTTCTTGCTGTTTACTGTCTTTAATCTTTGTCGTCTGTTATCTGATGTTGTTGTGTTTCTCTGAGGTCTGGGAAAACAGAATGTAGATCCTCTGTATGTCCTGTACATAAGGCAGAATTGACAACAGAGTAACTTACAGTATCTTATCTCAATAACATTATGGAATATGTACGTTTTGATTTGCAATTGTAGCATGACAACATCTCAACACACAAATGGGTGAATACTAGTGCAAGGTACTGTTAATAAAATGTTGCTGTTTTTGATTTCTCTGCTCATATGATTATTTGTTGATTTCTGTGATTCATACTGAACTGTCTGTTAATATGCAAAATAAGCAGTTACTGTAGTGGATGCAATAAAAGGGATTAATTCATTTTAAAGGCTGGGGGTTTGAATAAATAGGTCAAACTGTGCTTTCATTTCATATCAGAGTGCCTGAAAAGCTTACTGTAGCAGCCAAATGTTACTGTATGTTTAACATGCTGCCCTCACTAATGTTGTCACTTCATAATTTTAACATGTTTCCCTTGTTGTGTGATCTATAAACACATGAACTTTTCCATTTTAAAGGACTGTAAATATTATACTTTCAGTCGTTGAAATGCAACAATCAGTGGTAGAATAGTTTAAAACAGCATAAAGAGATTTTTATGCATCAGTTTAAAAGCCTTGAAGGTTATTTTTCACATGCTATACTTTCCATCATTAACCAGCAAAACCAGCAGAGTGAGCTGGAGCCAAACAGGGAAACACTCCTCCACTGTTTCCCCTCTCCATCCGCCTAATCTCTCCATCTGCTGCTCAAACTAACAGCAGTGCTCCACAGACCACCCAACAGATTTTCTTTTGATAAAGGCTCACTGGACAGACTAAAACAGCTCTGTTTTTCATCCCCTCTCTCTCCCACTCTCTAACACCTCCTCCTCTTCCTCCTTTCATTTCCCACCAGAGCCCCCAGGCCACACATGATGAAATTAAAGCAACGATTTTGGAAGAGGAAAAACTGACAAGAGTTGTTTGAGTTCTTACCTTGAAGTTGTGGACTTTCTCAGATCTCGGAGTCCGCTCGCTCTCCTTCAGTGAAGCCCTGCGCACCAGTGAGGTGAGCTGTGAATAGGCGAATAGTTTAAGCGGCTGCCAGAAAGTGGCTGGAGGTTTCTGTGGCCCCATCCTCATCCCCAGAGCTGCAGCCAGAATCTCCTCCTGATTGGCCTCTCGCTTGGCCTTTTGCACCAGGGACTTCTCTTCTTTGTGAATCTCGTAGGACTCTCTAGATGGCATCCTGGTACTACAGTCTCCCAAACCAAACCCCAGAGGAAAAAGTGCCCAAAAAAAGAGCAGAAAAACTCTTTGATGCTCAAAGCAAGTCCAACTCAAAGGATATCAGTTTCATTGTCCCAAAAATGTAGAGAGATCACAGACAATTATTTAAAAATAGGATGATGAAATCATGTAAAAAAAGGAGACAAAAAAACAACAACAGTGGTCCCTTTAAATCCTCTCTCAGCAGTGACAGTAGATGAAGTGGAGCCTGTGTGATGGCAGTGCCAGGTTTTATACAAAAGAGGAGCAGCACTGGGTGCTCATGTACTTCTCTGAGAACGTGTATGCAGATGAGCTGAGTGCTCGAGCTAATCCTCTCCTCCCTGTGCACAGCTGATATTCTCCCTGGAACAGACACACACACACTCTGTAGTGTGTGGATGCTGTCAGGGCGGGCAGGCAGAGCGAGGGGGGAGGAGTACAAGGAGGGGGAGGACCCTGTAGTAGGAGCTGCAGATTAAATGGAGTCCCCACCAGCCAATCACAGCATGGATACACCAGCTTTATAGTAGCCTCCACCCCGCCCCCCACACTACCATCTCCATCAGATATCCGGATGAAATGAGAGTGGGATGATAATGAGCAATGAATGAGTCATGCATCAGGAGTGGGTTGGTGCATATCTCACAACAGCAGTGGGCCGTTACAGAGGAGCTATTTTCAAAATCAGGTTGCCACAGAAACGGGTCATGACTGGGATCACAAAGAGCAGAAACATATATTCAGAAGCACACAATAAAAACAGGGGATCATTGAAACTGATGATGATGATGCTACAGCTTTCAAACTGATAAGATACAACCTAAAACTGATCCATACACCAAAAATGGAAAAAAAAATACAGGAAGGACATTTCATATAGTGTTGTATTTAGATGGTCATTCGATTGGGATGCATGCAAGCATAGAAAACAGAAACCCTTAAAACCCACTCTCTTTTTAAACAATTAAAGTAAGTGTTTAAAAGGGGATGCCTTGGAGTTTGTCTTGTTTCCTTGATCCTTAAGAATGTGGACTTTAAGAATTAAGGAAAAATCTTAACATAATTGACAATAAAACACAGACATTTTAAGCAACTCCTGAAAAAGAATCAAGTTCTTAGAGTTTTGTTTGTGACAATCAAAAAATTATTCAAAGTTACAAATCATCAATATATTTTATATTGTTCCTTTAGCATTTGGGCCTTGAATTAAGCGTAGAACTGAACATTTTTGATTAAGTATGAACAGAAATAAAATACAAAACGCCTGACGAAACAGTCCTGTTTCTGTAAAATTCTTGTTTGTAACAGTCCATCCACACAATGATGCAACAGCTTTGAAATGTGCACGTCTAAATGCAAAACAAATCATACGCAAATGCTCTTTTACTGCTGTAGTTCTTGTGCCTTTATGCATTATGTAAAGCGTATTTCATCAAATGTGTTTTATAAATAAACTCGCCTTGTCTTACAATTAAACCTTTTTAAAAACAACACTCGTATAAAAGACTATCCAGTTTGATGATTTGTAACCTAACTCAATATTCCCTGGCACCAGCAGCAGCCCTCAACATATGATGAAATATACAATAAAGAATTAAACAGCATGTGTCTGTTGCTGGCATGCGATCAGGAAGCTGGAAGCTCTTTTTTTTCTCTTTGCAGTCTTTGTCTGAATGTTCATTTCCTGGAGGCTTTATTCCAGCATCATGTTGTGTGTATGCAAATGAAGTATCAAATATAGCATCGATGTGGGAGGGAAGAACTGCAACCTCCTTCTGTAATTCACACTGCAAGTCGAATGTGATTACGCTCCTACGTCTCAGAGTCTAACTCAGACTGTGAAAGTGCAGCGTTCTCACCTTTTTACAGAGAGAACAGCTCCAGAGGAAGTGTCTGCACACACTCTGCTGCAGAAATCAATGAAGGAAGCATGAAAAAAAAGGAGAGGGGGGGGGGACTTTGAAGATCAGTGTACTTATGTAGAATGATATCCCAAACTGTGTTTGGGATCACAACATGAAAGATGTGAAACAGAGCGATGCTCAGGGAAATAGTCTCAGCTCAGAAGGGTACCTGAGAGTGTAGCAGATAAAAGACAGAGAGAGCCTTTTATATGCACCGGTTCATCCTCTCAGACCCCGAGCACTTTGCTAGGCTTGCAGTGTAATTGCATTGCCTGCTGTTAAGTGCATGACAAGCGTCTGACTCCCAGGATGTGGCTGGCTTTGAATGCAGCTCTAATTGACACTGATTGATTTGTTTACCAAACATGTCCAGAGATGGGACTCTGGAGGAAGTATACAGTATACTATCTACAGTATTACAGCCCAGTGAAGTCCATCTGTCTGCAGTCTGAATGTTTTTACGCAGCCAAATTTAGGATTTTAATAATAGTTTGATTCTGATTTGCCTACCTGTTTCTTTCTGTAAACGTCATTTTCTTGCTCCCTCTCTTTAAGCCATTAAGCTGTTGAAGTTATGCTGAGCATTTCTGTGGTTCGGCAGTTTGTTGCATAAGGAAATGTTCCTCTAATGCACTGCTGACCTAGAACATCATAAAGAGCCATTAGGAGGACGGCGGTATCCCCTCTCATCATCTGACTGTGACCTTTTAGGACAATAACTTCTATCTCAGAGTCTCACATGACACAGTTTGTTTAAGACAAATAAGCAATATTTGTCCAAATATAAACCTCTCATTACATTGCAACAGTAAATTCCAAAATGAGGAGATCCAGTCTTAGTGATGCAAAAAAAAAAAGTAAAGGCATCAAATTAGTGCTGAAGCTCATCCTTGAGTAAAGCTGTAAATCACAAAGTTATATAATGTTACATAACTGGAACTACAGATGATGACGACAGTGAGAGCCGGGACGTTCTGATAGAGTCCAAGAGGATTGAAGTCTGATTGATGGTGCATGCACTGAATGCGTTCAGTGCAATGAAACTTGTGTAAGAACAACTGGAGATTCAAATCTAGAATGTGGGTTTAAGGAGTGACTTCACTTTAACATGTTGTAGCGATGATCAGTGTGCAACACCGACCTAAAGATTCAGAAACTCTTATCTCTTTGGAAGCATGAGAAACTTGAAATTAGGAAAAGTTTTTCATTTATAAAGATCTTTGTCTTGCTGTTGCTGCTCCAGGAAAAAAATCTATTGCATTGATTAGGAAGTTGGACCACCTCATTTCTTCTATATCCAAAATCTATTTTAGAAATGTTTAAAGAAAATGTTGTACATTCTAAAGAACAGATATGTTATTTTTATGGATCTGGCAGCCTTTTATTGAATACATGAGATGTTCACCCTATAGCAACCACAGACTTACTGTAACCTTTAAACTGGCTCCGCTACAGGCTAACAGTAACATGCAGGTACAATAGCTGAGGTTTTGTGTTGTTCAGTTGACAATTGAAAACAGTTCTGGCAATTTGAAATGAATTAAAAAAAAGAAAAACCTAACACATTTATGACACAATCATTTAGTAGAATTGTGACCTGAATGGCAAACATACTTTAAAGCACCTATTCCAGTAAATACCACATCTGCATAAGAAGCAGCTAAAATGCTTTTTTTTTTTTTTTTTGCTGGGCTTGCAAGATCCCTGGAACAAATTGCACCATATTTTACCAGGACAAATAGATTACCTGGAGCAGTCTGTGCTGTGACAGTGATGTATGGTGGGCTGCTATCACAGTTTGATATTCACACAGCAAGGGCAGAACATAGAAGGAGCACAGTCTATAGGCACAGCAGTGTGAGGATAAAGACACAGCTGTATGCATGCTATTTTCATGTTTAAAATGTAGAACTATCTCTTGCAGTAGTTAAGGCTCGGCCACATGTCTGTTTCATAAAATCAATTTAAAGAGAGGAATCTTTGCTTACTGAACCTCCATCTTTGATAGATGCACGCTTTAAGTGTAGTGTGAAAATGTCAGAAACACAATGCTGAAAATAACAGTGACTCATTGCTTCAATGACGTGCAGTGCTCACATAACTGCTGTCATTATTCACACTCACAATGAACAACCTTTACACAAATCCTGTTAAGTGTGGATCTGTTTGTACTTAGCTGTTATGAAATTACAGGATAAATTGAGTAACATTCATTCCTTAGAAACACAGTACTGTAGTTGTACAAATAATAAAAAGGTGCTTCTAGGTTAAATACTTTTATTTTACGTTTGTGAAGAACTACCACACAGTTAAAGGCAGTCAAGTGAAGCAGGGCCATTAATCCCGCCATGTGAAACCATTTAAAAACCAAAAAGCCATCTACGTGGGAATCAAAAGAAAGGCTGTATTAAATTGAAAGATAAATAGTCGTGAAGAGTAATTAAAAAGCTTGAGTGGTCCTTTGTCTCTGTGTGGTTCTAAAGAGAGCACTTTCCCCCCAACAACAGTCTGAATAGTCGTGTTTAGAGCGTGATGAATGACACATTGTGTTACCACTATTTTGGCAACACGTTGATGATAACAGGATGGGCTGAGTTAGTTCAAGCCTGTGATATTTAGTCAGTTTGAGGTGCTTTAACAGGAAATCAAAGGAAAAAGTGTAAAGTGATTGGGATCATTTGCTTTTACAGAAGCACAGCTAGCTGATTCTGTTACTTACAAGCTTTATGTGTTTGGAACTGTTTTCACAATAAATGGGCCAGATGGACAAATTCTTAAGATGTCAGTTTCAAAGCGGTTGTGTTGTCACATTCCTATAGACGGTTGAGTGATTTAAGAGTTTTCAAATTGTGCATGGGTTCAAAACACTGCAAAATAATAAATCCATGCAGGTTTAGTTACCTTGACAGACTGGCTTTGCAGGTGTGAGGCATCAGTGTTTGCTTGTTTACAGGTTATTCAAGTGCCAAGTGGTATATGTAATCTAACAGTTCCCATTAGTCAGTATGATTTAGATGCTATTTCATCTGAAACTGGTATTTCTGTTACACTCCATTTTTCCAAATAATGAAATATGAAATAAAAAGTAATAATATTGTTTTATGACATGAAAAAAAGGTTTAGTACGTGCTTCTTTTTGTGTTTTTATATATCAGTTTTCACTAATATGATATTAAGGGGGCGCCAGTTTGATGGTAATAAACAAACCGTTCTAAATGAAAAACTGCTTTATTTGCTGAAATTAATTCCTGAAACCATGATGTTAAATTAAATGTTTAACCCTCTGTGATATTCACCGCTTTTAACTCTTCCTTTTATTCATGTCTGCGCCTATAAGGTACATTAATGGAGTCTGAGCTAGTTAACTTAACATAAAGCCATGGCACAGGAAATACATCTGTCCTTGCTCCCTCCAAAGTAAAAAAAAAGGGAAAAAAGCATTAGTTGGAGCTAAAGATTCACAGTGAGTGATAAGTTTGACTGTTGATCGAAAATTGGGACAAATATTTCTGACAAAAAAAAACTAATGGCTCATGTAGGACAAGATCAGTAAAAAATAAGATGCAGGGATTTACCAAAATTTACACTGAAAAAAGTTGAATTTGCATTTTCCTATTTCCAATAAAAGTCTTGATTAAGAATTCAGGTACTTTCACTTTATCAGGGTATCTCTAGATTATGGTACTCTAGTTTTATAAAGGATTAAAAAAAACATCCTCAACCACTGCTAACCGTCTGTAAGAAATAACGATTTGATTGATATCGATAGTCTCATTTTTAACTTTACAAACAATGGAAGTGAAACAGTTTTCTGAAACATTTGGACATTTCCTTAAGCATGAAAATCGAAGAAACTTGTTCAAATAACTTCAGCCAACATGTGCAGGAAACTCTCTGGGCTTAAATGCAGCTACTGTCTCCCTCCTCACTTAATATTCATATGAAACATTAATGTTATTCATTTCTTCCTGCTTCTGTCCCCCCCCCCAACAAAAAATTACGATATCTACAAAATATTCTATGCAGCAACTGGTGCTTAAAGAAAGCTTTGAAATCTCCCCATGTGAGCTGTTAGTATGAAATGTCTGATGTGAGAACATCACATCCTGAACTCATAATCTTGGATCGAGACAGCAGCTACATAAGCTGTGTATTTTTTTCACTCTTATGTAACTGTAGCTCCCTCCTCCACATCCCCAGAGAGATCAAGGCGAAAGTCCCTGCAGCTTCTCCATCATCTATTACACAATCAGGTCTATTCTTGTCAATAACAGGCACCAGGTCAGAGGCCAAGAATGTTCAGACAAACATGTACTTTCAATCCAGAGCATGGACACTCTGTTCCACGTATACTTTGTGTTTTGGAATAATATTTATTTGCAATTTTAAAAAGTTTTCTAAAATATAGGAGTCACATTTCTAATCAATCAATTTCAATTAACTATAAAGCAAGTGTAATCCAAAAGGAAAGAAGTCATTTCAGAAACTGTACATGACAAATGAAGCTTTCAACATTAAATCAAACAGTAGTTATAATTCACTTGGTTTTTAATGGAGCAGTTGCTTCAAGAAGATTCTTTCCCTATCCAGTCTTCAATATCAGTGCCAGATTACAGAGGTCTATCCTGGAAACTAACACAAAGCATTAGGACATCACGAAGAACACATCTCACTAGAAAAATAAAATTCATTCTTATTGTCATGATTTGAGCCTGACCTCTTCAACATTGAGCTTGATCTGAGGTCTGAAATTGTATTTGTATTGTATTGTATTTACACTGTAGAGTTCTCCAAAGTTTGGGAAACATTCTTTCCGGTAAGAGTCAAGGAAGATATTTCCCCTTTGTTCGGGTGTCCACATACTTTTGGCCAAACTTGTGCATGCTACACTACTAAAAATACATGATGTTCTGCTCCTATAGCTTCCGTTTTTTTGTGTTTGGGGACAGCTGGCTCGTGGATAGCCTCTGGCAGCAGGTCTTGACTTTGTGCTCAGTAATCTGCTCTCTGTCTGCTGCGGCTTTAGACGACACAAACCTGTGGAGTGCTGACCAGATTGTATCTTATCATGTTTCACTTTCTGCAGGAGAACAGCATCTGTTTAGAGTGCCAGCTTCCCCTGAGAACAATGTTCCTGAGCTGTGGACTTGTTTTATACACTGCTGGGTTTCTGAGCAGCTCAAATTAGAAGACTGGTCCCAAGAGGAGGAAGTGTTAATAGATATTTGAGAGGTGCTGATGTATGCAAAATTGGATTAGTGAGTTTATGCTACACTACTCTGAAAACATATTGCAGTCTGAGCTACAGAGATGGATTTTAGAAGAAGAAGAAAATGCAACTTATATTTAAAAAATAACACAGAGGTGGACAAATTCATTCCTAAGAGAAAATTGCATAAGCAGCAAATTCTTTGAGTAGAAAAATGAAGCTTATGTAAAGTTTAAAAAAAAACCTGTAGTACTTAGAGTATCCACTTGAGGCTAGATGCAAAAACCATTGTATATTTGCATATATTGTTTTTGTTGTTTGGAATATGCTGGCTTGATTACGAGCTAGATGGACAATTTTCAGCAACCAAGTAATTTATTCAGCCGGAAGTCTAGATTACCCACAAGTCAGCATATGAGTCAACATATCCAGAGTTGAGCTTCATAATGCCTCTTCAGAAACCAATGGGTGACGCCACTGAGACTATGTTCATATTTTGGCCACTCCCTCATTGTTAGCCTATCATACTGCTGCTGTCTTCTTTAAATACGGCTTTCTCTTCCACCAGTTCATTCATGCCATAAGCCTCAGATCCCAGCATCAGCCATCGTCTGGTCAACCCCAGTTTTTTTGCAGTTTGGTTAGCCTCTTCATCCCTCCAGCCTCCAGACGACATCTTCAGCTGTTCTGGTCAACCCCATTCTTCAGTTAGATCAGCTTTTCATCCGATCAGCCAAAGATGACATCATCAACTATCTTCCCATCAACCCAAGTCTTTACAGTTCAATCAGCTTCATCATCCCATCAGCCCAGACAACATCATCAGCTCACGCCTCCACCACCAGTGTCTGGACTCCACAGGGCGATAGATCTTCCTGCCACTCAGGGCAGACATCTTCGATCATCTCCCTGTAGAGTTCAAGCACCGAAGATTCTCTGACAATAATTCAATATCACGTATGTCAAATAAATATTTATCTCTGATTCATTTACTTGTCTCTCCTGATTAAATTACAGTGAGTTAGCCATCAGCCCAAATCATCCCTTAAAAAACTCTAGCCTTTTGTGAAAATGCCAAACTTATGTGGAAACATAGTAAATGACAAAGTAAGTAAAGCTCAGAGGCAGACAACTGTGTAAAGATATTTCAAACTTGAGGCACTATAGTCAAGCAGTTACTGTATGTTGCCCCATGTACGGAGGCTTTAGTCCTCAGCCATGGGTTCAAATCCAACCTAAACTATTTGCTGCATGTCATCCCCCACTCTCTCCTCCCAACACTTCCTGTCTCTCTACAGCTGTCCTAGACAATAAAGGCAAAGGGCCCAGAAAATAACTTACAAATATTGATATTTACATAAAAAGATGTATTACTCCCACCTCAGTCTTTGAAATGACTCACACCGTGTCTGAAGGGCTGCTAATAGTTTGTAAGAGGCTTTGTTCAGCTTGAGTTCATTACAATAACTATCATTCCTTTCCAGTGTGTATCCATAGACTTTTCTGATTCAATTTTCTCTGCACTCATTATGTCACAAACATTGATAGTTTTGCCTGTGCAGGACTAAATATTCAACCTTTGTGATGCTGCTTTTTCATCCTCTGTAATCGTTAGCTTGTACTGCATCAACATGAACAAAACTGCATAAAGAGCTGTTTTACTCATAGACGGTATAACATGGCAACTTTCAGTTGTGTTGATTTCTAAAGAAAATGTCAACCTCTCTTCTGCAATCAATCAATCTAACGATTACTTGTTGTGAAACTATCCCGAGGAAGGTGTAGGCTACTCGGTTTAAATCACATCTTCTGACACTGACTTTAAGGCAGTGGTAACAGGCAATAACAATAACTAGTCAATCTTCTCTTTGTTGGTCTCATTTGCTTTAATAAATCATATTGAGGCTTTAGTATTAATATCAGTCTGTGTTACACTCAAATAAAAACTTCTCTCTGTAAGTTTTAATGAGGACATTTTAAGATGTCAGAATCTGGCAAGCAGCTCTGGACCAGCAGTGCTCTGAGCTAAATGCTAACATCAGCATGCTTACTTGCTCACAGTGACAATGCTAACATGCTTATGTTTTGCATGTTCATAGCTTTCTGTGTTAGCATGCTAACGTTAGCTATTGTGAAGTGAACTCTGATGTGCAGCTGAGGCTCAGTGTCATGTCAGTTTCACACTCGAATCGTGTAATGCCGACAGCTACATTGTGCTATGTTCACACCCGAGGTTGAACCCCCTGCAGTTACCTTTCTTCCTCTTAATTAGCTGTAAAATAAACCCTGTATGTGTGATTCTTTTAATACTTTGTCAGTTTGTTTTCACACCTTTCAAATATAGAGCAGATTGGAAAAGATGTGAGGATCATTGATTGAAAGAATAGATCAAAATTCTTGCAGCGTTTTTCCTTGGAAACTTTATTTCGGGAAAAGTTTCTTTGCAGAGAAGGATCTAAAAAGTGTGCATGTGGTTATGGTTATATTTTCAAATATTTTCTTTGTAAAAGTTTTTTTTTAAATAATTTATGTGGAAAAGCCTTATTGATTGTGTGACTGGCTGTTTTTTGTTTTTCCAGTTGGCCTTTTTTATTTGACTAGTTTTACACTTTGACAATGCAACTGCGTTCTCAGATGTTCAACTTGAGAAAAAAAAAATCATAACTAGCAGAGACATATAGCCACACATATGAAAGTAAGACCGGATTTTTAATTAATGGAATGTCCTCTGTAAAAAACAAATACAAAGTCAACAGAGGAACTAACTGTTTTCCTTCTTGTTTCCTGCAGTATTGTGGTGTCATGGCAGCTGGCAGGGTCAAAATGATTGACATTGATTGTTGCTTAACCACAAACCAGCAGTTAGGAATGAATGTTTCAGCATTTGGCTGGAGGCACTTTTTAAATCAGCAGGCCATGAATATGAAATAATTCTGAATTACCTCGAACAGAGCGCCTTGTGGACATCTGCTGAAGCAGTGTTAGTGCATGATTTTCTCCCCACGCAGGCGGCTGGTTAGCATATCAAAGACTCAAATGTATTATTCACAGAGAAAGAGAGACAGAAAAACAGAAATAATTTGATCCAGGGAAATTATTGTTTTTGCCTAGACTTTTTCCTCCAAACAAACACACATTCACTTTACATAATATACAAAATCAGACATTACACAATCACAATGTGTTCTAATGGCTTTAATGTGCCAAGCTTTTGAAAACAGAGTTGCTCTTTGTTTTCACCCACTGAGGTTGAACTCCCCCCTACCGCCTCCACTATCATTACCTAACCTCATGTATGAGTCTCCTGCACTGTGAGGATACATAACACACACTGCAGAAAGAAAAAGGAATGTTTGCTTTAAAAAGGAACTTGAGCTGCAAAGATCGCCTTGAACTGTTCTCCTGTCCCTGCATTATTTCAAAGCGATGTGAGATTGTCAGTTCCTACGTAATCGGTTGCTGCACTGTTAAGCAAAGACAATCTCGCTCATTGTGGTCTGCCCTCGCTCGCCTCTGGCTGCTGGTCTGCTTTCAGAGAGCTGCAGTTTCCTCCAGAGGCCTGAACCAGAGCTCATTTGATGTCAGATGAGTAAACTATGCACACGCAAAGCCATGATGCATCAACCTTAAAGTTTTATATATAAAAGCAAAGTCATATCAACAAATAACTGAACAAGTTTCCCCACAGCTATCCGTGACATCCAAACATTTTCTATAATACTTCTTCCAGCTGGATGACTCGATTTCCTGCCAGCAGCGTTGCATAATATTCAAAATTGTATTACTTATGCTTCAGGGAACTTTTGTTTTCATAATCTTAAAGTAACTTTTACTTCCATGCATTCCCAGTTTACAGGTGAAGACCAAAAAAACACAAATTAAAGCACTTTAACACTTGTGAGGGCGCCGGTGGCCTGATGGACTGGGTTCGAATCCGACCCGTGGCTCTTTTTTTTCTGCATGTCGTTCTCCACAAGACCTGACATAGAAACTGCTCTCCTCACCCTGGTGCAAAGCCACCGACTTGCAAGCAGTGATGTGGAAAACCATTTTTCATTCTGATTATCGACGTGTCCTCTTTCTGATTGTTTTTGCAATCCTCTCATTATCAACAGAGCGGAGTGAAACCTGATCAAATTCTTATAGAAAGCTCATAAGATTCATTGATTTTAAATGGATCAAATGAATAACACAGTACGGCAGGCGACCAAAAAGCAGCATTTCCCTTTTTAAGGACACATTTTTCTGCTGTTCAGGCCTAACATTAAGAGAAGGGGACAATGGACAAACCACATAACATACAGTCTTCACAAGGCCTAGAGTGTCAGATGGATGCTATGATTGCATCGTAACTGTGGATAAAGTGACCCTATTCCCCATTATTGCCTGTCTGCCCAGGGGACAGAGGAACACTACAATTTCAAATCTGAGCCTCCATAGAAAGGCTTTAGGTTTGTTTACACAAAGGCTTCAGTGTAATGAAAGGGTGAAAATATCAGCACATGTCTGGAACGATCAATATGATGGAGGGATTACTTTTTCTGGGGCTGCAGGTTTACACACAGTCAGTCGAGAGTGAATAAGGGAGACAGGAAGAGTTGTTAAATAAATGTTACAACAATAGTTTGTAATAATTTGATCGCTAAATGAGAGAAACATTTCTGTTGAATATGTACGGTTAACTTCCACTCTCAGCTGAAGGCCAGTGGACCATCTAATAACCCAACCTTTTTATCGAAAATAAAGTAAAGAAAATAAACTATTGTTTGTTTGTATCTTGCTCTCCAAACAGTATTTGGTTGCTTTGCTGAAATTTTGAGATTTGTTTTATACATTTACGGCTTCTCACCAGTTCAATGGAGGTTAATGTGATTTACTTTTCCAATAGGTTAAAATCACAAGTTCTGTGAAAATCCTGGTTGATTGATTCCTTATAATAAACTTGTTTTTTCTTTGTATAAAAAAAGTCCATTAAAAAGTGTTTACCAACGTGTTCTTTGTAATATCAGTGACACTTTGACGATAAAGGTTTCAATTTAACCCCCTTTTTTTTCATTCAAATAGCAGAGTATAATTTATCCAACAAAAGAACAGATAGAAGAAGAAATATCACAATAACTATGTTTCCATATGATTGTAATGTTTAAATGTTAATCAGCAGAAATGTGGGAAAATCAAACATGTATTTGTGACCTCAGAAACAAATGCTAACAAATCTGTCTCACTACAGTTGAGAGGCTTTTCTGGAGCTTTCCGTGGTATCAAATGATCTTCATTCTTAAACACCCTGTAACTCAGATTAGCTTTAAATACTTCTGAACAAACATTCAAGTTCCTTTTAAATGTGATGATTGATTATAAAGAGAAACTTCAATTCAATTAAAACATGTTTTTTTCAGTTTCTTTAGTGTCACAAAATGAATTCTATTGACCCTCACAGTAATGTCGAGATTTTTACTACAGAGACAAAAATCTAAAAACTTGGACAAATTTAAGAAAAACATGGCCGCATACAACGAGAGTAAAGTGGGTAAATATGTTTTATTGTTATTTGGTGAGTTAAACATTGAAGATGTCAAACACTCTAACACGCTGAAAGTTTTGTTTTATCCATGTTTATATTATGTTCTATCCCAAACAGAGAGAAATAAAAAGTATCTCTGAGAACATACACATAAAATAAGATGCTGATGCCAGTGTAAGGTTAAAATAAGAGATCTTTAGAAATCAACCAGTGATGTTATCTGACTTCAGAGCGATTAAAACAAATCCTGAAAGCTGGTCTTACAGCACAAACAGTATAATTAGCCATCACTTGATTTAATGGGGGAATGTTAAAACAGTGATTAGCTCGTCTTTGTTGTCTTGATTAATTCATCCGCTGGTGTGAAAACAAGCAGCTGCAAGTCTGCTAATCAGTGGCAACAATCAACACAAACCAGCAATCTGTGCAACTGAGTGGTGTGAAGGAAAGATGTTTTGAACGCACAAAAGTGTGCAGCGTGACTTGAGGACAAAAACGTGAAAAATATGAACGATTTGGGGATTTGGATTTTATATTTAGATTGACTTTGGAAGTATTGCGGTTCAATGTGTGTGTGTGTTTTCACATGACATTCATGGTGTTTGTGTTGCTTCTAAATTCATATGGTGTGCTTTGCACCAGTAATGTGCTCTACATTAAGCTGTATTTCCAGCACAGAGGGACTCTGAATCTAATCGGAAGTCAAAGATGCGATTAATATAAATAAGAAACCACAGGACTCATGCCGTGTCTCATAAATAGATTGAGAATGGAAACAGGGCAAACCTACTAATTGAAATCTTTTGAAACACTTTAAAAGGTTATGTAAGATCTGTGTTTTTCTCAGAGTTGTAATGACATCTCATCTTTTGATGTCATTTGAAACAAAAGACCCGTTTGTGTCACAGGTTTGCTAACAATGAGAGGCTTTGACATATGAACTGTTGTGACTCTGCTTCTAAAAATATGTTCAATGTATTATTCATGTAATGATGTCTATTTGGAGTTTATTTGCATGTGAAATGTTTTATGTAAACAGAAGAAAACAACGTGTTATCCGTCTAAGTGTCTGTTGATACTAAGGTCTTTCTTCCTTTTATATGTGGCTGATCTCATTAAGAGCAGAGACAACGGGCACAAGTGTTCTCATCAGCATGACAATGTCGTGACGATGGATCAATAAAGAAAATCTCCTCATTCATGTGACCAAAGTAATATCTACAGATCTCTGCAGGATTTGTTAGAGACTAAAGAAAAACCATTGTCTACATGTTCTCTGCTTTAATTAAACCAAGTCTCCTGTGAAATCAAACATTTTGACATGGCATTGTTGTGAATTACATTGATATTGATTTTGCTTGCTATTGTGCTTCAGAGGCTCTAAAATAAAGTGGAGCCATTGTTCATGGAAAAAAAGACCAGATTTAGCCTTTAAAATAACATTTTATGTAAACAGTGGATGCTCAGGTGTGAAAGTGGAAGAAAATATATCTCCACAGTTCTGTCACAAGCAGAGCTGAGTTATTTCTGTCGCGTCTCCGCAGCCTGTCAGACAAACACGCTCCACGTTTCACCTCCCTTTATGAGCATGAGAATCGTAAGGCCGACTATAATACTGCCAATAAAATGTGTGACCTCACAGTCCCTGGTGTCATCTGATAAAGCCGAGTAATCCCGCTCTCCGTCATGTGTGATGAGGACGCCCTCATTAGCTCGCTGCTGATCTTAAACATTTGATAGTTAAATCCTGTGTTAGCAGCTTCGTCTGTAATCCCATTAACTTCTTCGAGCTCAGCCTGACTTAAGTGTTCAGAAAATGGGTGTGAGTGCTGGGAGGAGCTCGCTGAGACAGAACTAATGCTGTCAAATTGTGTGCATCCTGAACATATATTAAAAGTCCACATCAGGATTTTTGAAATCCACGCACGAGTGAGGCAGTTTTTTAAAACCATTTAGCAGATATATGGAAATCCCATTACAGGGTGACTGACTTGAGTTAGTGCTGGAGACATTGGAGGAAATAGCTGTTGTGACTGAAATGGACTGAGCTCATTTTTGTAATGGTTTGTGATGAAAGTATAAATGCAGAAACACAATCATAGACAGCAGAGGAGACATTTAGAGATAAATAACTGTTCATTGGACTCATTATGGTCATTGATGAAAGAAAAGAAGATGCATTAAGTTCACAGAATACAATCCAGTGGAGGACTAAACAGCCGAGTGTCCTGATTGATCTAATTCAGAGTGACAGTACACAATGGGTGCTTTGCATACTGTGTTTCTGTGGCTGACATGTGAAAATATTCTCTCATCCCTCAAGGTCATCAGTGAAGCTGCAACCTTCAAACGTAACAGTGAGTCAAACCTGAGAATGACGCAAACATTTGTGAAGAAATCAATGCGTTTCTATTAAGATATCTGCTTAACTGAATCGTTTTTTTATTGAGGAAAAGTGTTTGCCTCTGCAGAACTGTGGGATCCTGTATTTAACCTTGAGTTAGACGCACTGTGTGGCTGCTTGAACAATAAATGAACAGAGAAGCAGCAGGCACCGGGTTATTTGCAGCTGTTTTTAAAGCTGCTTAGTTAAGCATCCCATCAAATTAGAAACCTAAACCTTCCCCCACATTATATGATGCCTCAACGATTAGTTGGATGAACACTGAGCTGGATTTATTGAACAGATTTAGTATGGTTGATAGTAGAGCTAAAAAAAAAAAAAAGAACAAATCTGAATTGAAAGAAATGAATCCTGATTATTGATCAGAGGGATACAGCAGCATTACAAGAATCTATGCAGGTTATGGATTTGTAACTTAAACTTGACATACTATGTTGAGTAGAAACACCAATTAAAAGAAGGCAAATGAAATAAGAAGTGAGCATATATGATTATATACAGTGATGAGTCATGGGAGTGATGAGTGAAATGAAACACAAAAACTGCTCTTAAACAGAAATTGCAGTCGAGTGAATGGAGTTGTGACTAAGTGTTGGTTCTTCAGTATTTCCATCGTTGCATACACGTTTAAAATGTTGCATAAAAATGTGTCTCATAATGCCAAAAGTCAAAACTTTTATGAACTAATCCTTCAGGGCTTTGTTTAAATATAAAAAATGTCCTATATCATTTTTCTGTTTCATTTGAATACCATAGAAAACTTGAAACATTGTCAGAAGGGAATCATCAAGGACTTTAAAAAAGAAATCTGCAGTGCTAAGAGAATCTAACACTTTCAGATAAGATGTACTTGACTGATCCTCACTAACAGAACTTTTGATAGTGTCCTCGCTCCAGTCAACGTGTTTGATAGCTAGCAGCCACAGACGTTGTCGGTTGCTCTGTAACCGTCGTGATCCTGTTGGAATTCTGTAAAACTTAAGTATACCAATGGAAAAGTTTGACTTCCGTATTGGATGCTTACTAACTTACTAACTCATTGAACTGGATGAATCGAGCAATGGGCTACTTCCATTGCCAAAATGCGTGCGCACATTTTTGATGACGTTGGCCTTAAAGGGGTCTACAGGTTATTTAAAGCAATTTACCTTATCGTCAAACTGTGAATGTTATTCATGTTTCTGGCTTTAAACGTGGCTACTGCAAAGAATAATTGGACGGACATATCTTTTATACTAAACATAAAGGCTGCTCCAGTGTTTCCTAAGCTTAACAAGATAAGAAGAGAAGTATTGAAGCATCTTTATTTCACACTCAGAGAATTCCACCATGAATTAGATCTGAAGTTTTATACTTCTTTATTTTTTTTAAAATGTAAAAAACATCACAAGTAGGATAAAAAAACAACAACTGAGGGCTTAAAGGAGCCTGACAATCTTCATAAAACCTACAAAGTCTTGTCATAAATTTACCAGCAGATTGACATACTTTAAGAACGTTCAAAAGCCGGAAGAGAACCAACTTTACAGTGCAACGTACCTCATTTAAATACTATTGTACGCTTTCAAGAGAACTTGTTAAAGATCTCTTTCAAGACCATAAGAGAGAAGTGACTGCAATGTGAAGCAACAAAGGTGTACCAAATGACTGAATCTTTTTTTATGGTTACAAACCATAAAGACTGTTTAATCCAATTTACCAAAATGTGGGCTTTAACAGATATTTATCCTTAGATTGTATCTTCAGGTTGTTTTTACTAAGGTCTGACATAAAAAAAAATACTGAAATGTAACACAAAAAGGAATCCATCACGATAACCACTGACTACAAAGTGTTCTCAGAGTGGCTCGATAAAACTCAGTGTACAATATGGCCCGCCATGAAATGATAGACTGCGTAATGAAGGAGCTAATGAGGGGGATCAGGATCGCTGCAGAGCCAATAAATCAACACAACGGTGCCTACAATGATACAGGAGCAATAAGTAACACTGGTCAGTGAGAAGGGAGAGGATTGGGGAAAGGGCTGAGGGGGGGGA
This sequence comes from Tautogolabrus adspersus, assembly GCA_020745685.1. Taxonomy (NCBI): domain Eukaryota; kingdom Metazoa; phylum Chordata; class Actinopteri; order Labriformes; family Labridae; genus Tautogolabrus; species Tautogolabrus adspersus. The sequence continues at coordinate 12,980,946 of CM036548.1, read as the reverse complement.
GGGGCACACTGCGAGTCAATGTCAAGAGCATGTTGAGGATGTTTAATGGCTTTTGAAAGAGCACAGAATAATTTACATGCAGAATATGAAGTATTCTGAAACATCATTATAAAGACATCAGGTAAAAACTTTCACATAAGCATATAAATATTCTCATTTCTGCAACTAATAAAGATTCTTGACATCTCTCTAGTTGAAATCAATCGTCAGATCCTGGCCGAAGTGTCTGACAATCAATAAAGCTTTGCACTGATCAGCAGTTGTTGGAGAAGATTCCCTTGTGTAAGCATGTTCAAGCCAAAGGTCAATCAGCACTTCAGTGCAGAGATGACTCAGGAGGAGGCGCCTCAACAGCTCATTTCGAAACCATTTAGAAGTAAATAGTCGACACGCTGAGATCAAAGACAACTCCACCTCTGTTGTCATCAGTGAATCGATGGTTATGAAATATGAAACAGAATCAAACATCAGGACATTTTCTTTCAAATGCTGTCATGAACAAAGAAAGTGAAAATATCAGGGGTGAAGACAGCCGCTTTGATGGTTCATCTTTAGAGGAAGAAGTTATAGCAGAGGAAATGTGAGCCGTCTTAGACGAGACAAAGCAGGCAATTTTCTGTGTTTGGTTGTTGTTAATAAATCCCAATAATAAAAAAAAAACATGCATCATTTGTTCCATAAAGACTCTCTGGCTGCTTTAGCTCAAAGCTATTTATTATTTCATGAAAATGTGTAACTGTGAAACACTTCACAAGCATAAAGTGTTTTCTTTAAAGACTAGAAGTTTCATAAATTGTGATACTTATCAGTTTTCATGAATGTTTCTGAAACTGGGGCAAATGATGAATTTGTCAGGGACTATTTCAGAAGCGTATTGATACACGATTAACGTTCTACTACAAGGGTTCTTTAATCTGAGGCTGAAGACCTTGACTTGTCTGTGTGGAGAGACTGACTGTTTTTTAGGGTAGGACAAAATAAATCCAAGTAAGATACATTAAGTGGACATGTTTTATGCTTTACTTTCAATAGGCTAAAAAATATTCAAATGAAACCCTCAGAGAAATAGAAATAAAAAGCTAGGTTTGACTGCTAACAGTACAGAGTCAGGCAACTTGTGAGTCTGTCAGTAGATATTGCAGCATCGACATACAGCAGCTAGTGTGTGTGGGTTAAAAAGAAAAGTAATCAAAGAACATATCAGCTTTGGTATCAGTGTGTCTTATGCATGTCACCTGCCTTATCATCCAAGATACAATTGTAATCACTCGTCAAAATAGCTTCACCTTTGACCTTCTGTTGTGAATTAAAATAAGAACAAAAATAGTCGATCACACAAAGAAGCCAACAGACATGAATCCTTCTCCTAGGATCAGATAAACACAAAGAAAGTAACATCCCTTAATGTCAGCTGGGTTCAGGACGTGCAGCTCTGGAAGTTGACACTCATTGGGTTACTTCCAGTGTAAGGGTGGTAGGGTAAGGCTTATCAGATCTGTTATTGTAGCTGAAGTAAAATACCAGATACCAGTACTCTCCGCGTCCTGAACATTGGGCTCTAGGTGCCAGCTGGGGCAGAAAGAACAGGATTAGAGAATTAAGGACTTTCTTTGGGTCAGAGGTGGAAAAACAGGATGTAAAAAGCTGCTTGAGTTATTTTTCAGCCTGATTTTGAATGACATAAGACGTGTAAGAAGGCTGGAAAGAACACCTTCAGATTTTCAGACCTTTATTCAGACTTCTAACAATCACCGGTGACCGTACTTGCACGTTATCAATTTCTAAAGATGTGTAGTTATGTTTACGAAATGCAACTGTAACACACTTCAAAAGAAGTCATTATGTCTCCTGAAGTAGAGATTTGTTTTACTTTCAGCACCTCTTCTGATATTTCGGCTGTTTTATGAGGGACATTAAATAACTACAAAGATACAAATAATTATAAATACACAAAAAAAACAGAACAAAATGATTCAAAACAACACCAAAGAGACACAAAGAAACCAGAGTATGACATGGCTGTCTGTTGTCTTTGTATCTCTCTAATCATGCACAGAGTGGACCAACATGAAATATTGATAACAACATTTGGAAATTCACAAAGGAAATAACACTGAGAAATATAATAAGCTGAGCACATACAGTAGCAGACTCTATGCAATGAATAGACTGTCATGCATGTTAATATCAGAGACTGAGGAGACATCCCCAACCCCAGAAGCACACGATAGTGGTGCATCCTTGTGCCCAGGGGAGAGATCGGCAGAGCTCACTCGATGCACGTGCCCACTGGGGCTTTCCCTTCACCCCCACAGTGCACGGAGTGATGAGCTGATACAACCACATAACACTATTAAATAGATGCACTTCATGTGTGGCAGAGTTAGATATATCTGGCTCAGTTGCTCTCTAATCAGGAGTAAAAGCAAACAGTCAGTACAAAGTATGTGGAGGTTCCCAAGTGAAAATAATAAGTGGTTATCAGAATCTTTTAGTAAGAACATATCAAATCTCATCAAGACTTTAATTAAATGCTCGGACTATGCAGTAAAGAAATATTTTATTCGTGCCATTTGAATAACAATGGAGACCATCTTTGCAGGCAGCTTGCATCGTGTCCCATGTTTGGTTTGGGACACATTCAGTATATTTACATAATCTGAATTAAATGTAAATCAAGCTGTTTCATCTCTGTCTCCCAGGACACGAGGGGGTTAAAACGTGTGCTCAAAAAACAGCACCCCTCAGCAGGGGGAGAGAGCCCTCATTGTTGAAAAATCTGGAGTTTGAAGCCTGGAGCATCTACGATTTTAGCAAACCTCTGCGTTTTATAAATGTACCCCTGATGCCCCCCGAAGGAAAAAAGGGCAGCCTGTTTGTATTTATGATACAATTCACGTAAATGAGGCTGTTTGGCCTTAATCCTAGCCTAATTAAGTGCCAGTCTGCTGAGGCAGACCGCTAAGGGCCAAAGCCTAATACCTGTCGAATTATGGGAACAGCTGGAGCAGTCGCCTGTCAGCAGATCAGCTCCACATTATTATCCTGCTCATTTATCCACAGGCTGAAACAGAGACTCAAAACCCAGACTCTCACCTCTTTATTTGAGTTCAGTTCTTTCCCAGTTAGGCTCAGTGAGTATGTGGTGGCCACATATGAGATATGGAGACAGTGGATATATGTTGGAAACTGAAAAATGATGCTTTTTGATTTACAAACCGATATATTAATCTCATTTAAAATAAAAAAATCGTCTTTGTCTGTCCAAAACGTCTCCTCCCCAGTAGCCAGAAAATGTTGATACCTCTATAAATGCCATGCATTCATTAATGAACCCCTCATGAAATTAAAATGAAAATCATTATAGAATGAATAATGAATAACGCAGAGCTGTTTGCCAGGGGGAATTTAATTAATCAAACAATCAAAATTAATAGTCTGCATATGGAGGTGAAGAAGAAGAGAAAATCAGCACTGTGATGCTTCACTTTTTCTCGCCTCTCTTTGATGAAATTTCAAAGACGCACGTCTGTAATGTAGCATCTTTGTTTTCCGGCTTTGTAAGAAAGAATTGTCAACCCAAAAGTCTTGTTATGCTATGCCAATGCTGTGACCTACATAGTAACATTTACAATTCCCCCCTCTGTGATGAGCAGCTAATCAGGACTGCCTCGTTTAAACAGAGTCAGAGAGCGTCAGTGTGTTGGGGGGGCAGAATTCTGCCTCTGTGAAATGTTTAAAAAAAACATAAAACTGAAAAAACGTTTTTTTTTATCATTATCAGTAAGTCATCGCAATTCTTACATTTAATAGAAAAAATAGTCTTAAAATAAAAGCACAAGAGTTGAATTCTTGAAAACCTGACTCCACTTTGTGTTTTATTGCTGATTATATCTTCATTTCACAAAGCCTTTCTTCCCTTTAATTAACAAGTACGTGTTTCATCTTTGTCCCATTTAAACTGTTTTCTATGTTACCATGAAAAGTAGACACTCACTCAGATGCTTTCTATTGTTTGGGGGATTGATTAGGATGTAACGCCACCTGCTGGACACTCAATGCTGGTGCAGACGGATTAATCAAAGGAAGAGATCAAATTGAAGCTCTGGATTTATATTTATATAAGAGTTTGATGTATGTAAATATGTATAGATCATACTAAATCTGCAAGTCTTTAATCATAGGCAGTTAACGTATGAGCATTGTCACTGTTACTGTTATATTGTTATCATATATGGAAATAATAGGCAATGAAAACATGTGAGACTGTAAATGGAGAATGTTGTTAAATGCATGCAGGTTGTACCAGTAAAGTCACCAAGTAGATATTTAAAACAAAAAGGCAATGTTGCCTCCAATAGGTAAGTATCAATAACAGTGACAAAAGATGACAACTTATTTTACCCCTGATCATCCCATGGACTCTTGTAACAGTCCATACAGTGAGTAGACAGTGTGGGTGTGGTGCACCCAAGAAGAGCACATTTATATTCTGGCAGCATCGTCATGGTTACTCCTTTTCTCCTTTTCAGCTGTGTTTTGTGTCCACTACAGTCAACAACAAGTTGTGGTCAAGTGTTGGCTCAGTAACACAAGGTAACATTCATTTTGTACAGCGCCTTTCATTGTAAGGAATTTCCAAGTTCCATGAAGCATGAAAAGGCTTCAGATATAACAAGTTAACAAGTACAGTTAACAATAGAAGTTCACATTGACTGACATCAGTTAATATTGACTGGATTAGGATTGAAATAGTTTTAGGCCGATTTGATGATTAGATAACATATTTATTGCCCTACAGATATGCTCTTACGGCAGCCTACGGTAACTCGCAAGGGACGTTTTACTCCAAAATCGAGAGTGTAGGCCAGATCAAACTTTGTTAAACTGATGTATTATGTTTGTTAAGAATACACTAGGTGGCAGATGCTGTTCTGCACTTGGTTTCCTCATCTTTTCCTTCTACAGTATTTCTTCTCTTCCCTCACACAACAATATCAACACTATATCTACAGTACACTAAAATATATGAAAATTAAAGAAAAATCACACACACATCCCAATGTGATCTCAATCTAAAAGATATTCCCCTTCATTAAAAAAAATACTAAAATCACACAATGTTATGTATTATTATTTCTGTGGTAGTTAATTTAGGTTTTGAAGCCAACACAGTCTCCAAATGTGAACATACACTTTTTGGATTTGATAATCAAGACACGTGACTGCATGAAGGTTTTATTCCTGACTGAAGTGATTGGGTGTTGTGTGCTGTGCATGAAAGGGGGTCACATGTATCATGTTTGATAACTGTTTAGCTCTTGGTTGGAGCTATTATTGGAATTTCAATTTGTTTGGTTGACCACTGGGTGGCACTGTGAACCCAGTGACCTAGATTGTATTTACAGTTTTTTCCAATAGCTAACACACTAAAATGACATGCATAGCACAATTATTTAAACTGACACACACAGAGCAAAACCTCTTCTCAAGTCTCCAAAAGTCTAAACACATTTTCTGCTTTACACACATTTTGTAATTTAAATTGGCACTTTTTAAATGCACTGAACACAGTTCTCTGCATAAGACACAACAATCTGACATAAAGTCACATGTTTGCCATTTCAAAACACGGCCATTCAAAATGACACTACATGAGCTAATTGGCCAATACATGTGCCACCTGGCCAAACACCTCAATGGTTAATTGTTAACACTTCAATCAGGAAGTAAGCACTATGAAAAGACCACAGGTGAGCACCTTTTTTAAATATATATATTTATTTATTTTCTGCACATTTTTTCTGCAATTTTCTTTTTCAGTTTACTGTTTTTTGTGAGCATATTTTTGTTCACTCCAATGTTCAACTCACTGCACCACCCTCACGCCTGTCCACCATGGGGTCCAGAGCTTTCAGTCGATCTGCCCCGCACCTCTGGAACTCCCTCCCACCACACATCCGTAACATCGACTCTCTCTCCATTTTTAAATCTAATCTCAAAACACATCTTTTTAAACTGGCATACTCGGTCTGATCATTCCCTCCCGGTCTGTTAAATTCACTACATCTTGTACATTTGTCTTTTTAATGTTAATTTTATTGATGTGTTGTTACTTTGTTGTTTTTATATCTGCTTTGTAAGGTGACCTTGAGTGTTTTGAAAGGCGCCTTTAAATAAAATTTATTATTATTATTATTATTATTAAATATATCTGCTGTGCATATGTTGCACTGACTTGTTTGGTGAAAAATAAAAAAATAATGTTTCAACAGCATGTGTGTGTATCTGCAAATATGTGAACACTGAAGAATTTTCTACAATTTGAACTATTTTAGTATTATGGCAAAGCATACTAAAGATGAGAGTGCTTTTCATTATGCCCAACAGTTGGTTAGACACAAATCTGGTAATATGAATGAAGTGTGTGCCATTTGATGTAACAGTTTGATTTTAATAATGCTATATGTAGTTTTGGTTGCAGTGCTTCATTTTGCAGGATATATGAGGTGTTTTGCAGATTGGGTGTGTGGTTTTGTGAATTGTGTTAAGTATTTTGATAAAACCAGCCTAGTTTGCAAAATTGTGTTTTAGCTATTGGAAAAAACTGTAAGTGGTGCTGATTAGCAGCAGGTAATGCAGCAGTCTTTTCAATAGTATACACCTTTAACAGTCCTTACATCCTGGAGCATTGAAAGAGATGACTGCTTCTTTTTTTTAACAGATATGCCAGCTTTCCCAAAATGATACATAAATATGTCATGGCATAAAGAAGCGGCTCATTTATGAAGGCTTAGAGAAACTGTGGTTATAGCTCTGTTCTGCTTGTGCCAAGATTGCTGCAAAGAAAAAAAAACTGATGAATTACTATAGGACCCAATTTATTACGTCTTGAGAACATAAAAATGTAGCTTTAAAAAAACAAACACTTTACAGTTCACCATCTCAGTCATAGTTCAGCTGTGAACTAGCTGCAAGTGGTAGCTAGTTTAACTACTTTTTCCAGGCTGACTGCAGGACAATTTAATCTGAAACATCAACCTCAAAAAACGATTTGCTTGAAATTTGCAAGTAAGGAAGGTCTAAAAGTACCTTCATGTTGCACATCATTACAGTGCTTGTTTGAACTTACTATTTGTTTCTCTTTGGTTGATCCAAATTAAGCATTATTATTGATTAAAATATCAAGCAGTGTTCAAAAGTTGTTAAAATGTGCTTCTCTGTGATTCTCAGCAAAATGATTTAGTGCTGATAGTATATCTGTACTTTAACTGAAGTACATGATTATGGGATTTAACCTTGAATATGTGTTTCTATACATTGTGATTGTTTTACTGCAGCCAATACAAACATTGTCAAATATACAACAGTTGAAGATAAAGCACTTAATGGCCGATCACTCCTCCAAATATGGTTAAATCAAGATCGTCCACAAGGTGGCAGAGTATACCACAAGAAATCTTTGAATCCACCAGTAACAGCTTTACACTGTACGTCTGTAACACCTCAGTCAAGTCACAATACAGTAGAGTGAGGGAAATGTGTCAGGATAAAGAAACAGTAAGTGTTTCATGTGACATGTGTTAAAGGCTGGGATTTATCTCATTATCCTTTTGTTAAAAATAAATCGTTTGCTTGTTATTAACAAATTCAATATTTAAAGTTCTTTGGTGGTTATTTACGGTGAAATGAGGCAGTAGAATAAAATTAATGAAATGCAGCATTTTAAAGAGATATTAAAAGGTTTATTACAACAACTTATCGATTCAAATTTATACAGAACTTTCACAAGTTACAAGTACACTTTCAACACAGTATCACACGCCCTTTTGTTATTAGCAGTTTAGCCCAGGAAAAACAAAGAAGCAAAGTCTCATAAACTTAGAACCACAACTCAAGTTGAACCAACTTGTTTAATGATATTCATCTGACCGAGACATTTTCTAATAAACAGTTAAATTCTCGCAGAGAATCATTATCTCATGCAGATAGCACAGAACAGTACAAGTTTTATAAAGTAACTGAGATGTTAGCTTCTCTTCAAACTACACAGTAGTAAGCCAGTACAGACTAAAAGAAAAGGCTAATGGACTTCAAGGAGTGGTTTTCTTCTACCGTTATTTCATTGATAAAATGCTCACAATTCTTACAAGCAGTAGTGGTGCTTTATTTCATATACATGATGTGATTCTAGTTCACATCTGAATATTTCATTTGACATGAAAAGGTATGGAGTCAGACAGAAAGAGGCCAACCTTAATGTTTAAAAGCTTTTTAAGATCAGTTTTTAACTGCTAACAGAGTTCGTGTGAACGACTACTGAACCCAGACTATTCTTAAAAAAACAAAGTACATAACACCTAGAAAGATCACACCACATGTTATTTACAATGTTTCCTAAAAATGTCATTGAGAATTGCGATCATGATAACAGCGTAATGTCCTGAAGTGTTTCTGTGAAAGACACTGAAGCGGTTAACAGTCACTTATAAAGCAAAGACGGTATACAAAGAGATCTCCTTACTGAAAAACTACGTCCATGAGATCCTTGATCTGAGTGAACAACTCAAGCCAATCTGAGTAAAAAAATGTACGGAATTACAAAAACATTAATGGCACTGAATGAAGTCAACATCACCATGATTGAGTAATGGAAAAGATACTGCAATCCTACAATCACTGCTTCAGGAACAATCAGACCACAGATGGAATGTCGATGAAATATCACACGTTTCTAACAAGCTCTCCTCCTTAAGACTTTTTTTTTTTTTTTCACAAACATTCAAACTGCACAAGGCGACTACAGCTGGCCTCACTCACAGAAAAGTTTTCAAATGTTAAAGTCTGATTCAGCCATTTACATTTGTGTAATGTGACAGTATTCCAAACTACTCTAAAAAAAGCTGCCAGTACTTAACACATGTGGACTGTCAACTCTAAGAAGGGTAAACCCTTCATCTCTCAAAATGTGCAAAATGGAAAAACACATTTCCCAAAAAAAGAAAAGTGACTGCTCTTAATGTAACGTCATCATTAAGATAGTGCTTAGAAAAGTCAGGAAAAACAAAGCGAATCAATTATGAATGAGCCACCAAACACTTTGGTAAGTTGTCTAACAATTCACTGATCAACCTTCAGTCTGATGAAATAAAAAACAAGATTAATAAATAAGTCACACAAACACAAAAACATTTCTAGAACCACTTGTTTAACATCTTACACCTAAAGTGCCTGTTCTTCTGTCTTCATCCATTTCAGAGAAAACATTGCATGTTCATAAACAATGCCTATGGAGCAAACAAACAAATAAAGGAGGAATAAATTAAAATCAGTGCAGTCACAACTGAAGCTGAGACAGAATTTCGTTTCTCTAATTTTTTTGTCAGAGAGATCAAAAAGGTGACAGGGCTCCAGTGTTGACGCTCGACAAAGAGGAGGAGTGGGGGGGGGAGGGGGGGGGGAGTTTGGGATAATCAACTCCCTGAAGGCTGGGTCTGAGCGGCGCCCCTTCGCTCACTCTCCTCTGTGCTCTGGTTGGATGTGGTGTTGGTGGCGCTGGACGGGGTGGAGACGGATGGGTTCGTGGAGGAGGAGGAGCTGACGCCGTTGGAGGTGCTGACGGAGCTGTGCTGGATGGCCTCGTTCTGGGGGCTGCTGGGGACGGACATTTCCTCACAGCTTTCGTCTTTGTCAGAGACTGTGTCGGGAAAAAGATCATAATGTTTGGATTGTCTTACAGTACCGTTTTCCTGATATGATCCAGGATGGCACCGGGAAGCGTTGACACACTAATCAGATGTAAAACACCTAATTGCAAGTGGTGTATGCAAACGGTTTCATTAATCCCCATAATGCTACTTCTGCACCCTTCCCTTTAATTAAAACTCCAATGTCAATTTAAACCCACATCATAAGGGTGCACTACATTCTGGGGCATGTGGCACTGTTTCCCATCCCTAACTGCATTCTCATTTGTTTTTTGTTACCTTGCCAACTACTGCAGCGACAGATGATTACAGCACCTGATTTTAATGATGCTCACACTGGAGAGTAGGGAAGACTTGGAGTCGAAATGCCACCAGCTGTTAGGCAGTTGCATTGAATTAATTGGATCTTGATGCAAAAAACCTACTCTCATGCTCTGTTTCGTAAAGGAATAAGGAGCAGAGTGATAATTAATATTGTTAATGATATCAAGTCACTTGTTATGGCACTTGGTTATTAATGACTGAGTTTCGTTTTTTGGGAATGTTAAGTGTGGATTCGGCAGCAAGAGGAAGCAATTAAAGCTCAATACAAATGTCTCCACATTAGAGACTTCATGAATGGACTTTGACCGTGTGATTTAGTGCAAGTGAATGTCAAAGCGCTATAAACTCCCTCGCTGTTTTACAATGCAGAAGGTCAACCTCAGAATAAATCAGCATGGTGGTTTTGTTCCTTGTTCAAGTGAGCATTATTACTCATAACGATATTACAGGGAGGTGAGCTGATATATCATAATACTCGGAGAATTTCGGGTTCCCTGCGCAGCCGGAGCGTCTTTCTGCTCTCTTGGTTTCTGAAGTAAGCTTCACTCCAAGCAGATGGACAGCTTAGTGTGCCAAGTGAAAGCGTGTCCTGGCTTGTTTGTGGGGTTGTCTGGGTAATTTCCTCCCACCTGCCATGGCTTCGCCTGGGCAGGACGATGAAGGGTATTACCAGTCCTGGAGGGCAGCGTTGCCTTACGGGATATGTAACACTGAGAAAATGGAGTGCTTGATGAGGCCTTTCCATGAATGAGGGCCACCGATAAGTCAAAATTAAGTACTGTGCTTTTCTAATTAGCAAGACAGACTATTTTAGGGAATCCCAACCAGGAGTGCTAGTGCACCAGGGTGTACTTATGAAGGTGCCAGGTTGGAAAGTTCTAGACTCACTTAACTAATCTGATAAAAGAAATGTTTATAAATATATGGGATAATCTGCCTAAAAGTCGGCCTGCACAATATGACGAAAACATTGACGTGTGCATGTTCGCTATCATGTTACACTTAATGTGTTTCTCTGCTAATCCTTATGTTTTACACCTTTTCCTCTCACTATGTTTTTAAGGCTCCAGGAGTACTATCTGCAGCACACTTTCCTCGCTCTTCTCTCCTTCCTCACTTATTGTGAAATCTTAAACTGCAGTCACCTCCAAATTGACCAAATTAATCTGAGGGTGTCTGATTGTTAGCTAGTATTGCATGTGGTCAGCACATCGTAAATGCATGGCCCGTGTGTGCTGCTCTCCATCTGTTCAAATGAATTGGAGCATGAACATACATATTTTGTTTTCATTGCATTTCAGGCAGTCTTCGTCCATATGGTTAGTGTGCATGTTTAGATCATGGTGACAATGAAATCATGATTTGTGCTGGAGCCCTTACTAAATGAAATGAATGGAAACTAGTTGAAGTTTACAAATGCAGTCTTTCCCAAACCTTTTTTTAACACTGTTGACAGCTCTATTGTAAGAACTATTGCAACAAATCCCATGTCCATGCAATCAATAGTGTTAAAGAGCTTGAAGTTTAAATTCAGTTCAAAAGAACACATTTGGAACATGATGGGTAGAGTCAGACAAAAAGAAAGTTTTGAACTACTGGATTATTCCCTCTGACAGACAATTATTTTTACTCTCACACAAGTTGGCTCTCGTTCTTGGCTCATATTAATTCTAGCCCACCTGTCATCATGAGCCAAACAGATGAACTGGGGGATTTGGAAAAGGTTTTATTTTTCCAAACAAGGTAAAAAAAAAAAAACAAACACTACCCCAAATGTCATCCTTCAGAAAGGTCTACAAACATAGGACAGACGTCCTTATCAAATGCACGAGAAAGATGACCCAATTCATCTGCAGATCTCGCTGAAAAACAATCCAGACGAAGCCAAATGAGACCTGGCTCTGACAGCCCGCTGTAGCCTGGAAACCATCAGTCCCATAACACCCATGACGTGTGTCAGAGGGACGGTTAGCAATAAGGGATGCCTAATGAACAGCCTAGCTTGTTGGACACCCCACAACGAGAATGCTCTGCAGTCTTGTCAGACCCTCTGCTTTAATGGACTCATTTCAGACGCAATCATTGTCAATACAAGTCAGAGGAGGCTTTAGGAGCACAGTGGAGAAGTGCCTTAAAGCATACTGGTTTGCATTGCACACTGGCTCATCTGTGAGGGAAGGCGAGTTATGAGCCGAATATCAGAACGACAGAGCCCCAGAGGTGGTGATATAATTCTAAAAGACACCATATGATGAAGAGGAGCTGGCATAGAGACGGTACTGTGCAAGTGGACTACAGGAAATCTAAAAAAAGAGCTTTAATTTCTTTTCTCAAACATTTGGATTCTGAAAATCCTTCCTGCAGACATTTCACGTCATTCTTCTTCAGACAAATGTTTATTTTGGTGACAAATCAGAAAACAATTTCTGTTTCGTGGAAGCCACCTGTGGCCTCCTGAAATAACTCAGACCATGTTTTCAGTTTTCACACCAACAGTGGGAATAAATATCTCAACTTTTGCAAAGTTTCTCAAAGAAATGGACCTCATGTGTCAATATCTCTTCCTGTTAGGCCATAAGTTAGACATGTCTGATTAGTGGTTAGCTGTAGCTCGTTGCAGACCCGTTTCACTGGAAGCCTCGGGCTGAGAATAATGGAGCATTACTCACTGTGATAGCCAGATTTCTTCTGCAAGGCGGTTACAGGGCAATCTTTATGAGCCAGAAGAAGCTGCTTCAGCTGAGCCACTTCGTTTCTCAGCAGGGTGACTTCATTCTTTGGGAGAGAGGAGACACAACAGCACTCACTAAAATTGGTCAATATGGAGCATACAGTATGTCAGATTATAACCTGAAGACAAATAGACGACACATGCAGACAGCTCAAATCTCTGAGAAAGATTTTAAAAAACCAGGAGAGGTTGGATTTTGGTTATTTAATAAATGACTGAAAAACTTTTTTCATTCATTTAAAAGTCTATATATTATCATTGAACTAAAGGCCAACTCATGTTGTACGAGGCAAATGTTGATACTGATTGTGAGTTTAAAAAATGTCCAATGTGGACATTTTTGAGGAGAAATTGGTCTTGATCTCAACGCCGGTCTCAACACCACTTTTTGAAGGTTTCGCTCTCGTCTCGGAATCGAAAGCATTTTGTATTCCACTATTTTTCCACGTCATTACTTTGATTCGAATTAAAATGCCCCTTTCTAAAAGAACAAATAACTTCAATAGATTTAGATTTTTATCCCGCGGTTACGCCTGCAACCCTGCCGGTGTTACGGCCTAAGTGAGTGACACGCCCACTCCACACAAGATGATGATTTTTCAGTGATATTTATGGTCTTGTCTTGATCTTGCCCTGCCTTGGTCTTGGTCTTGATCTTGTTTTGGTCTCGGTTACTGCGGTCTTGACTACAACACTTTGAAAATAGTCTTAAGTTTTCATTGTTTCTGCATAAATCTTTAGCATTTAGCATCTTTAGCATTTAATTGCTTTTTTTGTTTTCCTTTCCAACTTTCCCATGAATATGCAAATGCTAACCGTCTTCAAATGTGCCTGATTCCTTTAACAGAAGCTTGATTTAGTTTGAAGACAAAACAGGATCGCAAACCACAAACTGACACAAATTAAACACAAATCAAAACACATACACACAAAGTAAATGCTGAATATTAAAACCAAACTAGACTTAAATGTGGCTTTGCGCTCTCTCTACTCTGTATTAAGAACTGTACCCTTAACCTCCATTGGATTGATTAATGGGATCACAGGGTTAAATTCTCAGGCCCTCCTTACAGTAAGCCCACGTGACCACTACATTACTACTGATAAACTCCTCAATGGGAAACAGCAAACACAGGGAAAGATAATAACATAGTGAATGTATTCAGAATAAGGTATGATGCTCTTCTTCTTTATGTTGTACCTGCACAATAATTATGGGCCTTCACTGGCTTCAGACCAGCACATTTGTCAGAGGTGAGCTGTGCGGTTTGTCAGAGCAACTTTGTAGATGCTGCCCAGATTTACACTCTCGTGTCGTTACAACTCCCGCGGGAGCTGGGGATTTCTGCATGTCGTAAAAGGGAGCCACATTACGCTGAAGGTGACTTTAACTGGATTTAGAGCGGCCGGGAGCCCGCCGAACGCCCAATGGCAGATTTAAGCTCCTTCTCTTCTCCTTTAAAGGACTACGGGCGGCTCAATCTATTAGTCTAAAAGCAGCCAATTTATTTGATTCCATCTGTTTAGTCTTGCTGCTGCTGGCAGGGCTGAGCTATTGTAAGACAGATTTAAAACACAGCTGGAAGGAGCGTATGTATCACATGTAGCCAATGCTGTATTCACTTAACTACCTCCATGACTGCTGCCAGTTTAAGTCACAATAAACACGAACCATCCTTTGACAACAGGAAGTGTCTCTCTACTCTGCTATCTGGAAACATATATGATAGACATCAACACAAAGATCAGAGATGTCAACATGCATTACACCCCGTTGTTTCCTTGGTTAAATGTGAGAAGAATACGACATACTTCTTCAATAGCACAGAGTTTAAAAGTGTTTTTGATTTTCCAAATTTACCCAGAGGATGAAATAAAGACGATGGCAGTAGTATCCCCACTGATCTCAGGCTACAGTTTTATTGACACCTGCATTTTAAAACCAGACCAAGCTGGACTTTCAAGAGTTAAACTTTTTAACTTTGTGATTTAATCGAAATTGAGCAAAGCCTTGGGTGATGCTGGGAGCCCTGCGAGCCGCCTGGTCTGACACCTCATTAAAAAGCCAGTTAAGGATGATGTTAAAATAATTGTGCATCATTAGAGGCAGTTTCACTGATCAGCTGGGCCGTGTCAGCATGGTTCTTTTTTTTTTTTTTTTTTTTTACAAAAACTGCACTGCTGATTAATGCCTTCATATAAAGCGCCCTTTTATTCTCTGCCACATGTTGTTCTCTTCTTTGTAGTTAACGGTGATGCAATCTGTTTATCACCCCATTCACTCACCTATACTTCCCCCTTTCATCCACCAATATGTATAAAAAAAATATCAGCAAGAGCGCCCATGACAAGTGGCGATAACTTGTTTTTGAACCAGATATTAACATGAACCCCTTTCTTTTCCCGCTGCTGTCTGTCCCCTCCTCCACCCTCCACATCTTATTCTGCTTTCATAGGAAAAATAAGACAGAGAGCAAATAAACACCACATCTCATTTAATTGTCTGGAACACCGATGTGCCGCACCCCCTGCTCACACTTATCAACAGAGACAGCAGATACATGAACTGTTTCGAACTTGTCAGCATCAGATCCTAATTGCTTGCTGCGAAATGAAGGTTCAAAAAGACACCTTTCCCTGGGAGATTTTTGAGGCCATTCAGTAAACTGCTGAGACAGAAGCAAAGACACGCTTGTGTGCGGCTGACATCTGGAGGATACATCTTTATTGACAGGGACGTATCGATGTAAAGGGCTCACACACCGCTGCTGTCACACGGCAGCTCTTCTTAATCGGCTTTAATGACTTCATCAACACAGAAGGGAAAAGTGTGTTTGCACACACGCTTGCACCAACAGCACACAATAATAAACAGACATCTGCATGCATCCCTACACACACAATACTGACACATTGATGCAAAAGAGCATTAAAACAAAGACAGGTAAAGTAGCTGTTGTAACATGCTGTAGCTGGGAGGAATAGGTGAAGAGTACCTGTAGTTGTCCGTTCACTGAGTTGAGGTCATCTGCCTTCTTCTCCAGGGACTGGACCCACACTTTCCTCTTCTGCCTGCAGCGAGAGGCCGCCGCTCTATTACGCTCCAGGAACTTACGCCGCTTCTCATCGGGGTCTTCACTTGTGGTTCTGCGCCGCCGACCCCCTGTGCTCGGAGGGTTTGGCGGAGGAGGGACTGGGGAAGCCTGAACAGTTACAATATAAATACAAGACAATGAATGGCAAAATAAAACCAATGAAATATCTGTAATGTGTAGCACTAAATATGATATTGTTGCACTGAAAATACTGAAGTTACTGTAGCTAATCTCCATGCACGCAGCTAAGTTGACATAACACGGTGCACCATGTAAAAACCTGGTAACCTGTTTGACATGTTTGAACATAAAAAGTAAAAAAACAATCAAATCCAGTGTCAGTTCATTTTAAAACAACGGCCATATTTTCCTTACAGGGTGAAAGCTAACTCGGACAATGATGTACCTACTGTTATTCTGAAAGGGTTTTTGGTTCCATCAGCTAAAACATACTTTTTTCAATATTCTTCAAATGTTTTTCTTTGTCCTTCATATAACACATCATACTTACAGGTGTCTCTGTGGTGGAGGTGGCTGGCTGCTGAAGAGTATGGGGTGAATGTTCCTCAGTTATGGGAGGCTGAGGAGGCGGAACAGGAGACAGGACCGCCATCGGGACTGGAGTTGGTGCTGGGGTCGGCGTTGGGGGTGGAGCTGGAGAAGACGGAGCAGCGGTTACAGCGCTGCTCTGGACTTCACCACCATCTCCGTTTGTTACCTGAGGAATCTGCTGGCTTATTGTTGTTTTGAGCTTCTGGGAAAAGAATTTGACACAGAAAAAACTTCATGAAATGGTTGTATAATGAAACATACAAATGGAAGGCCTTATTTTGAGTGAAAGATTAGCTCAGATGAACAAGGTTACCATAAAGAACAATGACCACAACCTAAATTAGACGACATCAAACCAACTATGATGCAACTTGCAGCAGCACAGAGGGGATTTCATGAAGTGATATCAAAGCGCAGGTCTAATCTTACACATCAAAGTGTCGATGAGAGCACATGATTTTGTTGATTTGCACATCATGAGATTTGACATCTTAGTCAATGGAATACATATGACCGAGTTGTGATCGGACCATTTTAACAAACCAACCATAAGTAACAGAACTCGTCTGACAGCTTTGTTTCAGACTTTAAATGAGATGAAAAAGCCCAGAAATTTAAAAAAAAGTCTGTGTGCAGAAAGAAGTTGAGGAAAGTTGTACTTATTAACGAGAACAGACCTAGAATGAGTTTATGGCAGTTAATGAACAGACTGAAACATCTTGCCTCAATGAAGCTACTTAGTTTGAAGCAGTTAGCAGACAACTTTGTTATCAAGGAGGCTTACTATATGTATAATAAATATATAGGCATCTTCCGTTTGTTGTGGTACTTCATTTTCCCCGAAATTATAAAATCTGTTAAATAGGATTTCAAAATGAAAATGAAATCATTAAACAAGAAAACTGATACTGAGTGGAAATCCTCATTTATTTCACACCCAACCTTCTTTCAAAAAAGTATGATCAACATGATCCTGCTGTCCAAGACAAGCAAGCAGCACACCTCAGACCTTCATTTGCATGTTTTTAGATCGTAATCATAGCAGGGTACCATAAGTCATGGGCAACCGCAGCCAGAAAATCCAAAAACACAGATTTTTTTAAACATTGACTGGACTTCATATGACAAACGAAAACACTGCCCATTCATAGAAAGTATTTTCCTACAGATCGCTGTCCATGATTTACAAGCCAATTCCTCTCGAATCAAACCCAGAGCAGAACAAGGTGAACGTGAATGAGCCTTTGGAAGCAATAACAAAGTGAGAGGGAATACATTTACATGAGAAAACAGAGGAGCACATTATTCTAACAACTACCTTTGCCAGACCAATCTATCTACCAAATTAGTTTATCGCGTAATACCCTTCCAGAAGCTCTTCTGGCAGAAACAAGATATTACTCTCCTGGAATGGCCCATAGAAAGAGGGGAAAGCCAGTCAGATTCATATTTCATCTCTGCCATGGAAACCTCATCAGTGTAATAACCCTCCATCTCATGGGTTTTATTCAACCATCTGCTACTATATTACTTATCTTTATTTTGCAACTAATTAACAGCATAATCTTCTAAATTCAGCAAGTTAATTATCATTATTGTGGTCTTTGCAGCATCATCAGTCCTTGTAAAGTGCCGTCTCCGCGCCCCCTGAGAACCGGGTGGGGGTAGGGGAGCAGGCAGGTTGAGCGGGGGTCTGTTTTCTTGACGTGGGCTCATTAGGTGTTTGCTGATGAGCTGAGTGCGGTGGGAGGCGTTATGAGTATGAGGGGGGGGGCGCAGGTCAGGCAGGATTCTGCTGAACAAAAGGTTCCATGCAGGGTGAGGCCGACTTAATGTGCCTCGCTGAGCGTGTGCCAGGATGCCCCCAGCTGGCTTTCGCTGGTAGCCCCCCTCCGGTTGGCCCCGGTGACGGCGTGCTGAGCGCAACGCTGTCTACGCGTTTGTCATCTCTGTACCCCATGATCCCCAACAACTCCCTCCCCTCCCCCTGCCTTCTTTCTCTCCTCCTCCTCGCCAGTCAGGATCAATTCTTCCCTCCCACAACACACACACACCTCCTCTTCGCAGTTTATCTGTTAATTTCCACAGGCGGAGCATGCTGCGAACACTTACAGGTTCTGTGATCCCTGCTTCATCACATTGCCACCGGTCTCCCTCTCAACACTTCATATCCCTGCCCTTCAACTATCACCATTTTCAAAGGACAAACTGTTACAAGACTGTAATTACATCTTCTCCCCCCAGAGAAACATCTGGAATATTTGTGAATTTGATAGCTGGATTATTGGAGGACAGTGGAGTTTAAAATATCCCTTATTTAATGTCTTACATTGGTCATATTTATTTGTATGCTCCGATATGTTTTATGTTGTGTTTTTAAAAATATATTTGAATACTCTGAATTTCTATGCATGTTGCTTAAAAAAAATAAACGAGCCTTGCTTAGTATAAGGGAAGCTTGAGCAAGCTAATATTAAGCATTCTGCTCTGAAAATAACTTTAAAAAGTGTTCCATTAATTTGAGCAGCAAAAATGGCAGTTTTGTAAATAAGTAATATGCTAACAACCTTTTTAAAAAAGTGGATGGTGAAGTCAGTTAATGAAAGGATGGTATGAATGATCATATATTGACAACAGCTTTGAAATACTTCACACCCAGCCTTTCACTAGCGCCCTCCTCTGGTCAAGGAAAGAGACAGCTCCCTTATTGTTCATGCTCACTTTGAACTCTGGTCATTATTATCTCTCCGATGGGAAATAACAGACTCAGCATTGAAATAACATTTGATGTGAAAGAAGAGATCATTAATACCAGCTTTGCTTCTGTTTGGGCGGGCTGTGGCGGCTGTGGTTGAGGTTGTGGCGAGAGAGGTCCTGGGATCCCGGGGACGTTAGGCACGACGGTGACAGGTCTGACAAGCTGACGGCAGAGGCACAGAGACAGATGAGCAGAGAGAAAATGAGTCTTCTGCAGTTAAAAGTCAGGCGGCACGCAACCACAATACAAACACACACACACACACACACACGTAGCCACGGCGGGCTTTCGGTTTCCTCATATCTCAGCCTCATTAGGTTGGATGGCCTGTTATTTTGTGGAGGCAGCGCCACATGGAGATGCAGAGTGCACGCTAATGAACCTCTGCCTGCCTGCGTGAGAGCATATGGACAGGGAAGCTGAAGAGAGGATGGAGAGACACAAGTCGGAAGGCCAGAGGCAGGCCTCCTCTCACTGCAACTGACAATGAGAAAGAGGGAGAGAGGGAGGGAAAGAGAGGAAAGGGGGGAGGAGATGATCGAGGGAAAGAGAGGCCCACTGGTGGCTCATGTTCTCCATCTACTTTTGCCCTCCTTTACTCGTCACCAGCTTTCCCTGTCCCTACAGATTTGGAAGGAGGAGGGTTTTTTCCCTGCTGTGCTGCTATCAGGAGATAATCATCTGCTGCTCACTGTTCCACACAGACAATCAGGACTTTACACGACAAGCTTCCACATGGGGGAGTTCAAAACAACACCAACAGGACCTTCATTTACAACTAATTTCAAATATTAGACACTGTCATGGGCGGCAGTTGTAATTGGTTTGCAAAACATAGGAGCAGCATCATCTATCTACTCTGCTAGGAATCAAGAGTGTTGATTCTAATTGTACAAGGACAAATAGCAGTGAAGGATCCTGGACAGGAGCCTGCTGAGACTCAGCCAAACACTGTGTCTTTGCCACAGTTGTACTCCAAACTCCATTATTTCGATCAACCTCCAAAGCTTTGCATTGGCTGCCAAATCGGAGGTACCAAAGTCGTAAATAGTCCCTCTGTCCAAGTAGTCTGAAGGAAATATGTGGTATTAATGTCGTCGCTACAGCAAAGTGTAGTCTGAATGTCATTTTAGGTGGGCTTTAATTTCATTAACATGAACATTCATCATTTTAAATTTTAAATATGACTAAGAAAAAGTTAACTTGTGCCCATTAGAGCATGCAGTAATTCGACACAGTCCAGCAGTTTTGTTATTTTGCACACAGGACTACAACAATAATCTATGTTAGGCGACTGGAGGAGAAAATACTCTGGTTCATTAGATAGTTCTCTGTCGACCTTGAAAACAGCCATCATTAAACAATAACACCTCATGGTTTCTTCAGTGCTAACTCTGGAGTACGGCATGTTGATACAGATTAACTTTTGACATTTGAACTGGATATGGAAGGATCAAAAGGAAGACCACAGAGTAAAAATAATGATCAAAGAAGGTTTTTTATGCTTTTAAGTGAAGTACACACAAAACTACACACAAGCTTGACAAACCACAAGTTTGAGCTACTTGTTCAGAAAATTCAGAAAGTCTTAGGAGTTCAAGATCTGCGACTAAATTTGGAGATTTTGAAGCCTGAAGCTTATATTTTAGGCCAATATTAATGAGGTGCTATCATTAATATAAAGTATGCAGTGAACAAACACTTCATAACTAATGTTCATGTTAAAGACTTCCCCATTAGTAGAGTGAGTGGTTCGCTGAATGCATCAACACTTCTGATCTTCTAAATCCGTCACCAAACGATCAGATTCATCATCAGGAAGTCACATTTCAAAATTCATCTTTGAATTCATACAAACTGAAAAACAACATTATCACTCACAGGGATCGTAGTCGGAATATGTACACTTGAGCTTGTAATTGATGCAGGTATAGCGACCGGCATGGTCTGACCGTTAGGCAGCTGTAAGAGCACGGGGAAGGTGCCAGACACTGGGCTGAGGGGGACAGAAAACACATCTCAGCGAGGAAAACAACAACAAACTTTGTGAATAACACTAAAAACAGTGCGCTACAAATCAGAGACGGGTATGGATACAAATACACCAACATTAAGTCGTATCAGGCATCAGAAGTTGTGGAAATAAAGTGTAACTAAAACAAAAGCCAACTCAAAATACACCTGTTGTGTAAAAGGTTGAAGGTACACTATAACTAGAGCACACATTTTGTTGTCATATTAAACCCCATAAGTGACATCAGTGTTACCCAGATATGGACTTTTGGTTTGGTCAAACACATTGGATTTTCAAACAGGAATTCAATCCGCCCTGATCAGGTTGTTCACATGCTCCAATCGTAGGGAATAAACCACACCACCCTCTCCCACTCGCTCGAGGTGAATTCTCCTGATCATATCCTGCTGCGTTCTCACATCAGCACACTCGAGGCTTTCAGCAGGGAAAATACTAGAGAGCTGACAGGAGAAACTCCGGATAAAGTCTGAGTGAATTATTTGGCTGTTTTCGTTCACACATGGAGCTCACCCCGAAACTTTAGGTGTTTTTCAGGAGTTTTGTGCAAGTGTGAACAAGGCTTTAGTGTTTATACTGGAGCCAGAATGTAGGACATGGATGATGTATAAGTAGAAATGATTTTATTTGATTGTATCTTTGTAAAAAAAAAAAAGCAAATAGGCTCAATACATTTGTAATTTGGTAAAAGGCCCTTATAAAGTGCCATGGTTATACAGGCCTGTGCTGGAACAAATCCTGGGATACCCTCCTTGGATTGTTTGTTTTTTAACTGGAGCTACAAGTCCATATCTGAGCAATGCTGATGTTGATCATGAAAAATTGAGGAGTGCAAAAACAAAAAACAAAAACAAAAACAAAAACAAGCACATGCCTTGTGAAAATATGAGCTCACACAGACAAAACGGCACAAATATAAATGATCAAAAATAAGAGATGACTTTGATTTTTTATTAAATGGACGTTTTGAGTTACTTACACTAGAGGCCTATTAGTGGATGGGACTTGGGTAATAACAGAGCTAGATGTTGGTGATGGGAGAGCTTGCTGAATTACAACACTAGCCTCTGAGGTTGCTAGAAGTACATTGGGAACTTGGAGGGATGCAGGATGGACTATAGTGGATGTTGGCAGTGAGGCTGGCTGCAAAGATATTTCCTGAAAACATCATACAAAACCTTAGCTGCAGGAATTGTTTAGTGAACAAGAGACTTAGTTTAACTGATCATGTTAAAATGATGGCCAGATATCACTGTTAACTGCACTAAACAAATAGGATTAAAGGAGATTTACAAGTAGAGAAGAAAATATAACTTTAAGTCATCTAATATCTCCACTGAGTTTCTATTCATAACAGTTTTTGTGAAGCATTGTTAGTATTATTTTACAGTTTGATCCAAAATAACATCTTCAAGTCACATTACAACAAGCAAATTATCGGATTAATTAGTAAATTCATATTCATGCCATTAAAACTTTAATTCCAGATTCATTTATAAAGAGACAGAGTCACCTTTTTAAACTCTGTGATTACTATAAATACCAGAAACAGCTTACTCAAAAGGCCTTACCTTGTCATCACTCGTGGTAGATTCAGGGTGAGGCAGAGGGCTGTCTCGATGTGCTTCCATTGCTGTTGGCACCTCAATTTTGTTGTTGCGTATGATAGGCGTTGCAAGAGGCGACAAGTCCAACGGTAACTACAGCAAAATAAGAATAGATTTTCTCCATAAGATGCTAACTGTGTCACAAAGAAAAATAATCTGTAGATATGGACTTTACAACAACCTTTTTAATTTCATCTTCTGTTGCTTTTTTGAAGTCATGGTCGAACGGACTAGCAAGTTCATTGAAGAGTCCAACTTCCTCACAATTCTTCAAAAAGCGAGTAGGTGTTGGGGTTTGGTCTGCAGCAGAGGGAAATCTTTAGCACAAAGACTGTGATGGAGAGCATCATTTACATCAACACATGTAAACTTCAAGAGTGCTCACCAGCAATGATGACAGTGTCTGTCCTTGCTGGGCCAAACTTCAGTGTCATCTCATGCTTGTGTTTGTGGACAGCCAAGTGATCCTCATTTGTAAACCTCTGTGAACAGTCAAAAGGTGAAGAGACAGAACAATGAGATAAGATCGGCTTCAATCTCTCGACTACATATTTTTAAGATTTAGTTGCAGGGCTGTTGCTGACAATAACATTGAAAAGTCCTTTTTTTAATTTGATGACGTGTCCTCGGATTTGATGACATCAGAACTTTGTGCTTTTTAAAGCCAAGAAAAATAAATTTGCATTAATAAATAAGAAATTGAATATCAGGCAGAGAGATTTGTTTACAGCCATGTAGGATAACTCAAGAATATGAAGATGTCATGAAATGAATTAAATAATGACAAAAACGTCCTAATCAAATGTTCAATTAGTTTAATTTGGCCACTAAAGGGAAAATAAGACAAATTATACCCAAAAATCCCAACTCAAAATTATGCTGGCGGTGTCTTGTATGAGCTGTACTTATGACAAATATATTGAAGATCCTGGCTAGGGATGTATTTCAGTGTGCAAGACCTGACCAACACAGCATTGCAAACATTTTTCTAGTGTTTTCTAGCAGTGCCCTTCAAAAGTCCAGTTCTGCCATTTCCATTTCAAAATTCAAAAAACGTTGTTGTCACATTGTGACAGAAAATGACCTTTGGTTAGAGGCTCAAACAACTAAAAAAACATTCATACCCTTAATCTTATATAAAATCATGGGAATCTGGAGGTCTATTTTCAGGGTATAGGGCACAATAAACGTTAAGAGAGATGACTTACCTGTCCACACCCAGGAGCAGTACATTGAAAAGGTTTATCATCACTCATATTAAGGGATTCCTAGTGTGTCACCCTAAAATAAAACAGGACAAAGCACAGGAAACAAACTTCAAAATCAGACCAAAAGAGCAATAAGGGTTAAGTGTACTTTAATATTAGGACTTTTGCTCCATAAAGAGGTAGAAAAAAACATTGTGACAATAGGAGCAGAAACCATCAATTGGCTTATATAGAATACATTTGTAAGAAATTGATGTAGTAACATTGCAAAGATCCTGAGAAATTGCAGCTGGAAATTTGGACAAAGCATATCGATGATGGGCGGCTGCTTAGGTTGTTTACATCACGGTATCAAAATAAAAGCAGCTCAGTTCTCGTTTGTTTTGTTTTGGTCCGAACACGCAGATGAGCGTTATCCTTCACTGACCCGTCAACTGCTTTATGTGTTTTAAATATTGATTATTATGAGAAAGCTCCGCACAAAACATGCACCGTTATTACACACAGCGAGCATCTGTTCCAGTCACTTCCACGGAAAAACATTAGCCTGAGCACTGCGTTAACATACAACCGTCGCCATGTTTGGTCCTAAATACCACTGTAAACAGAGGAGATGTCAACGTTTATTTTGAGGCCGTTTAATTGGACCTGTACACTTCACACTCTAACCTCCAGATATCATGCATTTTACGAGGACGTATTATCCATTTGCTATCAGTTTCTGTGGTCACTTACCCCTCAGCCACAACCCTTGATTTCCAAAATCCCACGTCTGTACCAAACTATCGCGATAGCACCGATTGTATTTCCGTAAACGTCACTTACAACTCCAGGAAGGATGTTCAATCCGGATTTTTTTCAGCAAAATTACCAGCAATTAAAATACCCCTTTTCAAAAATGCTAATGCGCTGATTTAACTAATACCAAATAGTTTATAAGCTTTACCTTAAATATTTCAGAAGCTCAAAATGTATGAATATTTACATTTTATTACTGTACACAAAATCCTGTACCTCAGTCGCCCTTGTTTTCTCAAATATTTGTATTATCTATTCAAGGTTAATTTAGTCACTATGAATACTAGATGGAATAGAATAAATGGATTCACTTTGTATTAGATTTTTAAAAGGCTGCTAGACACAATTAAAAGTTTCAGTAGATTACTTCAGTTCTTCAGACCATTTTAACTGTCAACTTCACACTATTTCTGGTGAGCATTTCCTTTTTGTTAGTATCAATGGCTTAATTTAAGAGTCTAGGTATGAAACTTTTTAATTTCATTATGTATAATAGGCTGAAGTGTCTTTGTCTAGTCAATGAAACTTAACTTCTAAAAACTATTCTCTCAAAAGCCTACAGCGACACACTCAATTCCAGATTTTCTAAGACAAGACCAAACCAAAGATTATCATTTTGCTGCTTTGGAGTAGCTGGAAAAGGGAAATGTTGGGCATTTCTGTCGGATATCTGTTAAGACTTTCAGTTGCGTCATTCAAAAAAAGTCATAACCCAGCATATAGCTCAATTAAATCGTCTATATTTATTTATGCCATTTACAAAAGCAAGCACTCACTTGCTGCCTAATTACAGTACTATTGAACTGCAGTCAAACAAATAATTCCTTAAGGTGGACCCCAAAAAGCTTGCATGTGATGCTCTGAGAAAAGAATGCTGATTTATGGCAGGCATTAGCAGCTGCTTCACAGGAAAGATGACATTCATGAAACCTGACTGCTTTCTTTGATTGCATGATACTCCAGACATAAAAGGTTCCGCCATTGTTAAATAGTCAAATACATGTATTTTAATTAAGTAATTTCTTACATTTGTACAATACATGTTTTGCTTACTTTGACAGCGTCTGAAAGACTTGAAAATGTACATTTCCATGACAGCAACACGGAACAATTTTGGTAGCCACAATAAAATATGTAGTCACATCTGTAATGAAAGTGTTGTTTTACAGCAGAGTTTTACATAGCAAACAGGATAAGGAAAGCAACCATCAGACAGAACAGTCCCATGGCTTCAGACAGGGCGAATCCCAGGATGGCATATGAGAACAGCTGCTGCTTCAGAGATGGGTTCCTGCAAACAAGGACAAAATGTTAATGCCTCAATGAAAAAAGCACGAACAAGGAAAACATTAATCAAAGTGAATCTCAGTATTTTAAGTTAAGAACCAACCTAGCATATCCGATAATGAGACTGCCAAACACTGTCCCAATACCAGCTCCGGATCCAGCTACTCCAACTGTGGCAGCACCAGCTCCGATGAACTTGGCAGCAGTGTCAATATCCCTGCTGACAGCACTGGTCTGGAAGCCCCTCAGTGTGACCTGGTTGAGAGGGCTCTGTGGCATCACAGCAACACCGCTCTGTAGCCAGAAGAGACAAAAATGGTAAATACCACCTTTGGAATCATGGCATGAGATATAAAAGTGCAGCTAGCTAACAAGGACTATTAGTAAAAAGAATGACTGAATAACCAGAAACTTAGTTTCAGTTTTCCAAATAATTAAAGGTTGTTTTGTCAAGCACCAAAGCCTATCCTTTTTACTTAAGAACTTTCACAATGCATAATGTTTCATGCTCTTTATTTAAAATGGAAAAAATTATCAGTACAATGAAAATCTGTGTAACAACGAATAGTAATAAAACAACATTCAAATTATCTTTTTCAGGTCTTTTTGTTTTGGCTGTCTGAACTACTACTGACACACCGTCACACTAATGGCAACACAGCAAACGGCTAGAGCCAATTAGTCTAAACTACAGGCAAATGACAGCCAGATTGGCAATAGAAATCCTATTTGAGAACTGTATGTTTCCTTACCTCTGTTTGGATGTCAGGCCTGGACAGCACAGAGGCAGACAGGGGTCTGTAAAGAGCCCGGGAACCTGCACGGACCTGCGGCAACATCACAGATAAAAAGCACAATTTTGGATTAACAGCTGCATCCAAGCTCAATCAGACATGCCACACATTGATGGCAACTCTCCCCATCTTGCAGACAATAAGAATGTGGAAGGCACCTTGAATGTCACTTTGTCATCAGTGTTATTCACTGCTGTTCAAACTCAGGATGACCTGTGGCCTCTAATGCTCTACAAATACAGTCTGTGCTGTCAAAGTCATTCATGGTTAGCTTAAGGTTTATTAGTCCTTAGAACTTGAAATTAAAGAAAAAACATTGCTAGCAACCTTTAGGAACAAACAACACTCTTGTAGTTTAAAATGGTTAGCTTGCAAGAGCCATTATATACAGAAATATGACCTTGGAGAGTGACTAACAACTTATGTTAACAAAAATATTAAATTAGACGATTTAAAGAAGGACCACATTACTATAGTGTATCAGTTCGACAGCCCTGTGAGGGGGTTTTCAATTGAACTCTGCACTAAATTCGGCTAATGCAAGCTAGACATGACCTTAGCTAACTACCTCAAATGAAAATGTCAGCTAAGAGCTTAAGGAAATGACAGGGATGCAGTTTTTTGAAGACATGTTATATGCACTGCACTCGTGAACGATACAATTATATTGCAACCATTTTTGGTATGTTATTTTGTGTTTTAGCATTAGCTAGTTAGCCTGCTGGCCTACACTGCAGATACCCTTGCCAGTCAGATACAGTCAAGTTCAATCAGAGGCCCATCCGATTTATGGTTCCTAATAAGAAAGCAGGACTGAAATCCAATGCACAAAAACACACCGATGAAATAAACTCACCAGAGCCGGCGTGGAGACGAATTTTGCACAGGCGTACATTTTCTGCTTCAGGTAGTTTCAACAACTTCAGTCAAATCTGCTTGAAGCCCGGGTCTCTCTGAGGAAGTTAGACCGGAGAGAATTAAGGTCAAACGGGTGTAAAAATGCTCTACAGAGAAAATAAAGGCATTCATGTGTACATTCAAATCCATTCTGCATGCTATCCTCACTTGTGCGATGCAATGTGAAGTTAGAAGAGAGGATGAAAAGGGATTTCTAAGGCTATGCTTCTCATTCAAACTGCCATTACACACTTA
This sequence comes from Tautogolabrus adspersus, assembly GCA_020745685.1. NCBI lineage: Eukaryota > Metazoa > Chordata > Actinopteri > Labriformes > Labridae > Tautogolabrus > Tautogolabrus adspersus. The sequence goes on along the minus strand of CM036548.1, from coordinate 12,952,901 downwards.
CCGACTGCAGAGGTCGAACCACAGTGGAAGAGTGCGCATGCGCGATGTGATGTATGTAGAGGATTTAGAGTCCCGGATGATGACAAGGGAAGGTCATTTCACGGAAACTTTATTGAACACGAACACGTTGACAATGTTCATTCACGTAACGAATTTTCTTTGGTTCGTGTCTGTGTTTATTGGTTGGTGCATTCATATTGTATTAAAATATTACTGAAGAACGATGCAAGTTGATTTTCATTAAACAAAATGCAGAAATTGGCAGCTCATGTTGGTCTGAACTGTTGGTAACCCTGAATAAACCCTGAAATATTGTCTAAAAAAATCCTATTAAATATTAAAAACGATGAATTGACCCTGTCTGATTAAAATATTTACCATGTAGACATAGCTTGACTTAGTTTCATGATTCTTTACAACAAGGATCATGGGCACTGTAATTTCTTAGACGATTTCTGGCAGCCATAACAAATTAAAAGTGCTCCAAAGCCATGATAATGGCCCAAAACAAATCAGTATTTAGTCCAGTTTAAGTGACATCTGCAAACTACAGTTCCCAGAAGTTTTAGGACCTCATTAATCCTTTTTTGAATGATGTCTATCAGTTTTTAAACATTCCTACTTTAAGTAGAAAAGTAATGACTTGTGGGCTTAGTGTCACAAACAGGGACAGATTGATGGCCAATATATGGTTGTTTTTGCTCATTTCAAGGACTGTTTTAATAATGTGTGCACCAGCACCTAAAATAGCTCCGCAGAGGTTTCAAACGAGACCCCTGCAGGTTCACTTGGAGTCTCTGAAGTCAATGGACTGTTTGTTCTGAACAGGATGTCTGTTTCCACGGAAAACAGGCTACGTTTTAGAGAAAGGTGTTTTTAAACATGTAGCATTTTACTTCGAGCGATGGTGCAGTCACTGAAATACATGAAGTGTGTGGTTTCAATATTTTTAATGTTGGTTAAATGTAGAACTGGAACAAACCAACACATCAATTCATATTATATATATTTTTAAATAATATTTCATTTCAATAAAACTGCATTCACAAAAAAAACAGCTTTAAATCTGAAAAGATCATTCTTAACTTTCAAAATCTTTTAAGGTTGAATGAAATGTCACACCACTATAAACTTCTGAGGCTTGTTTGTTTTCTGAATGTATAGATTAGTTAATTATAAAAACATATGATTTACTGCAAAACCTTCTCTTTAGAAAATATCTTCAAAGAATTTGTTTTGTGAAGAAAGGGTCAAATATCTGTAGAGTTGTCAACATTAACCGGTTCTTGGAATGTAACTTAACATTTACTAACCATCTTTGCTCCAGGACAGATGTTATGGTACTTTAACATAACATTATACTTCCACTTGGCTAATTTACAAAGGAATATATTGTACTATTTTATTTCTATTTCACTTTAACTCAACGTCTGTATGTTAAATTACGTTTCAGTTTACAATTTTTTTTAACCCTTCTTGTCAAAAACAAACAAACATATTTCCAAAGTTGTGATATTGAATTTGAATTTGTTGATAAAAAAAGTTTCGGCAGAAGGCTGTTCATCATGAGCCTGGTTTTGCCCAAAATGTCTGCCTCTTAAAAGAACGTTTTTTTCTTGCTTCTGTAACTTTGCTAAATGTTGCTAAGTGCTGTGCATATGATGGATTAACGTTGGGTCTGTGTAATTGAGTAGTGAGTAAGGTCTTTTTACCTGCTCTTGTGTTAAGTGTCATGAGATAACATTTGTTATGAATTGGTGCTATACAAATAAAGATTGATTGATTGATTGTTTGGGCTGTTTTTCTGAGGATTGCACTTTGTGGTGTAGCTACTATTACTTAATGGCTTTGGAAACCACTTTCACTGTTACCATTAACTCAATAACCATTCTTTTACTATGCTTCACATGAAATTAGACTGTAGGCATCAGCTGAGCTGTGGGAACAATGATGTTACTAATATGGACATTCTAATCTGCATCATCGCCTTGGGGTCAAACCAATCATACAACATATAGAAAAAACAATAACTGCAAGTCAGTTGAGTTTGTCATAACCGGAACTATTTTAGGACCTTATGTTATTCTTTTCTTAATTTGCAAACTGGGAGAGTGAAAATCACACTGACATTTTGTTTTCAGATATAAAAACTGTAGCTTGCATTTCCTGTTTGAAAGGTATTCTGGATGTTACAGTTAAGCATGACCCCAGCACAGAATAAGGCCCTGTCATTTACACTGCCTACATGTTGTAGCAGCGAGAGATTTCAAAATTAGTTTTCCCCTCAAAAGAAAACCTGCCTGCCACTGTCCATCACTATCACCTGTTGTGGTGTGAATTTAACTCTCCGCCCTGAGGGACGGATGGCTCAGGCTCTGCCTGTGCCTCTCACAGGCTGATGGTGGAGCTGTAGGCTACCAGCACCAGGTGGATTTGTAATCGTGATGAATGACTCCACAGCAGCTGGTCTGTGATGGAGAGGTAATGAGCACAGGGACTCGTCAGGCTGGCTTTAAGGGAGGAATGTCCCAGTGACTCCTCAGGTATGATCTTTTCAGTTTTACAGTCAACATGAAGCCACACACTCCTGACCTCACTGAGCAAAAACAGACACGGATCAAGTACGGGTCTTATGTACTGAAAAGAAACAGAACAGCTGAACACAAGTAAATCTACTATTCAGTTGTATTCGTTTTTTATTCTATCTGATTTATCTATCTATGTTATAATGTGTTACATTCTATTCTATTCCATTATATCCCATTTCATTTGGTAGTCATTCCCATCAGTTCTTTTGTATTCTACTCTACTATAATGTATTCCACTTGTTCTTTTCTACTCTGTTCTACATGATTCTTGTATCTATATTCATATAGATCTATTCTGTTGGATTATCATTGGTTCTGTTCGGCCTCATTCTATTCTAATTTGCTCAGTTCACTTCTTAAACATCATTTTCTATTATCTCCACTTCTATTGGATTTATTCTACTCTGAATAGTTGTATTCTCTTCTACCATGATCTGTTGCTTTCTGTTCTATGCTGCTGTGTTACGTTATTCATTATCTATTGTTTTCTGCTCTGTCAAGTTCTGTATGATTTGTCTTCTGTTGGATTATATTTCATCCGATTGTGTTCTGGACCACTTTGTGTAGTTAGTATCTATTTCCAGTCCTCTTCTTACATTCGGTTGTTTTTTCTGCTCTGTTTTAGTTGTTTTTTTTATTTGTCCACGTTGCTATTTTAGCAGTGGTTTTTTAAGGCCAATTTGATCTCATGAAAAAGCTCAAATATGCATTGTTCAAACCAAACTTAGTTATCATAACATGCAACTTTGTCTCACCTCAAGAACAATTTTAGAGTAAATTCTCAAACCGTTTCATACTCATTATACCGAGTAAAGTAAGAATAGCTTGAAAATGGCTTTTAGCAATCAAGGTCATTTCACTGAAGGTCCAGCAGAGGGTGCTATCGGGTGTAATGTGACATAGCCTTTTGTTGCCAGGGTCATGGTAACTGCATCAGACTTAAACTGCTTAACAACATTGTTCTACAATTTAGTGGCAGATTAATCAAGGCAGAATATTTTGTTAATACCAGAAACTTTTTCATTGATAAAATGTTAAATATTATTTGTATGATAGTTTACACTGGTTTGGTCTCCATCTCTTAATCTTACCTTCCGCTTATTTAGTGCACAAAGAGAGAGAATTAAAAAGCCAGACTATTACATGACAAACCTTTATTGTTTTAATTCACACAGCTGATATTGTATTGCTGTTACTGAATATGTGAAATGTTGGAATGTATTGTAGGCCCACGTGTTTTGCAGCCACTTATAGGTCAGAGCTTACCGCATGATAAAACATGAAGATTTACAATATATTAATTGTGAGACGGCACATATCAAAGTGGCCGTTAACTACCTGAGGTCAATGTCATACTGTCTAATTAACCGGGCAGCGGCTGTGTGGTCCTACACGGCTGTGGAAGGTGGAGAGAGCAGCCGATCTCTCACACATACACACACACTCTCTCACACACACACACCACCCTTTACCCACCTTTTACTTCCTCCCATTCAGAGGCACGCACGCACTGGCTGTCTGAGTTCTTGCATAGAACACTGAGACATTCCATTTGCATGCCCTCCCCATCAAGCTGGATGCACTCAGACTGGTAATAAAAGGCATTGACCCCCTTAACCTTTATGAATTACAATTTGTGCCTGCAGCACGTCCTGTCAGAGGCCTCAGAAAAGCAGGCACCTCAGCCAGGGTGTGTGCGTGTTGTTTTGCAGTTGTTAAGGAGAGGGGAAAAGGTTTTTACAGCTCCTCGTCGGAGCTCCTGACAAGCAGGGAGGAGGCGGTCTGACAGGAGAAGCAGGGTAGGGAGGGACTGCGGCGCCGCTGATGGCTCCATGCTAATCTCCATTCCTGGATGCTGCTGCACGAAACTACTGAGACTCCTTTCTTTGTCAGGACCAAGGATACACAGCCTGGAGGGCTACAGTTCATCTGCGTTCTACCTCTGATTTCTTACTCTCCCAAACACCACAGCAGGCAGCTCATAATCCTCAAAGTATTAATTAAAGTCGATAATAATCAAACAGGCTCTTATGGAAACATCTGGCTGGGCTTTCATTCCAAGTAGTTTGAGTAAAAAAAGAAAAAATAGCTACACAAGCCTTTGTAAATCTGATGTGAGGACCATAATAACCCCAACAAAGATACCCACAAACTTGTTGACTTTCTTTGTAATGTTAATTACAAGGACAGCATGAACAGATATTAATGTCCTCCACTCTCTTTAACCCAGTACAGATGTATTATCTTTACGTATCAAGACGGGGCAGTTCAGTCCACTTTTAACCCAATGAGTAAAATACAAAGTAACGCTTTAATTCTTAAGGGGGTCTCGTTCAGGACAGAGCTTCAAAAAAATGTATTTCACAAATGACTCACATAAAACAGAAGACGCTAACTTCTGTGTGTTCCACTAGATTTTCTTAAATTAAACCTGGGCTTTAGATATAATGGTAGAACTGATACACAGGGTCCTGATGAAAAATATACGTAGGTTTACGGGCAAGTTTATTAAAAGTAAATACAACAGTAGAATGAGTCCAGGGGACGGAAGAATCTGTAGTGGTTAGCAGTTGTCCTTTGAGGTCCTTGTTTCATTTCTAGAGATCCGACACGTGTAAAGGCTGCTCTTAAAAACTCTTGTGACACATGTGAGTGTAATCTGCATTCCTCTCTAATATATCACGATTATGGAACTGCAAGTGTTTCAAAGATTAGCTACTGAAAATAACTTTTTGTTGCTGATAAACTATGTTTCACACTTTATGGTCTTGGTGGTTTTCTGAGGTTCAGAGGATACATGTAGCACAGGTTATCAGGAGAAAAGCTTTTTTCTAAAATGCAAGAGAATCTAAACTGGGTGGGAGTTGATCATTACAACAGTGTTATCATACAGCAGCTTTATTCCCTGAGCAAACTGCAGAACAAGTGGAAAGTCATGTGAAAACAGAATCCAGGTCACTTCTGTTTTTAAACATACCTCAGTCCTTTAACCTGAGTGGCTCAAACAGAAAACCTGAGATCCCTTTGTTCCCTGAGCTTTTAAGCTGATGTTCCAATAATCCTCAGTAGGAGTAGACATGGGGGGGGTGTTCTCTTATATGGCTGGAAATCATCCCACAGAAATGCAATGCGTTTCTTATCTGAAAGATTTAAAGGACATTAGCATGCACCAAATTGATTTTTTAACAAATCCATAATAACACTGATCTTTGTGCTGCTGGTGAGCGGAGCAGTTGGAAGTGGTCTAAGAAATGCTGAGGCTTGCAGAATCATTAGTCTTTTTATTTTGTGCTAAGTCTCTAACACCACGATATCCACTGGGTCACCTATGATAAGACATGCCCAGAGAAATCTTCTTTCATATTTCTGTAACAAAAGCATCACAAAGCCAATATGCAGTGGATTTTGAATAAAGTCGAAGCTGACATTGTGCTCTAACTGAGCTTTATTCCCCTCTCCTGCCTCTGTTTAACATCAGGAAATTCAGGCGGCGACTGTGTGAACAGGAGCGTGGCTGACAGGGGCAGCCGTGCGATGATTGGTTTACGGATCTGTGCTTTTTTTCTGGTGACTTCAAGGTCACTAAGATTTACAATCAAACGGCTTATGACATTTTAGTAAAAGCCACCCAGAGCTGACGACAGGAGAAGAAAACATGCTTGACCTCATACTGTGATCCATTACCAGGATGCACTGTTGTCTGTTTTTATTATAACACCTAACGGAGATTTGCACGATACTTTTAGCAGACAGAAGGTTGTTAAGGACGGCATATGGCGGGTGGATTTGATAGACAGACAGTATACGAAGAACATACCATTGTACATTAGAAGCACCAGATAAAGTGCAGTTACACACTTCCACACAAAAGAGCAATTAAATATGATTTAAAAGCCAATCTGTAATAGAAGTGTGCTGCCCCCTGTTGAATTATTAGTGCCCTATACTTACTGTTTTACAGGCTGATTTGGTGTGATGTCTCGTTTGGTTTATTTTAGTAAAATGTGTGAGTAGCAATAAAGAACAAAAAATGTGTGTACCTGAATTTGTAGGCTGTCCAACAACAAAACGACACATTAAAATAATGACTGCTTTGTAAAATGTAGCTTATTTTCCATCGACATGTCGCTCTTGAGCTTAATTTAATACCCCCAAAAAATCACTACACATGAAAAAAATAGCTGCATTCTTTGTTTCAATCATCAACAACATTTCATTATCAACCCTGGACTTGTTAGTCATAAGCTGATACTCAAGGCATGTTTACTTAGCACTCATATGGAACACTGTTGATTTTTATAGGGCACATATGGCTGCATTTTATTGTGTTCAATTAAAGCGCTTTAAAACAGGATTAACTTTTTTCGAAGCGGCAATCCATTATATAACGTCTCCTTACTCAGGAGATGTTCGGTGCGGCACGCCTGCTGCAAATGTCTCCCAAGCAGCGTTCACAGATTGGGGTGTCAAATATGAGGCTGTCACAATGATATTTAGTGAAAGAGCCCCCTTCCTGCTTTTAATGGGCCGACCTACAGCCCAGTTCAGAGAGCTAATAAAGGCGGTCTGGTGGAGGTCCTGGAGCTGCACAATGTCACTCACAGATCCCCAACTCAGCAAGATCCGGAATGCTCAATTAGTTGCTTTTATAGGCCCCATTAATATGCATTAACTCCCTCTCTCTCTCTCTCTCTCTCTCTCTCTCCAGTGTAAGAGTTCAGACAAACAGCCGCTGCTGGCAGCATATCAGCTAGGTAACACTTTGTTTTTTAACCTTTTCTGAAACATCTAGGGTTTTTGCTTATAAAAGTCTTAAAGCAGCAGAATTAAGATACAGTCAATTCATGGGAAAATGCAGCGGTGAAATAAACCAAAGTATGAGTACTCGAGTACTGTTCTCATGTACAGATCTGATGTGTTGTACTTCACTGGATTAAATCCACTTTAAACTTCTACTACACCTCATTCCAGAGGGACACACTTAAGATCTGGAAAGTTAACCAATGAATCCATCGAATGAAGAAAGAATGATCCTGCAGCTTGTTTGGTTAAACTTTCATTGTTTCATTACTTTCCCCCCTGAATACACCACATTTGAACTGGTCAGGACTTCTTAAATGTAAATATCTAATGCTTTGTAGGTCATATATATTAAAATACTGAATATTTGGAGCACCTGATGGCCTAGTGGTCGGTTGTGCGCCCCCATGTTCAAGGCTATAGTCCTCGAAGCAGACGGCCCGGGTTTGACTCTGACCCTCCACTCCTTTCCTGCATGTCATACCCCACTCTCTCCTCACGATTTTAAACTGGATCTACTGTCCCCAAAAAAAATGTGAATATTGTTTTTGGTTTTGGACTTCAGTTTAGAAAAGATGTAGAGATGAATTGGTAGTTCAGCTATGACTTCTTTGCATTCATCTGAAAGCTATGAGTAGGTAGTTACCTTTACGTTAATATGAAACATGACACCATGTCAATCACTGAGTCCTTTTTATTCTTAACCTTTTGATACTATAGGTACATACAGTAGTTTTACAGTGTAATGTTGTATCTGGACACTTCCTCCACCACTGTCAATACCCATTTTAAAACGTGAAATGAATATTCAGACCTTTAGCTCTAGTGGAAAAACCCCAGAAACATCACACACAACACAACAGTTATAGGGAAGCACAACATTTACATAAAACATTTACATATGATCACTGAGCCTGCCTCGGCTCCGCTCCGCTCCTGAACCAAGACAACAGATAGCTCAGGACAGAAACCAACACAATCTGGTACCACTCCTCCCACACAATAAAGCGATCTGGCACACAGCAAGCTGAATCAATCATGGCACTTTATTATCCTGTCACTAGTCTGCTTCCTGCACGGGTGTTTACCCTGTCCATGGCCCTGCAATTGTGGCTGTTCAGTGTACATTAAGACAGACATAATTGAGAATGTGGGCGGCCGAATGTGCAGGGCTCAAACTGTTGTCATTAATCTGTCATATTGTGGAGAGTCACAGCAGCAGTGACCTATAGGAGGCACGGCTGATGGCGCTTTGTTGCTCATGGCAAAGGGCCTCACCTATTTTAAGTTTATTGGTTTGCCACCAACGGAGAGCCCAAAGTGTAATCTGTAGCCCAACCTCTGACTTCAAGTTCTTTGCTGTGCTGCTAATCCATGTTAGGTGTTTCATGAAGAGTAAGGACTCCGTTAAAACTCGTCAACTCGATTATATGGTGGTATTCATGATTTGAGTGATTAAGAATCAGACTGTTTCTAGTATTAACGCTCTATGATAAGTTTTAAAAAACCCAGCTGAGGGAGCACTCGTGTCCAGCATTAAAAAAGCATTATACAAAATTCTAAATTATAAAGGCAATCAATTCGAATTAATTGGTAAGCCTCCAGGTAGCAGCAGATTCTTTATAAATTACATGACTGATGGAAATTTGCCTTCACACTTTGTATAAATTAAAGCTCTGGAAAAGCATTTTAAAAAATAACAAGACACAAATGAAAGCAATCTTACTGGTGGAAAAGGTGCTTTTTACAATCACACAACATATTAGAAATAATGACTAAATCTTGCCTCAGCGGCCTGTTATTAATTACCTGGCAAATAGGAGCTGTCTGTTTTCAGACCGGGGGTAGAGCGGTGGTGAGAGATCACCAAAGAAAATTAATCAGCAATCAAAGTGCATTTCTATCATCATAATTCTGATGTTCAGCATCACCTTTACTGGAATGGCTCACGACCAATCCTACGTTATATTAAGTGGCTCAATTTGCTGCTGCTCATATTTTATGCTTATGTTGCATTACAGCAGCGTCACACATGTATCTGCATCCTTTTCATTTCTGGTTGTTGGGACGTGATTTATCAGACGTGAAAATATGAGAACGCTGCGATGAAAGTGAAAGTGATAGTTGAAGACAACGTAGCTCCTAAAGAGGGATCTGTTGTGTATATGTGTAAAGCAGCATGATAGTTTAACACCATATTAACACAAAAACAGCAGCAACAACACTAAGCAACCTACGAGGTGTTTTTTTTTCTTCTTCACACATCATGAATACGTTTTATCAAGCTCTGATTTCGTTCTGCAAAAATGTACAAATCAGTTCAATCTCACAGAGGATGTGAGTATCTGGCTCTGTGTCTTTAGAGTGTGGCTTCTTTTATAGCAAGGAGTGGGGGGGGGGGGTGTTATATCAGCCTGGAGACCCATAAGTTATGAAATGTCAGGATCCTATGCATTCTAATTGAGTGTGGAACAGTTAATGGCTGTGGAAATTCAGCCACTTGACGTCTTATTCCCCCGTGTGCCGTTTCGCAGCCGAGGCCCATGAGCCTCAATTAAATGACAAAATGGGCCCATTCTTGAAAATAACAACAATAAAAACACAAGCCTATATGGCAATAATATCAGGTCTCACCTTGAATCAACAATGGTCACAGCTTGCAAATGACTAAATGGAGACACCAGGGTTAGAGCGCACAGAGGGGGGGGGGATACAACCTTGATATGGGAATATACCTGGGCTGCAACTTACATTTGTGTCATTATGGGTTAATCGTTTGGGCCATGAAATATCCAATTTAATATCCTCATTTGTAAAAACAACAGTATTTTTTTTAGCTCAATATAAAGGAAGCTGACATTTAAATATGGAAATCAACAAGTTAGTATCTTTACATTCAACTTCATCAAATGATAATCACAATTAGTTTCTGTACATAGACTCTTGTTTTTCAGCTCCTTACTGTCAAACACTATATTTATCTCTGTTTAAGGGATTAATAAAAAGAAAAAAGGTACTACTTTAACTTTAAGCTGACCTACAACTCAGCGTTGTCCACTGGACCCACAGGACACAGCACAAGCTTTCAGACACAGGTCTACTTTTCCTGCTAAACTAGATCATGTCCCAGAATATACCCCCCAGCCCCCCCCTCCTTAAAACTCAAAGTTACCTGTGGGTTCCTGAGTAAAACTTTTAAAATCCAGAATCAATAAAGCCTAAACCTTTTCCCATTTTCAGCAGATGTCTGCAATCTATAAATACACATGGAGCATGTCCTATTAAATCCTGCGATATGGTGAATGGCTAAATATTGACCCAATCCTGATTGGAGTGGATTTTTTTCACACCCTTGCTTATTGTTTTTATGACTCTTTGACTTTAACCTCTTTACTGTTTCACTGACTTCACGCAACAAACAATAGCTTTTCAATAATTCAATTTATAGCTCGCCATAAATGGAATTCAAAGGACAATGCTGTTGCAAATGAACACGGACGAAGCGCTCGGCTCCAGCAACACCGCCAGAGGAAAGAGAGAATATTTATTTTATGGTTGCCTCACATTCCCATTAAAAGGAGGAAGCTACATTTCCAAGCGCGTGGTGTAAATGTAATATACAGAGTTAAGAAGAGACAGATGGTAGAGTGAAACTCTCATGTGGCAAAGCTGTGCAATGGTACCATTGCAGCCAGCACCAATGTTGAAAATCCTCCCAACACCATCCAAGGCCAGATTACATCTATTAATACATGTTCATGTGTGTCCATCACGTGCCTGTTTACACACATGTTCATGCGGGCAGTCTGATCCTCATCCACACGAGGCCACACCTTATTCATCAGTTATAGTTAGGGCCAAAACACAGAGAATTGAGATAAGGGAATGGATCTAAGACACAAGCACAGAAATGAATTACCCTCCTATTTATTTATCCAGGCCTCTCTGTCAATCACAGCAATAATCAGAACTAACTCATTCAAATTTTGAGAAAATGAAGCATGCATTCCGCCCAATTTTCAATTTGGAAGTGGCAACTATGGCCATGATGAATGTGTGAATAGTCCATCTTCCTCCTCTCATTTCTCCTAACCTTTCCTGACAGCTTAGATATTGCCTACCTGGTAATTTGCTCAACAATAATTGTTACTGTGAGATTTCCCCCCCAGCCTTTAACAAGGATTCTTAACACCCTCTGTAGGTGACAAAATGCAATTACAAACACAAGTGCCCCATCGTGACGGGTCATCAGCAGCTGCCACCTCCATTCCCCAACCCCGACTGGTGTCATTAATGGAAAAACAAAAGATATGCAGACAGATTCTGCAAACATTTGCTGCGAATAAAACATTAATTAAAAGACATGAAGCTGTTTTATTGATTAACAACATCAGTGATTAAAGTGTACGGCTGACATTTTTTTCCACGCTTGCTGTTTTGTTTCCTCTCAGAGATCATTTATTTGCCGCGTGGCCCTGTTTATTGATAAGCGTGTTTGATGAATGCAGATGCGGCTGTTTGGAGAGTGGGCGTGCTGATGGAGCGATCATATTGTGCAAAACACCAGGCTCGGGCAAGAACAGCTGTTGCCGCTCCATCCGCTGGGACGCCATGTTTCACCAGCATCCCGAGTGCACATGCAGGCGTGCCGCTGTAAAACTGCAACCAACATACTCACAGCGTTCTAACAACTCTATGAATTTTATGACACATCACCACAGCTCTCACATCTCTGTCCAGCACTAAAACCTTAATTGTAGGACTAATTGCTACGGCTATATTCATCTCTGTGGTAATCCTTTGGTGATTACATTTTGTGTTCAATACCAGGCTTATCCTTTAATTAAAAGGATTATTAACCTTTAAAACAGAGCCATGTGGGATTAAACCCTGAACTGTAAGTGTCAAAAGCTTTTTTTTAAACAAAAAAACAAAACAAGCTTGGAAAGCGGTGCATCATTTCAATCATAATCAGGAGACTGTGGGCTGGTCAGAAGGCTCATAGCTGCACTTTAAGTTAGCCTTTTTAAGATGCTGACTTACAACAGCAATAAACCATCATCCATATCTCCTTCCAATTAAGTCCACAGAATGCTGACACATTACGCCTGGGCTAACAATCGCTGCACAAAGATGGATAATGATACTGCTCTTACCACAGAGAGTCTAAACATGGTGAGAACAAGGTGAAAGGGTGAAGGAGTCAATGCTAAAAAAAACAAAAAAAAATCATAGAGGGAGATCTTCACCTCAGTAGCAGGTGAGATCAAAGTTCAAAGTCAGCCTAAGTGGAGCGTGATGGAAAATCATTGCAGATCTTGGAAAAGAAAGAAACGTCTTCAGTCAATGAAGGGAGTAGTAGAGAGGGTGATGCGGTCAGGGTCTGATGACAAATCATTGATCTAAGGAGGGCCTCTTCATGTACACCTGCGTGAGAATCTGTAAGTAGAAACCAAGCAGCAAGATCATTGGCGCATTGTAGCTATCTGTTCACCAGGAGAACTTTATCTCTTTGCATGTTTCTATATTTTGCAAATTATGTAAATATATTATTTCTAATATCATTATTGGGCCCAAAACTTCTCTTCAGAAACTAACAGGGGAAGTCACTGACACTATGTCCATGTTTTACAGCCTATGGGAGTAACTCTGATTAGCATGAAAATAAATGGATTTAAGAGATTTGGAGTTGATACCATCAGTGACTTGGCTTCTGCAGCTGTTGTAGCCCAATTTGTCTGATCAATATCGGCCCTCATCAATAATGTAATGGAACTATTTGGTACCAATGAGCCTTGAGTGAAAGCCCGAAATGCTCAACCTCCCTGAAGCTGAGTCAAGCAGTTAGTATCAAGCGCTGTTTGCCCATGCCAAAGCCACGCTGCATTATCCAGAGCAAGTCTTCATTTGAATGTCCTAATTAGTTAATTAGTTGGTGGTTAAGGATGATATGAGCATCTCATCAATCTCTCTATCTCTAAAAATAAACACCCAGGGACGGCGGTGGTGAGTCATTAGAATACTGATGACTGTGGGAAGTGTCTGTGAGGATTAGAGGTCTGCTTCTGACACTCCATATTTCCACAAACCGCCCGGCTCCATAAAGAAGACTAAGGGGCCATTGCTTGTGAGCATTGTACGGATGACAAGCCAAGCATGACATAATGAGTTTACAGAAAGTCTGAAGAGTTCAATTAATGTTTTTTCATGCGTAGTGTTTGGGATCCATTTACTTGTTTATCACTGATGGAGGCAAAATGAGAATTAAACGTGAGAATGAAAGTTGTTTTCATAGCCGCAAAGTATCATTAAACCGATTTTTTAAGTTGGGTTGCAGGAATTACTAATCAATCATCAATATTTATACCCTACAAAGGCATGCAGCCAGCTTGGAACCTGTCTGAAGAAGTCATCTGGGGTAAGACTGAAGCTATATACTGCTCAAGTGGAAACCTTCAGTGTTTCAAATGAAGCCAAAGCAGAAGTGTAAAAAAAAAAACTGCAGTTCCACAAGTGTCCACTTTAGGCTGGTTCCAAAAACCAAGGAATCCCCATTAGGTTCCATATTATAACGCCTTTTTTTAATGTAGAAATAAACGTGTTTCTAGCATTGTTCATAAAAACGCTTAAGGTCTCTTAGACGATTTCTTTATTTGTAAAAACTGTATGGAGGATGAATTCATTCATAACACATCTGTTCTGATGATACTAAGGCTGAGAATGATGCATGAATAGTCCTTATTAGGAGTATGGCTGAGTTGATTGACTACTAGAGGGTGCTTTGTAGCTGTTTTTAGCTGGAGGATTAGGCTCCACCTCTTTGCATGTTTCTCATTTGATCGAGATAGCAATTACGATATGGCAACTGCCATTGTTGGCTTCATAACGCCTCTTCAGAAACCAGTGGGTGACATCACTGAGGCTACCTCGATGTCATTCCCCACTCCCTCTCTCCCTAGTTTCCGATTCTATCCACTGTCCTGTCTCTATAATAAAGGCATAAAAGCCCGAAAACAAATCTTTAGAAAGGAGTATACATCTCAGCATGGAATCAGGAATACTTCCAAAAACCATAGTCTGTGAACACAGTTCATCTCTACCATGCAAAGAGAACACTGTATAACCAGATCCAGAAACTCTCTAATTCAGGTCTACACTCCCCCCCTTCGATCTGCAGAGTCCCTCTGTACCTTTAAGAAAAAGCTAAAGACCCAGCTCTTTCAGGAATACCTACTAACTTAACTTAATGATGATGATCTCGATAGTATTGATGTAATGATTGTAATGATGATGGTTTTTGTTTTTGTTTGAAAACAACGACGTATAAGATGGTTTATATACTGATTAGAGTCTCAGACCGGCAGTTCATGTTGTGCCTTGCCTCTGGGCAATGCCTTTCAGCACCTGTGTGTCCAATCGGACTCAAAGCTGATCGTTCGTCCTTACTGACATTGTTCCTTTATTTTTCCTTGATCCTTGCTTGTGTTGTTCTTACTCTCTGATGTACGTCGCTTTGGATAAAAGCGTCTGCTAAGAAAAAAGAAAAACAAAAAAAAAGAAACGCTGTTGCCTTCTCTGGGTCTAGGCTGATTTAAAATGAACTGAGGCAAAGTGAAAAACTGTCCTGAGGTCTGGCGAGTCAAATTTTAATCTCTGTTTGGAAATAATGGACAGTGTGTTCTCTGGGCAAAAGAGGAGAGGGACCATCCATGTTGTTATCAGAGAACAGTTCAAAAGCAAGCATCCGTGATGGTATGGGGGGTGTATAACTGCACATGGCATGAGTAATCTGCACATTTGGGAAGGCACCATTAATGCTGAACCATATATACAGGTTTTGAAGCAACATAAGCTGCCAAACAGACTTCTCTTTCAGTGAATGCCTTTCTTATTTCAGCAAGACAATGCCAAACCACATTGTGAACCTATTACAGCAGCATGGCTCCGTAGTAAAAAAAGACTGTCGATAAACTGGCCTGCTGGCAGTCAGACTTCTCACACTTTGAAAATGAAATGAGTCTGAATTGTTGAACAGCTGAAATCCAACATTAAGCAAGAATGGTACAAATGTCCACTTTTAAACTTACAGAAACTGGTCTCAGTTCCCAAAACACTTACAAAGTATTGTCAAAGAAAAAGAGATACAACAAAGAGGCAAACACTACATGGTCCAACTTTGTTTTAAACGTTGCTGGAATCAATTTCAAAATGGGCAAAAAAATCTATGACATTTCTCAGTTTCAACATTTAATGTTTGGTCTTTGAGCTATTTTTAATTAAATATGAAGTTTCAATGTTTCCCAAATCATCACATTCTGTTATTTTATTTAAAGTTTACAGAATGTCCCAAATATATTGAACTCAGGGTTGTGGTAAAGTTGGACTTGGAACAAATACTGTAGAAAAAAGTAACAGCATGCAGATAAGAGTTTGCTCCTCATTTCTGCAGTGGAGCAAAAAGAAAAAAAAGGCTGAAGAGAGGGGAGAAGAGGAGGAAAAGATAGGTTAAAAATAGTTAGCATTTGGCAGCATATGATTGAGTTTCCAGGGCTCTGAAAATTCACTCTAATTATTCAACGGTATCCCACTGTCATCCTCCCCTATATGCATTCCTTTGCGTGGAAGTACAAGTGACTCCAGCTAATATACATAATACTGCTACTTAATTGGCACGGATCGGGTGAAAGTGGGCTAGGAAAACTCCTCAGAGACTAATAGGGGCACATATCATCGGCTCCATCAGAACAGTAGTCCCACAGGTGATAGAAGTCAGCAAATATTTCATGAGCTGTGCTATCAGAGTAGCTCACCTCTGGAGTCCTGTGCACTATTCTGCGAAGAACACTTCCCAAACTGTTCTGCTGTCAGGTGTATTTATAGCAGGCGTGCCGATGACTGATGCTAATGCCTGGGAAATTATGCAGTGCACTACTGCTGTCATAACAATATGTTAGACTTAAACAGGAAGGTTAACTAAACTAGTCATTTAAGTTATAAGTGGGGCACTGGCGTTTGTCTGCGTCCACAGTTATGGATAAAGCTTGGTGTTGCAGAAAGTGTAATCAGTTTTCATATACACGGCCCTAGATTTAGCCGGGTGTAGATTTAAATCATTTGGTGTTATAGGGTCAGATTTGCAGAACAGCTAAATGGGGAATCGGGTTTAATTGGCATTGAAAAAAGAAGAGTCAGAGGTCATCCTTACGCCAGAAGCTGAGGGGAATAATTGAAATTGTACATAAAAAAAGATTAACAGTAACGGATAGTGTGTTAAAAATAGAAATACTGCATTTAAAAAAAGAACACATTACACATGGGGGTGTAAGAATGATTTAAAAATACTTATTTTTAACCACAAAGATAAAAAATGATTAAACTAAAACAGAAGAACAAATTTAAGATGTTTGTGAAACTTAGGCACATTGTGTGTTTGGGACCTTTTTGTGTAAAAAGTGTTAGACCTCAAAACCAGGAATATTGTCTGATGAAGTTGTTTACTGATCAAACCAAAACCTCTACACATGTAAACCCTTTAACATGGTGGATCTGTAACAGTGACAACAGCCAGCTAGCACTGAAAGAAAGGGATTTGAGGATACTTTGCAGAACTAGGTGCAATCTGGAGTGTCATATTTAGCCGCTTTGACTGCTCTGAAGAGGTTATTTCAGCAGCTTTAACAAGTTGTGTTTAGTTCAAGTGTGCAACACAGCGTTATAAATAGCGTTGATTAAACTATACTTTGGATTTTGGAGAAGACGGTTTGTTTTTAGCGTGAGTCAGTGTTGTTAGCATTGGTCGACTCCTACTTTCAGTTTGTTGTCATAAGGCCAAAAGATTCACAGTAGCTTTAAACTTAATGATGTAATCAATTCTGCATGCTAATGCATTTATTTTAGTTGACTGTATTTAATAAGACTTCGTTTTTATGGATGTAACCTGTTTAAAAACACATATTTCTTTCAAGAATCCTCAGAAAAAGTGCGAGTTTTGATTTGTTTTAGAAAGATGCCAAGAATAAAATAAGAAACATTTATATATACAGCTTTAAAAAATAAAAGTGATTCAGAAAAGAAATATTGCAAAATGCTATTCATAGTGGAGACTATCTGACACTGAATCAAATGTGGTTTGTTCTCTGATTACTTACAGGAGCATTTCACATTCTGCTTCATCAACTACAGTGTATGCTTAAGTGCTAACATGGAGCTTAAACATGTAGAGACTGCTTCATCAACCAAGCAATCTCCTATCAACTCAGTGTATTCCTACAGGACGAGGCCCTTTCACCTTTCTTAAATGGATGTAGACCACCACAAACATCGAAATGATTGGTCCCTTCCCCCTCAGCTGGTGATCAGTGCGGTCAGAAAGCCTTATGGTTGAAACCAGAACCTTCAGAAACGCCACACTCAATAGTAGAACAGCATCATAATAAAAGGCTCACACTATATCAAAACAAATTGTGGCCACTAAAGGAATCAATTTTTGACATTTCACCTCCATCTATAGAGTTCACTGACCCTGGCTCGCAAATTTACAGCTCCGTGTAGCCTCAATCAAAGTGTTTGTCGGCGACGCATTTTGTCGAAAGTTTTAGTGTAACACGTTGCAGATCATGACATGTATGGATTTAATGGGCCCTTGAGCCACCCTTATACCTCATGTCACACACACAGGATAAAGATTGTAGCTCTCAGTGTAGTAACACAGGTGGAGATTTGTGGATGAAACCCCCATTTCTAATCTCAGATCTATTACGGTGCTTCTGAATGAATCATCAAAGCTATGGATGTCACTCGGGGCTAGTTAGCTGCATCCTGCGGTCAATAACAATTTCTGATGGGGTTTGTGAGAGTGGTCACAAATGGTAACTTTTTACGAATAATGAAATGTTGTGTTAAAATCTAGATGTACAGAGATTACATTCAGGGGCCTTACATTCAGTTCATTATTTTCTTGTGTTTGTATAACTACACGTGCACAAGGCTGGAAAGTCATGTCAGCAGTAAGGAAAGGAACAGATACCAGCAAACAGGAAACAGAAAGTATAATCCTTACACTTTCTTTTCCCAGGAACAAACACAAAGCACCAGCTAGTATCTTTTTTTCTGAGAATCAGAGAGAGCAAGAACTACTCAAGCTGAGGATTCCCTGTAAGCAGCAGAGATGACTTTTCTCCATCGCGGTGAGAGGTGGTTCGACTAGCCCGGGGAGAGGGATCATGAGTACAATATTGACTTTAAATTACAGCAATAGCTGCTGCTCATGCTGTCTCAGGACCATGCTGCGGATCAAACACAAAGATCAGGCCAGGATTAGGAGAAAGCCACTGACAAGCGTCAAGCCGCCTCTCTGCTGCGGCAGCACGTGTACTCACACAGCACCTCCCAAATCTCACACTAAGCTCTCCTCCGCCTCTCAACATGTAACACGCAGACCTAACAGTCGCCTGATTTGAATTTCAAAGCCAAAATTGATCACAAACAAAATTATCTAAACACAAGGGTTTAAGGTGCTTGGCTGGTGGTGTGTGTGTAGACTTTGTCAAGGGAGATCTATTCTGAGGACTTGAGGGCGGCTGTGTTTCCTCCCTGATGTTCAAGACTCTCACGATTACTTACAGGATACAGCCTTGCTGTTGCAACGCCTTGTAACTGGGCTTTTATTTTCCTTTTCCTGGCAGTTAAACACAAATAACAGCATGGATGATGTGCCGGGACTCATTGTCTGTGCTCAGGGAGGAGTGCAGGATATGACTGGTGTGATAAATGATCGCGCCTTGTGCCTGGCGTGACAAAGAAACTGCGGCACAATCTGCATGTGCTCCATCCTTTCGCCATCATTAGGTGTAATTGGGACTCATGGCGAGGCGTGTTCTTTTTCTGCTGTGGAAGTATCGGGGAATGGTGCTGGAACTCCTAATAGGACAAGTTACAGAAGGTAGACACGTCCAGGCCACTGCTACAGCACTTCAAAAAGTATGTCCCCCGTATCACACAGCTGGACTTAATGGAAGCTCAACAGATATGTGCCTGTGTCAAATCTCATTAACTCTAATGTCAGACCTACTCAATTGTCATGTCAAACTACGCTTTTTGCTGTTGACCTTCAGAGTGTACACACAGAGGCTGTTATTGGCACCTGTCTGAGGCGGGTGGAGCATGCTCCTGGAATCTAAACACAGGGCTTATGCAAAAAAAGAAAATCGTGACATCCATCTAGGCACTCATTACATTTGCTGCATGTAAGTTTTAATGCTGATGCATGTGGACTTGGCACCATTTTATTACAAGGTTAAAATCTGACTCACAAGTTCTCATGCAAAAAATGTTTTCCTGCAGCACTATTTTTCATTTAATGACAAATCAACGCAGTTAAAAATAAACAGTAAGCTTGGACAAAACTAGCAATGGAATAATGCAAAGAGGAAAATGTGCATGTTTCCTGTTTGTCAACCGAATACTCAGAAAGCCTCACATGCATTCTCTAAATGCAGCACAATAAGTTCTATCAGCAGCAGCAGGAACACAAAGTCTTTGTTTCATGACCTCCGCCTGTATATCCTTTCCCCTCCTTTCGAATCAAAGCCCCCACACCATCTTTAGCATTTAGAATTAATTGCACAGTTATCCTCAAATTAATTCCTAACTGTTTTACAACACACAGAGAGAAAAGGGCAAACCAATTATTATTCTGTTTTCACCTTACAGAGGGGGATATTATGCAAATGATCTTCTCTACATGAGAAGGAAAAGGGGCTTTATTTTCCTCAGCAGATGCTGCCTAGACAGTCTAGCATTCTGTGGGGGACAGAAAGTGGGGATGCTGCGAAGATCTGATCGCTCCACCTGGCTTCCTACTGACTCCATATCCAAGCAATAATAGAAAACACACTGATTAATTATTTATTTGAAAGAATCTTTTTTTTCTTCTTCATTTCAAGCTGGACATGTAAGGTTAAAAGGAATGTTCCAGGTGCTGTCTGGAAGTATTTTACAACTTCTGTGCTTACGAGCTAGAGGTGTTTCTTGATGGAAGACAAAGTCCCTCGGCTATGCAGACCTGCAAAATGTTTTATTTGCTTCTTTCCCAGGAAGAGAATACACATGAAGAGCGCACAGTGAGCCTGTGAGCCAGACATCACGATGTGGCTGACAGGATGGCAATGCCGGGTTTCAGAGAGGACAGGGGGCATAGCACCTCCCTCAGCTGTTCCGCACTTCTGACCACAGCGAGTGTTTATTAATCTGAGACCTTGAGACCTCGTAGAAGTTGCTGAATGAAAACTGAAGAAAGAAAAAACAGAGACACGCAGCATTTTCAACTTCTTAGCAGTCAGGGGCCATAATGCTTTGAAACGAGCTGCTTAAAAATCAGCTTCTTCTTTCCAAGGTAGAACAAACCGAAGCTTTAATGAGCTGTGATGATGAGTTGAGGTCAAAGCGCTTATCGTCTTTACAAATCAGGAGAAGATGTGCTCATGGAAATAAGCTCCCATGAGTATCCATCATCACCTCAAAAAACTGCACGCAGTGGCGCAGCTCCAGGTGCTCGAGCAAATTGGGGCTTTCGATGTGGAATGGATCAAACGCCGGCTCAATATTCATTATTCTTTCTGACTGTGATCTGCCGCAGATCCGTGAGCGGGTGAGGGTAATTGTGTACCTCATTGTGCGCGTGTTTGGACCAAACTTAATCATGATGTCAGGCTGTTAATAAAAGGTTATTAAAGGAACAAAGATCCAGGTTTTACATATGTTAGGCAGGGGAGGTCTCGGGAACCCCTGTCTCTGAGGTAAACACGGGCCTTCATGACAAATGATGCTCATGCTGAGATCAGATAGTTAACAAGAGATCCCCTTATTAACCAGGTCTGCATAGATAATTGGCACTTGAGCCTCACATTTTGAATCTGGCCTGAGCAGTGTCATTTATCAAGAAGCCGAGCGTGCTGTCAAGGCTCCATAATAAGCTGCAGTAACTGATGAATCAAGATTAGGCAGATAGATTGAGAATGAAGGAGGAGAAAATGGGACACAGCCGCGTGGCAGGGGGGCTTAGCTTGATTTTCATGACATTTAAAGCGGTATTATTCCTAACATTGAGGGAATCTATCCTGCAGTAGAAGCTATAGCTGTAAAATAGCTTCAACTCAACAGCATCATGATGAAGAATCGTAATCTAGACTGCAACACTTTGCTCTAATCTGCATACTGTGTGTGTAAACTGTTTAAACCTGGAGAGGCAGAAAATTAAGTGATGTTTTGGTTTAACACTTTAAAATCCAGCTTTGGATATTTGAGTTATACATAATATACTCAAACATGTTACTTCTACAAATACAGAATTCAAATTAATGATATGCTTAAAAAAACAAGTGTTTATCAACGCAGTCCATTAATCACTTTGTAAATCCCCAGAAGGTTAATTAGTGACAAATGTGATTGGAAATGACTCATTCAGATCATTCTCTGGTGGAGGTGATACATTTCAGGGTCGGTTTTTTTTGGTTGAATATCAAAGTTAACTACATTTTTAAAAGCACCTCCAATATGTCACCTTGGGGCTAACACCAGTCGTTAGTTGGAGCCATACGTTAACATTGCTTTTTTTGTTGCCTTACATAAATATAAGTCATACAAAAAGGACAAGAGAGAGATTGCTGCATGGGGTTCACTAACAACTATTGTTCACAGTTTGAGTAAATTGTTGTTGTTACACAATATAATTGGAATTAGCGAAACAATGCAGGAGCACATTAAGCCTATTACTGCTGTACAACAATATCAATCAAAGCAATTATAGCAGATACAACTGCCCCATCAGAGGGACACAATTAGGTGCATTCAATCCAAACTCACCCGTTTCCACTGCTTAGTAAGTGGATCATTAATATGACTGTAAATGTGTATGTGTGTTGTCATGTGTGTGTGCACCACCCCTCTTTTTTATCTCACTGGTATAGAAGTGTAGATAATTACAGATGATGGGCCGGTGATCAGCTGCAGGTATGGGAGCCACCTCAGGCCTCGCCCAGCCTCTCACCTCCAGCACTCCCCTGCTCCGTCAGGCATGTTTGGCAGTGTCTCCTCTCCCCAAGTCTCCAGCTGTCCAGTGGGGTGCGCCAAGTCACAGCAGGAACGCCTGCCTCTCCTCCATCTATGGCCCATCTCTTTCTAGGAGTGTGTGATGCGAGTGTGTGTTTGGGGTGGAGGGGGTTGTGGTGGTGGTGGTGGTGGAGGGGGTCGTCTCTGTACTCACATTACTCGCAAGCAGACGGAGCATGCTGCCAGCACCCAGCATGTCCGCCCACACGCCCCTGCCCTGCCGGTTAGACCTCACGGTTGGAGGAGATGATGGAGAGAATCTGGGATCCAGGAGGGGGGTGGATCCAGAGGAATCTGAGAGACTGAGAAAGACAGACAGAAGCTCAGAAGCTTACCTCCATCCCACAGGCGATCCTCGGACAGCTCAACCTGATATGGTAGTCTGAAGTCTCCTTGTTGGGGTTCTTTTGGGAGGGGTGATTTTGTAAAATGACAGCTAGATCATTTGTTTGCTTTTGTATTATCACCTCCCTATTTGACTGCACTACAAAATCTACAGAAGACCTTCTCTGTGAATTAGATAAACGTTTATTTTGATGTAAACTATATAACTTCAAGTCATTATTGTGAAGCACAGCACTAGATAGTTAACATTTGTCAGCCCAGCTGGCTTTACAGGAGTAATTAATGACACATATTTACAAATACGAGCAAAGTAATTGGTCCAAAACTAAATTTAAGAAGCACTCCTTTTGTGCTTGATGTCAGACTATTTACAGCATTACTAGAATACGTGACTTTTTTTGGAATACAAAGAGAAGAAAAAGGCATTTAAGCTTTTTTTTTGTAGATGTAGCAATTAGTCATTTATTAAAGTTGGTGAAGAATCGTTGCAGAAAAATATTTTAGACTGCTTAGAAGCACTTAAAAAAGTAGTTCTCAGCTAATGTTAATCATGAACACTGGGACCCACTCCCAACAACATCCAAACACAAGTAAGTATGGCTCATTACTAACAGCCGGCATTACTTTCATGTGCCCACAGGGGGCTCTAGTGTACCACATATTTTACGGCCCAGGCTCTGTTAAGCGGCTACTTAGAGACCAAGGCACTGATTGTGTTGAGGCTAGACCTTTTGAACTGCCGTGCTGTACGATTGATATAAACATTAACCAAGCTTTTGCACAAATCAGAACATTAGCATGCTGTAATAGTGCAAATTAAACAAAAATAAAACAGGGATGTAGTCACAGTGTAATGTACTGCTTCAAAGTGGTGAAAAAGCTGAAAGCCTGAGTGAATACAGAGCTTATCCTGATTCAGTTATTTCTGACTACAAATATGTGCGTGTGTGTGTGTGTGTGTGTGGGTATAAGCGTGTGTGTCTGTATGAAATTCCAAGGTGGTGAACAGTACTTGATGAGCTAGCTCTGGAGACCTCTGAATTTTAATGATGTTGGAGATGATATTGTGTGTCCTTCAGCTTGTTATACTGACACAAGCACTCCATAAATCATCATACCTAGCTATCGTAAAATCAATATCAAACTGCTACCTCAGCGCTAACCCGTAATAAGTTTTTCAGCCGTCTAACAGCTTAAACTTTGCTGTAATGCCGTTCGACCTATAGGTTAAGATCAGAGCATGCTTAATTTGTTTTGTAATAGAGACTTTCTAATCCTTAATGAAGCGCCTATTAGGGAGGCTTTTGTTGGCACATTGGTGATCAGTTGGTGGAACAGCCATTGCAATTAAGTTTGAATCTTTGTCCTGAAGCAAAAAAAAAAAGGGAAGAGAAAATGAAAAAAAAGGAGGAAGGGAAAAAAGGAAAAGCCTGAACGGTCAATAAATGTTAATCCAGTCAGAAGTCGTTCGTGCCTTTGAACAGGACTCACGCTGGTTTTTTTCACATGCACTTGTTTCATCCTTCCCTAAGAGAGGCTATCCCTAAAGGATACTGCCACTGATCCTGAGACCAGACTACCACTCACTAATAAGAGCCCATGTGTAAACAATATAGTCTACATTAAACACATTAGTACTAGGCTTTGTGTGAAATAAAAGCTGTGGATTTATTCACAGAAATGGCTCTTAAGCATGCAGTATGTTTGAGTGGCAAAAGGTTTACGGTCAGTTTAAATCAATCCAAGGACTATTAGCTTTTTATGGCTTTAAACAAGTAAGAGCTACTTTCTTCTATTACTCCTGTCTTACTTTTTGCACCTAATTGATCTCTGCATGCCGTATTCAGGGAGTAAACAAGATGCAAATGACTGAAGAAAACTGAAAATGACAAGCCTCATGTTACCTTGCAGGGTTGTTGTTTTTTGTTTTTTTTTAGAATCATAGCTATAACTGGGGCAGCATTTCAGAGACACACAACATATGTAAAAGCCTTTGCACAAGAGAGAAGCCATTGCCACAATTTCTGAAGCGTAAACAGCTTATGAAAGTCAAATGGATATGTGGCATAATCTGACACGGCGAGTCGCTGCTTCAAAAACATCCCTAACAACCCACGATGCCAGAAAACAGCGACAATGGTTGCATGTTTTGAAACGCTCCACAGGTGATCGAAGTATAATGTCTGCCAGGCGCAAGTGGACAAATTAAATAAGTTAGTGAGAGTATAGATGATTTCTCTTCGTTTTTTATTTGAAGCATAACGTGCTAATGAACAGGCTTAGGACAAATGCTGTATATTTCATGAGTGTCAGCTTTGAGTTTACACTCCAGCGGGTGCAGCATTTACAAAAAAAAAAACATAAAAGGTTGACATGGGTCACAAGCCCAAAATTTCAGTTTCCAAAGATTTAGCATTAAATCAGCGCCACCATCAGCCTGTAACTCATGTGTTTTGGCAAATGGAACACCCACATACCCACGGTTTGTAAGGCTGCTGACGTTGGCTGTGATTTACACGCAGTAAGAGGTGGTGACCAATTGTCAGAGGTCTTGCTGTCTGACCCTGAAACATCTGTGTTTAGGGTCTGCTGCTGATTACACTGCAGACAGGCAGCTAAAGGGACAATATTAAACTTGCACTAAAGTGGCCTGAGAAGTGTTTGGCTTGCAAGAATGAACATGTTATTGTCATACTGTGTCAAAAATACTTCTTAAAAAACAAATCGAAGTTACTTTCTGCTGTCATGTGCTGGATCTGTGTTCTGTCTTGTCAAAAATCAGCATTTAAAGATAATTTATTACTGATCAATCTTTATGCCTGAAGGTGAACTTTCATGCTAACTCTTCACTGGATACAGATATAAAGGTATGAATCCCTCATCCAGGACTGTCACAGTTTGATTCCTTTATTAAGGGACAATTAACCCTGAAACAGAATCATGAGTTTAAACGTAAGATGGCTTTTTTAATTATGTTAATTAATGACGATTTAAATTAGAATAAAATAGGTGCACCAGTTTAAGACATAAGTCATTTAAGTGGAGGCGTGGGCATTTTTGATAAATCTGCAATGCAATAAATCTGCATTGTGCACCAGAGGTGGAAATTAGCCTAAGGCTAATCCAGATACATAAAACCGTATAAAAACATTCAGGTTGTCAATAACACAGACGACATAGTAGCTAGTTTACACATTAGAATATGCTGGAATATGTTTCATTGTTTATTGTGAACACTGATAGTTGCCACTGTGTTTGCATATAGGCTAGTAGGAGTGTCAATAGAAGCAAACGTTTAAATTTAAGAGAAAGAAGATTTAAAGGAGGTATTTATAATAACTTAATTCAGTTAAATGTAGTATTGTTGGTATTTATTGTTAAGATTATATTGTGAAAGAAAGTTTCCTTTTTGTGATTTTTTTTTTTTACTCTTAACTAAGTGATGACACTAATTTTTATCAGGTTATAGACTTTAGGTTTCTAGTGCATTAAGAGAGTATTTGCTCTGCTGATATATCCTCTATTGATTTGAAATCTGTAAATAAAACTTCTGTTAGATTCATGGCGTCGTGTTTGTTCATGCCAATAGCGGCAGTCATGAACTTACAAAAGCTGTTGACACTGTGACTTTTCAGTGAAGTCTTTTATTTGAATACAGGGATAAATTGGAGCTGCCTGGTATCTAGCGTGTCTGTCACCGGCCTCCCATGTGGCTCTGATAGGGCTGTTAGGGACTGGCAAGGCCGGGCCGGGGCAGGGGGGGCTACAGTGGGGGAGGGGAGGATTTACTCTTAAGGCCAGAGCTGGGATCCGTCAGTGTGGGCGGGTTAGGTCGTCTTCAGTATGACCTGCCACCTCTGGCGGAGCTCTGAAAAATGCAATCTGACCCTAAATGCTGAGCAGTCGTCCCTATCTGACACAAGCCTGCGTCATCTGAATGAACACTGCATACTGTAGTGGAATACTCCTCTGTTAATACTGTCTATATACACTGTGTGCGATTTGTACCTTGCAGTCTTGGTTATGTTTACATAAAATCTACATTGAATAAAATGACCGAATGGATACTTTTTGAATTTTTACTTCAAATTTCTAATGATAAAAAAAGCAGGACAACAAACCTGTTTCTTATCTGCATGAGAAATACAGCGTAGCCTCTCAATTAAACCCACACAGCAGCATCCCCGTGTTACGACACGTAGATGTAGTTTTTCACAATTGTATGATCTGCCAAAAAGTCCAGTCTCGCCCTTTGTTGAGCACCTACAGAGGGAGAAGCACAGATAATAAAGGTCTCTTTATGATGAGGCTCCTGCACACACACAGCCACAAGACTTAAGGAAAAAAAAAGATCTATCAGGAGGTGGGAATTACATTGCCCTGTGCTGGGGTGGGGAAAATGAAGCAGGCATTTCTGAGCTAGCTGGCAACATAACCTTCAGAAACATCCTATTTTTCATTAGAGTTGTGTCAGACAGCTATGCCTTTAATAACATTCATCCCCACACCAAGGAGAGAATAACTCAAGCTTTAGGCACATAATGAATGGGAGAATAGGCCCTGGTGCTGGCTCGCCAAACAGGCAGAGCTGCACTGCTGCACTGCTCGCTCTCCTACTGTATTAACGGCATGCAAATGAACAGTCAGAGGCGTCCTGAAGTGGCTCTCTAATGTGGCCCTGTTAATTACTGTCATTAGCACAGGGGCTAGGAGAAAGGGACTAATAAGCCAACGTCCTCATGATCTCTGCAATTGGAAGTCATCTTCAGCGATAAAAACATGTCAAAACCCCGGTAAGGAAATTGCAAATTGCCAAATTTGCTGACAGAGTGGAAAAATTTGTGCTGACTCCGAGCAGCCTGCCAGTGATGGATGCATTCTTGACACAGTCTTGGTGTTTAGACTTAAGAAATAATGAGTATCAATGTCCCAGCCGAGGAAATATGCAAAGATGAAAGAGCGCTGCGTGGGTTTAATTAAGGGAAGCAGAGGCAGGAGCTGCTTTCAAACAGAGTGACCCAACATGATCAGCTTCTTATTGCTGTCATTTTTGTGCTGAAATACGGCAGGTGAGGTGCGGGGAGAGCTTTAATAAGACCGACGTAATGTCAGAGCAAGCGAGCCAGAGGCAGCCAGTGGATTGTAAATGTAGGCGGGAGTTATTTTTGTGCAGAAACACAGGTTTAAGGCGCAGAACATCACATTTGAGAGTGTGAGGCTCTCTCGGTTTTGTTTGTACGAACAGTCGAATTGGTTTTCACTGCATCATTACAACCACAGGGGGTGTGGGTACTCATTGTTTCCACAGTCAAGTTAAGTATTTTGTTTTACAAATGCCCTCCGGCAGTTTACGCTCCCTACATCGGAGGGGAAGAAAGAAATGTTCCTCATACTTCAGAGAGCAAACCAAAATATCCCCTATTATGTCTGTGATGCATCAAATCCCTGGTGTGGCCTCGGATGTAGTTTTTCCCAAAAAACCGGAGGGTGACACGGTCAATATATTCACCACACAAGGCCACGTCCAGGCTAATCCAGAAGACTTTTCTCGCCCTCTTCTCTTCTCTTCTCTTCTCTTTCTTTGTTTTCACTCTCTCGCTCTCATTCCCTGCTCTGTTTTTCAAACGTCTGTGCTGTTGAGGACAAATCAAAGGCTCTATTTTACTAATGTAGCACTGAGCAGACTGTGAGGTGGCTGTGGGGATAATGAGGGACTGCAGAGATGTGAAACAGACAGGCTGAAATGGATAATTAGGACAGAAAGTTTCTGCGATGCCAATGACACTCTACAGGAAATAGGATCATTAAGTTCTCTATAAAATCGCTCTATGTACAGTGTATCTATATAAAACTGCTCGTCCTCTTCATCCTTTTCATTACAACCGAGCTCTGCTTCAGGGGAGGTGCAGCCCTTACCTCTGTTTTAGAGAAATGTCACAGTGTAGCTACTTTAACTATCTTTATAACTACCTGTGAAATATATTTAGTATAATTGCTGCTTTGACCCGTCGGAGAAATACATGAATACTTCTTGTCCTCTCGCATGAGCGCCCACTTAAAAGCCATTGTGCATTTCCAATAGTCTTGATTTGAAATGTGCAGATAGAAGTTATGCTGTCTGACTGTTAGGACAGCATGCGAATGAAAAGGACAACCTCGCAGGTCCGTGGCACTCAGGAGTATTTCACTCCGTGTCTGAGGGTCTTCTGCAGGCAAACCGGATAATGAGCCACAATAGCTGTTAAAAAGGCGTTTGAGGGAGATATCACGCTATGTTGCTCTATTATGATTAGATTTCATCTTGACAATATGAAAAGATCAAATCAATATCTACTGAGATTTTGATGATCCACAAGCCACCCCTACCCAATCCCCCCCCCTCCTCCTCCCAGGGCTCTATTGACAGAGCATGATCTGACATCACCGCAGTAACGCCAGGCTTTTCTCTGCTGCTATGAAAATATGTAACTTCGATTAGTGAAATGCTGAGGAAATGCCCTGTGCTTTGGATTCCCTCCCAAATGTTGCTGTTTGGATACCGATGACGGGACCTATTGTGTTTCACTTTAAAGCAATTCATTTAGGAGTCATTAGTCCTCTGAGCGAGTACCAGTGGCCTATCGATAGCGAGGAAGGACACGCTAATTAAAGGGCATTTAAATGTTTCTCGTTGCAGAGTTAGGGGGAGAAACACAGCATTTAAAACGCAGTTTGCAGGAAAATATCCTTGCGCAGCAAACGACTGAAAAAACATGTTCACTTTGCCGTCTGCAAATTCCCTTTATAGACACATATACGGGAATGGATCCCCGAGGAATACTTAAAGACGGTCATACAACAGTCGACAAGCTAACAGCCATGCTAGTGTGCAGGTAAATACTCACGTTATGGTTTCCCACTTTAGAGGAAAAAAAATAAAAAAGACAAATAGCAGAACTGATGTAATCATGGCACGCATTTATAGCACATATGTGAAATTGAATATAAGCATTTCACTAAAAAGCGAAGATTGGATTATCTTTCATTTTTAATTGACTGTCAGTGTTTTGCATCTTTGAGTTCATTGTATCAGAGATGGATCGGTACTTTCACAGCCTATCATGAAGTTAATCTCATTCTTAGATGAATGGTAGTGCTTATTTTCCCCTTCCTCTACAATATGTTGGAGCTTTTTATGCAATCTTACTGCTCTGTGGAAATCATCAGAAGTGAAATTAAAGACCGACTGTTTATCAAAAAGATGAATGCAGAAACGTGGATTGTGGGAATAGCATATTTAAACCTAGTGTATCCCTACCTGAAAAATAAACATGTATGAAACGCTGCACCTTTCGCACAGGTCACAACATTTAAACACGTATTTCTAAAGACTTATTATCCACAGCAACAAGGACAGCACAGCTGTACAGTGAGAGAGGACTGCTTTGCGTTAACATAGTGAGAGCTATATTGATTAAAGTATGATAAGAAGAAGCTCCAGTCCCAGGACAGTGCCTTTACAGCTATGATTAAATACGCTGCACCAGGCAAGGACCTATATCTAAGACAGAAGCTTTGCATCTATAAACAGCAAATTATCTTTCTCCCTTTTATGGAATCGAAGAGAATAAGAGCTCCAACATCCTTTCTGTATCTGTTTATAATATTAAAGTGAATACAGCCATCACAACATCATGCTGGTAGGAGTAATTGTTTGTCCCAAATGGGTCAATGGAGCGTTTAAATACAAAACATGAACTCTCATGGCTTTTTGACTACATTAATGGCAACAGTGTTACTCGGCCAATAAATACCAAAAGTAAAAGATCCCACTGAAAAGATGTTAAACCTTGAAAAATAGGAAGGACCCGTGAATAGCAGCCAAGCATAAACAAATGTACAATAGTGAATATAACATGCTAATGAGACAGTATGATTGGCTGTAAAAGTGGCTCTTTCTACAATGGTAACATTTCTCTGGGTGTCACGCTCAATAGAAATGACTTTAAAAGTGAAAATGACATCATTCTGGGGAAACTCCTTTTACGAGTCGTTATGGACAAGCAGCCCGATGAACTAACTGTGTGCTGGGGGGAACCAATAACTTTACAAATCAAAGATTCAACTATTAGGTTAGCTTAAAGAAATCAACTGCATCAATTTAAAAATCCATTGTAATATTTTTTCTCACACAACTATAAGTGGAGGTAAAGAACAAATGTTGCAACAGTAAACAGAACATGACATTTGACATAAATAGAGATAAAAAAGAGCTGACTTTGCAGAAAATATAGTTCATGTTTATAAAACATTATTCAGACAAAGTTTGAGGGGAAACATTTAAACCATGGGGCCCAACAAAAACGAACATGAACATGGCCTTTAATTTAAAATGTTGTATACTACATACTTTTCATCTTAATAGTCCTCATAAAAAAAAGGATGGTTTTACATTTGAACCTGTTTGGTTTAATTCCATCTTAATGTAATATGGATGAATAAATACTTGATAATGTATTTTTTAAACGATATAAAAAGCTTTATTCAACCTTAGTTAAGGTTAGCTGATCCAAAAATGGGTTTATTACCAAAGTATCATGATAAATAGTTTAGTTTTTCACTGTGATGAAAGGGTAAACATGTATATTTAGTATGAGATGGTTGATAACGTTTCTGATTTTGTCCCAGTTCTTTACAGTCTAACATAAATACATCTGTAGTTATTTTGTGTAGTGAACGAGAAGCTCTGAATCTTAATTCATTAAAAAATTCAAGGTCAAATATTGACCTTGAAGTTGCGCCAATACATTTTGTGTTTATTTATTCATGCACTTGCATAACCAAATGAAGCCATCACTAAAGATTCAATTCAATTTTCAATTAAAAGCGAAACATTTCAGCCACAGTCCACATATGATAGCAGAAACGTGTGTTTAAACATGATAAAGCGGCTTGGCATGCAGACGCATGACACTCCACCAAGTCTAAAAAAAAAAAAGAGCAGTGCTGTGTATACAGCATGCAAAACAAGTCTGTTTCTTGTTTTTCCATTTTCTCTGCTCAGTGTTTTTTCTTCAGTCACAATAATGCGTTTGTTTTGGACATGAATGCCATTTTGCTTTAAATCTAGAATTCTAAAATTCCCGCTGGGGTCAGTTGAAGCCTTATTGTTTTCTTGTAAAACTCATTAGTTGTAAAAAAAATAAATAAATCTTTCAAAACTGGAAGATCCAATTTTGCATGCCAGCTGTATTCCTCAGGTTTAGCTACGCAGCCGAAATAACAGTGAAAAACGTCCCCTTGGTCCGACTTTTATTCCTCACCTTATTCCCAATGTCATTCATTTGCCACTGAAGGTAACAAGCCTTTTCCACTCGGTGCTCTGTAACGGCAGACCTTTAATAGCCATTTCCCGGTGTGGTGAGGGGAGAGAGGGGGAACATGTTTATTTGTGTGTCTGCACATGCCTCTCCAGCGATTCTCTCTGCTCCACTCACCCAGCTGCTGGCTGGAGGAGTGATTCATGGGCCTGACAGATGCCTGGTGCAGCTGGATCTGTCCTTGATCATCCCAAAAGCCTGGACAGCACTGTCATTCACCATTGCCCAAATTATCTCTGTATTGACTGCAGAACCCTCTGTGACAGCGCCGTAATGGCTAATTACCCAGGATGCTTTGGGTACTTTTAAACCCCAGAGTGTTCCCTTGCTGTCTTGCCATGCAGGCTGCTGCTGCTATAGCGTATCGCTGTGAGGGCCAGAGCTTCCTCCAGCCCCACCTGAGTACCACAAGCTAAGGGTCCCGGAGCAAAGCCTCAAGAGAAAATAGAAAGCGTAATATCCTCTTTTTGAGGAATTATACAGCAATAACAAAGTGACAAAACTTGTTGTCCCGGTGGTGTTTGGTGAAGTGTCACTTTTGTCGTCTCAGTGGAGAAAATGTGCACATAAAATACCATTTATGGTTTGTCTGTTTCTTTCTTCTCCTCTTCCTGTCAAGGGAATCACCTTATGAAGCCCACAAAGTTAATCATCTAAAAGCAGTCTAATGATGTACAAAAAAGGAAGCTATTCTAAATCCTTTTGAGTGTGTAAACATGAAATTATGTCATTATGAAAATGTTTTTTTGGTGGGGAGCTATGCAAATATATATCCCACATAATAGCTTTGGTATAGGGAAGTAATGAAACACTCATGAAAGGATACCTATCACGATACTAAATTCATCGCATGCTGATTTCACAAAATACGTTTGCGTCACAATTTTCAATTATTTTCATGTTTTTTAATGAATGTAGTTATTGCTTACTGTTTGGTCTTGTCCATTATGTGCTCGCATCACTCCCACACCCCTGCTTTGACAATTTAAAAAAAAACAGCTACTGACATCAGACAAGAGACGCCAAAACCAGAAGGCTCCCTCTGCTGGTTCTATAAAAGAGTATTGCAGTATATTTTTTGTCAAATAGATTTGAATTGTCCATATTTGCATTGTTATAATTGCATTGTGAGGTATCTCTACAGTGGAAAGTTTCATATTTCAAAGTCCACCGTAGGCATACTCATCTGCAATTCTGAAGCTGTGATGTTACCTTAGACTTTGAGATGCATTTCAGGTGGAAGGTGACAGAGGGAAGTGAAAGGAAATGAACACGGAGACAGAAAGAAGGGAAGGAGAAGGTGAGGGAATAGAGGGTACAAAATCCCATCCTGACTGTTAGAGAAGATGATGAGGTCCCCAGAGGATGGACAGAGCAGAGAGGGAGCAGCTTTTCTTTCACAAAGACTCCGGTAATTTGCCACATCCTGTCCGCACACCCCGGCATGGAAGCCACTCTGTCCTTAATTACCAGGATAACAAACCCATCCCCTCCCGGCTCCTCGTGGCGCTGTTCTCCTCAAGCAGCTTTCCAACATCGCCACCACCTTGGCTTCCCGCGCTCCCCCCCCCCCCCCCCCCTTCCCATCAGTGTCGGTCTAGGAATGAATGGGCTCTAATGCTGTCTGCAGACAGTGGACGGATGGACACCAAATAAAGTGATAAAAGCTGAGAGAATGGCCCTGCTTTGGTGAGCAGCTCGGATCTTGACGGACAGGGGCACTATAATGACACAGAGGCCTCACCTGAGTAAACTATTGCTTCTGACAGCCCTGTTAGCCATGTACACAGGGGAAACCTTTAGACAAGCCCACTACCAGTGATGGTTGCTCGCTAATGATGCAATTACAAGGAAATATGTTGATTACTTCTCAATAAATAAAAATATATTTTGCTTTTTATCATGAGAATAATTTGCTGGCTAATCTATAAATCACTTCCAGTTTCCAGAAGTTTAGCTCCATAAGTACTTAATTGTACATCAGAAGACACTACAAACCGTGTGTCCCTTAATGACATCCCTGTCATGAGAGGACTAGAGTATCGAGGCCGTGGCCTTTTCGTCTGTTCGGCGTCTGTCATCTCCAAGATGGCACTGTGTCTGCCTCGGCTTTATTTGCATTGGCTTTTGCATATGTCCACATTGCAGCCTGCATCCTGACTCCAAAGCATCAAAACAAAGAGCAAGAAGCGACACAACAGAGCTGCCTCACTACAGTACACACAGATCCATTCAGCTCAGAGGGAATGACGAGGCTGGATTAGTGCAGTGCTTGTTTGTCCCTTTTTTCTTCTGCGTGCAGGCAGTGGGAGGGTCTGCTATTCCTCGGGGTGACGGGGTTAGAGGGTTGTGTGTGACTGTGTTACCAGTCACCTGCTGCTAAATCCTATTAGCAAGGCCCGGGGGTTAAACCAACCATCACCATTAAAGGCCTGTCAGGGGAAAGCCCACAAATAATAGGGCTGATTGCTACAACTCACAAATAATAAGGTGCTTTGATAGTAGATAATCAATTAGTGATAATAGGAAGAGGGGTGACAGTCAGGAGATGTGTCTGAAAAAGGGGAAATAGAAAGGAAATCGTTGTTAGAGGGAAATGAGAATTTGGACTTAAATAAAACTCCAAACATTTAGAGGAGCACCATTCAATCTGAAGAATTTAAAAATATATTTGACTTCCCTTTTGTTTGTTTTTAATTAAATTGACAGATTGTGTAATAAGAAGTAGAATTATTTTTCCTTAACCTGCATTTTTTGGTAAGTGTGTTCACACTAGACCTGACTATAGGACAATTGTGAAAATGATATGAAGTGGTATAAATAGATGTTAAAAAGTGTATTATTTGTTAAACCTAGTTTGATGTCTATCTGCTGTTCCTCATCTTTTACACAGAACCTGTGTTTACAACATGTAACCTTCAGAATCCAAAATGATTGAAAAAATGAATTGGTAATCTGAGGGTAGCTGATAGCTAGCTTTAGCTTCATCTTACTGCATCCAAATTAGTGTGAAAGCATGTCCATTATAGCCTCCATTCAATGGGTAACATGAACGCATTCTGAGTGACAAATCACTGCTCGTTTACATCAAACAACTTTTCTTATTCATTTGAACAAATTCAGATTGATGCCATTTGTTTATTGTGAATACTCATATTGCTATATCGGTGAAATTGCTTTTAATTGTGCAGCTCTACTGCACAAAATATCATGACCTGCAAAACATTTGCTTTGACTTTAACATCATGCTCTTCAGCTGATAATGATGACATATTTGTTTCTAATAAGGTGAAAAAAAACAACTCTGTTTTCAAAGTAACTCACTGAAACCTAAGTGTGAGCAGTCTGGGTGATCTCATATTAAACTTTGCTTTATGCAACAATTTACCGTTGAAATTTCACGTCACAGTAACTCACCACAGCTGTTTTCAGACTGCATGTTTTGGAGCAAACAGTGGAGGTGTCAGTCTTGACTTTCCAGCCAACCCAAGGACAAAACAGCGATTAAATATGAGGCCTTATCGCCTCTTAAAAGTGAAAGTAACAAAGCAGATATTGTTATCCAAGGATTAGTGTCAGCCAAAACATTTCCATATGTTTCCTAAAGCGAGGAAAACGAGGTGAGAAGAAGTTGGCATAGCAAGTGTTAAATGAGATGAGAAGTGACAGTTTACATCTCCAGCCACAATTAACACGTTGATGGCGTTTTTCGCCAGGCCCCTCACAGTGATAATGCCTGTTGTCAAATCTGTTTAGCACGCCAAATCTCCTGGAGCCTTCAGCTAGGCAGCAAGCTTTTGACAGATTGAAGGTTCAGAGATAGGCTATCATGACAGATGGAAGCTGGCATCGATGTTCAGCTCTCGCCAATCACAGGGGACCTGCCCCCCTTATTCTGCGGGGCGCAGCTCCGCAACCTTCCCCCCTCTGATGGGAGCAGGGGATGGCATTGTTAAGCAGTGCATCTGTGAGACTCAGTCTCCTCTGATGGAAGCATAAGGCAAAGAGCTCTCAAGCAAAAGACGGCCACTGCTGTAAGCGCATTTCAGATATGATGGGAGGCTAGCTCGAGGGAATTGTGGAAGAGAAAAAGTTTGAAACATTTTGAGGAGCAGAGGAAGGAC
Source organism: Tautogolabrus adspersus (assembly GCA_020745685.1). Taxonomy (NCBI): domain Eukaryota; kingdom Metazoa; phylum Chordata; class Actinopteri; order Labriformes; family Labridae; genus Tautogolabrus; species Tautogolabrus adspersus. Next base: position 12,916,577 of record CM036548.1, on the reverse strand, counting down.
CCAGGAGAGAGAAGAGCGACTGCAAGAAACGTCAGCTATTCAGTAATGCCATTATTAAATTTGATGATTACGTAAATGCTCCAAAATGCTCTGCACAGCCACGGCACAGTAGAGTTTGACAGATTTACTTATTTGCTTAATATCTGATTAGTAGAATGACGTTTTTCTTCTGACCAACAGAATCTCACCTGTTAAATACTAAATAATGAGAGGGACAATCAATTTAGACAGCCTTGGCTTGCGCATAAAGTCCTCCTTAGAACTCAAACTACAGTATGATTAGCCTTAATGAGATCCACCTGAAACAGTGGCACAGCAGAAACTCATTAAATCGAGCTTGTTCTAATCAGACAGGCTTATATGGATTTTGCAGACATCAGAAAATGTTCTAAAAAGAAAAATACACCGGGGCCTCTGAAACAGAAGAAGGGATCCGATAATTAATTGTCTGCCATGCGCTGATGATATCACGAGTGTTAATGATCACTATAATGACAGTTCACGCTGCACCCAGTTGATTTACAATACACCTACTGTGAGGCACCACTGCGACAAACACTGCAGCAAACACACCCAAATGAAAACAGTTTAGTACAGACTAAACAGCCATGAGTTAGACCCAATAGGCACTTTAAGGGAGAGGAATTAAATGCTTACTTGCACATAAAAATTTCTGCAGGTAGATAACTTTGAGATGCAGCACTGTCGGTTTACTTACTGGCAGGCAGCCCTCTAAGTTGTTTGGTCTCTCCCTCCCTGTTTAGGCGAACACATTGTTGATTCAGACCCATCATGTTGAGGCTTGAGGTCACCCTGTCTCAGGCTTGGCTAGTTAGCAGCAGCCCACCTGATGGCCCAGAGGAAATCACAGCAGCCGCACTCACAGGAGAGGGCCTGACAGCCAGGCCCCGCACCAGAGAGAGGGGTCCAGCCAGGGGGGGGTGGAGAGGGGAGGGTCAGTATGGGGGGGAGGGGAAGAGAAAGGAAGAGAAAGAGGGGGGGGTCCTTCAAACATTGGAAGGGATGAGAGACGGCTAAAGAGGGCACAGAGGTGAGTTGTGCTGTGATCGTGGCTGCACTTAGTGAAAAAAGTCTAGTAGAGAATAGGCTCAATGATGAAAGAGGAATGTAAGGAAGGAACAGGGCTCATAAAGGGAGTGATGTCAACTTACTGGGTGGTACACCAAAGAAGAAGAAGAGGGATAAGAAAAGAGGAAAAAGTTACAGGGTTAAGTTGTACAAAAAGACTGTAAGAGAGTGATGAGGATCCTTATTCACAAAGATGGATGCTTGATATTTTGGGGGAACAGAGAGGGATTTTATTGGCTTCATAAAGGGGGCTGGTGTAGTGGTCTAGTTGTCTAGTTTTTCTAACACCTAACAGCAGTTTCTGTTCAAGCAGGAGCAAAACTGCACAGTGTAAATGAAGTGAGGCATCAGTGTAAGTTATCCTGGGGCAGTGATGCTGCTCTTGCAGAGAAAATGTTGGCTGTAAAATGCTGTGATGAACAGCAGACATTTCCAGTTCACAAGTCTCCCAGTCTCTCCTGAGAGTCTGCTTCATCCCTATTATAGCCAATAATAGCCCATTGTAGTCATATGCTCTTTCTCTTCACTGTGACTGAATGAGGACACATTATTTACCGAGAGGAGACAACGCTAATACGCCGCTGCAGAAAACTGCTGACGGGAAGAGGGCAGAAATCAGAGGTTTTCCCCTCCTAGAGGACATTACACTTCTTTATATTTCTATTTATGCTTAATAACATCCCAAAGTCTGCCAACACACCTCTAGACAACCTCCACGGTCGCTCTCACTGCAGGTTCAGCTACAAGGTGGGTAAGCTGAGAAGGAAGAAATCAATGTTTTATTTTCCAACTTCTACACTAAGTGTATATAGATGCTGATAAGGTCATTTTGTGTTACTTGAGATGAGAGAAGCTGCTTAAAGTTGGCAAGTACTGTCATAAGATTGTCAAACACAAAAGCTGCATAACACTGATCAAGTTGTATATTTCCATGACATAAGAAGCTAAACGCTAAAAGGTTTAAGCTTTCATGTTTCACAACATGTGCTGTATTAGAACATCTTTAAATTATGATTACAGCTTGCCCAGTCATGAGCGATGCACAAATTAAAGTGTAAGAAAATGAACTCATTTAATGAGTCCTTTAGTACTCGTTAAAGTGTAATCTCAAGGCGTAAAGGCCCTTCTTCTGGAGCATTTGATCAGGGCAATAACTGCAAACTGCAGATCAAAGCCTCACAGCGTAAGTGTGCCACTAAGCACAGTTTCTTTAGGTTTCCATTTTGCACTTACGTCCAAAGGCATCAGGAGAAAAATGGGAAATGGAAAACTATACCCCATTTAAGAACAAAACATGCTCAAGGTACTCGCTGCTTCCAGGTTATAGGACATAACTCACTCTGCAAATTGCTATCATCGAGCTCCTGGCAGAACCCTGCTGTTTTCTTTACCCAAAAGCCCCTGGTTGCCTCGCAGAGACAGAGTTTCATTAACCTGCACTGCATTCAGATGCCATTATGGCTCTAATTATGGCACATGCTCTTGTGAGGAACTACCTGGGTTTTCAAAGACTTTTATGTCCAGCTGTCCTGTCGCCAAGGCCAGGGTCGTCCCTGCGGCAGCCCTGGTTCCAGAAAGGGAAGATGTGCTAATCTCAGATGTATTGAAGCTGGCTTTGTCGACTTATGCTGGCTTATCTACCATGGTCACGACTGCATTAGACATAAGACCTTAAGTTTGAAGGCATCCGAGTAGAAAGGGGAGCAAATTAAATTCTTCTCATCTACCTCCTCAGCTGTGTCCAGATTGCGTCAGTCAAAACGAACACCTAGCAAGGCAGAGGTAAGTCTTTATGTTCTGCTTACTCTCAACAACAAGAATCTCCTTAAACGTCTTAACTTAATGATTAGAAAAGCAAGATAATGGCCGTGTTTTTCCCTTCAAGACTCAGCACATCTGCCAACAGACCAATGGAGACCTTAGCTGGGGAAACAAATAAAACCTCTGTCCAGTGTCTCATTATCCATGAAAGTATCTCCTCTTCTTCCTCTGTCTAATCAAAGAGAAAGGAAACACGGGAACCAGCCGAAAAATTCCAGCATGAGGGAGATTGAAACAGTTCCCTCAGCGTTGAGCATTGCTCACTCACAGCAGATAGTGAAGGTAAGAGGATCCTTTGGCAGGTGCTGCACTGCTGTCAGAGCTGTAGATGAGCTCTGCAGCTGGGTAACATCTTGCCAAATGCTCAAAACTTGTCAGTTACGAGTCTGCCAGAAAAAGGTGGACAGCTACTAACCTCTTGGAGAAAAAAACAAAGACCAACAGTAAGTTCAAGCCATGAAAAGAAAAGTTCAGAGTTTCCTAAGTGCAATTATCTGCCTTTTCCTCTGGAAGAAAGTACCCCCTTTATAATGCTATTGTATGGGTTTGGGTCAGAAACTTCAAAACAAAAAAGAATGAATATGAACTTTAATGAAGAATTTAGAGCGGTGTTTGGGAAACAAACTATTTTTTTTTTTAAGATCATTTTTTAGCATTTCACAGATGCTACTCATGAAGTCAGTAATCAACAAGCAAATGACTTCATCAGTAAGTTAATGCACAAGCCGTAACCTCTAGTGGTCTATAAATACATATATAGTGAGTAGGGATGAACAATGGATGGACCTAGTGGTTAGTTTGCACACCCCATGTACAGAGGCTGTAGGCCATGAAGTGGGTGGCCCTGGTTCAAATCCGACCTGTGGCTCCATTTACTGAAAGGTACAGTATGTAGAATTGCATGCTAATGTTTACATAAAAATATCTAAATTAAAAATGGACTAAACCCATGTTGTATATATTTTTTAGTTGAGTACTTGCATCACCTCAAATATTTCCAACAGTTATCAAAGCCAGAGAAATCCGTAATTTTATAGTTGTAACGGTACATGTCTTGTAGGCGGCCGCCATGATAGACACGAAATGTTGATCGTTGTCAAGGAAACACCGGATGTTACGTCAAAGACCGCTGCATAAGCTAGCGCTAGCTGCTACTGAAAGCTGCCGTTCTGTCGCTGTATGTGCTGCTGTGATAAAAAACGTCATGTAAATTATACTTGGATACATCAGTACACATATTGTCTTTCTGAGGTCGGTTTTGCTCGTTCGTATTGATTCAACACGGAGTTTGTTCGTTTTCTCCCATAATACCCCGCGAGACTCGATGTCATCTTTTGTTATTGTTTTGATTGAGAGCCCCCTAGCGCCGGATTGTACATACTGTACGTTTAAGTCTGAATTTCATGTCACAAATTTGAGTTAAATGAAACAAAAAAAATAAAGTAGGGCAATTGAAATATTGTATTAGTTTTGTATTGCACTATATTATATGTATGTTCCTTTCCAACTTCTGAAATAAACACAAACTTGTTATTCAGCTCTTTGAAGTTTTTTGTCGACACTTAAACCAGAATCTTGACTCTCAAAACTGGAAATCTTGCATCTGACATCAACCGTCTTCATACTGCCTTAATGTAAATACTATAAAAATAACTATCTACCTCATGTAAATGAACCCATCTGTTACATAATAGAATAATTATGATCTTGTTTGTTTCAGCATCATTTGCCCTGCACACCACTGCACTATTGTCTTACTTAGTCTTGCACATATTAGTCTTTGGTTATTTGTTTGTTGATTATTAATTATTGTTATACTTTTGTACATAGAGAGCACAGTTCACCAAAGTCAAATTGTCAAAATGTGTGAGCCTTCTATGCCAATATACGTAGGAAGAATTTAAGATTATTTTCAGGCTACTTTTAACTGAAAAAAGATGGGCTGTACGGGATCGAGCGCGAGCTGGAGGTGAGCAAGCACCGATTTGCTGCGGTTGTTGTTCTTCCTTCTTCAGTCAGCTTGCTTCCCAATTGGCTATTCTTTTTTTCCATGTGACAATCCAAGCAGTGCATGCTCAGCTTCCCCAACAGAACGTAAATATTGAGCATCTTTAATGTTTACCATTTGAAATTGGGGGGCCCTGACCTGCTTTGGATAACATCAGATAACTCTTAACATCACAGAAAAATCTGTCAAGATCTTCTTTATAACTATCAAAATATCGGGTCTTTGCTTTGGATTGTCGTTGGGGGAGAATGGGGCCCAAAATCGGCCTGATAATTATGTAGCGTGTACCCTTCTTCTACAAGTTCTTCGGGACAAACTCAAAACCCAGAGAGTGGCTATTCAGCACTTTGTATCTTCTTTCTAAAGATAGTTCTTGTTTTGTTTGTTTTCTCACCATCTTTAACTTCCAGTTGATGTAGCTCCATGAAATTTCAAAAGGTGAACACATCTGTGAAAGAGAATGAGTTCCTCTCAGGTAAGTCAAACATTTTGTTTCTTGGCTTTTCATTAGCATTAAGTCAACTATTTTAATTAACTAAAATTCAACTTTTTAATAAACCCTATCTATCGTCATTATCGTTATTCTGTCAACAACATGTGTCAAGTCAAAACCAAATATTAGCTAGCTTTAAATGTGTGGCACTGGTTTCTTAATTATTGAATCATTAATTGATTCATCTGTTTTTGAGTTTTTCAAACGTAATAAGTACTTCCATTATTTTGCTAAAGCTGTTGACCTTGTTTGATTATCAGTTGTGCTTTTCACATTCAAAGACTAAGTAATAATAATAGATCCATGCTGTAATTATGTGTTTCTATATGTGACTAACTGACTCTTTCTATGGACTGGAACAAAGTATCTGAACTATTTCAGAACAGAAACAAGAGTGAATGGACCTCAAAGGTTTTACATGTAGAATAAATCGAGTGCTACAACATGTGCAGGATGAGCCATCTGTTAATCACTCTGCCTGACACTCCACATTTTGGAAGACTTCAGCAGAGTGTGAGACATCAGCTTCAATAAGACGATGTCTTTCTTCTCATTTCCTCTCCTAATAGAACAAACCAATTGAAATAATGTAAGCTCATGATAGTAAACACATTGGAAGAGTATACACTTCGTAAACACTTCACACTAGTGTGAAACAGCAATTCCAATAAACCCCTCTCCTACATAATCTAAATAATTTTGCTTTAATTATAACCACCATAACACCGAGCCACACTGAGATAAATAAATAACTTCACTGTCCTCCCTGGAATTGTGCTGATGCGGAGGCCTGCCTAGGCATTATAAACCTAATTAGCAGAAGATTACTATGCAGTGTGCAAGGCTGTGGTCCAGAAAGACATCATTAGGTCTTCTGATGGGGATATGCCTTCAGCACATTGATTCTTTTTCGCTCTAAGAACAATGCAGATTGCAGACTTTATAATTGGGCTTTCAGGTCACTTGTGACTTCCCTTCCACCATGTGTGGCTGGCGTTCTCCATTCAAACAAAAGACTCTGATAACAATGAGACTGCTACAGTAAGCTCAAGGAATGAAGAGGATGTTCGTGGATTATGAGATGTACCTACAAGAAGTGATTACTAAAATATTGTTTATGAAATGAATATTCTTCGGCAAATATGATGAAGCTCTACATCCAATCAGATATTTTGAAGACATAAAAGGAAAGGGACACTGTTTGACTTTGCTGTTTAGCATTATAAACCTTGAAGCAATTAACTTTATTATCTTTTGTTAATAACAATCCACGACCTACCAACAGAAACGTTCTTCAACATAAATGCACGAGCAGGTGAAAGTATGTCTTTGTCTTCTAACTCTTCTTGAGAATTCCTAAGGTATTTGTAGACCTGGAGGGGATCTGTAATGGCTCTCATTTTCTGGCTCTGCCCCAGATGTCCAAGCTACTTAGGTAGCAATATATACCCTGTCAATTTACCAAGGACTTTGAAACACTGCCATTGCTGAAGCATAGATTGAGTGAAGCTGCGTCTTTAAGCCTAGCTTCTTTACAACAACAAGTGTCTGATACAATATCTAAGTCCTGGCCTACACTGCTTGTCTGTAACCTACACACTCTAAATTGAATTGAAACAGGATCAAGTGGTACTACAACAGGTGGATGCTTGCAGTATGAAACTGCTGAGTGGGGGGGTCATGGCTGTAGTGAGAATAACAGTGTAGCACAAAATCTGCAAAAGTCTGAGATATCGTCATGATTAAACTGGATCCTTCACTCCTTGGTGACATAAAGAGATTGTTTCCTTGTAAATCACAAGAGAATCAGTGACAAGAAAGCTAGTTCCTTTCTTGCTGGAAAAATTGAAAAACAGATGTCCATAGCATGTATACTGGAAGTACTATATGGAGTATGGAGAACAATGAGTTCAAAACATCCAGCTTAGTAAGGCAGTATCTAAAGACCTGATGACACCTAGAGAACCAGCTGCCAACTGAAAGGCAAAGGTCATTTCAATGTTTAAACTCCATCCAGGTTTTCCTCAGCTTTCTCTGTTGTGACCCTTCCAAGCATTAACGTCAAGTGGAGCAATGGGGTCCCAATGTGGCTCCCTTCTCAGATAGGCAACCAGTCCAATAATTAAATCAAAAATGGGCCCAAAAAAATTACACACACAAAAAAGTTTTTGGTGGCTGCCAAATGTTTTCACCTTAATAATTCATGTGAGGATAACTTACTATACTTGCTCTAGAGTCATCAAGCGTTTTAGCTAGAGTATAAGAGTAAAAGAGTAAAAAAAAAATATGGTAACCATATTCTAATGCTTTTCTCTGCTTGGCTTGTGTTGTGTTGCTTACTTTGCATTCCTCTATGTGCGTTCATAAGAGAGCTTGTTTAATCAGCCTTGCTTGCTGCCTGCCTATCTAGACTCGCTGGTCGTACGCCTGTCTCCTGCACCTCTTCCTCTCTGGCTGGCGTTTGTAACGGAGCACTACAGCCCCATTTGAGGTATGATAATCAGCTGATTAGCCAGCGAAGTCCTTTTCCCAGAGGCTCCTTTGTGTGCAAAATCCTCACACTCATTTGACATGTGGACATCATCAAGCTGATGAAATGCAATTGTAATGAACAAGTGAGGCATAGCATCTGCACTGGGACCCTGAACGAAAAAGGACCCTTCCCTCCTGACATGCTAATGCTGAAAGCTGCTCTCTGCCTGTACTCCCGGTGGGTCCCTCATGGAAATGTGAAGAGATGCATATTCAAACCAGCGCCTTCTGAGGGGGCGAGATGTACAGAAGAGAGGAGATGGGAGAAAAAAAAAACCCTGGTTGGACTTGGCCAAATGTTAATTCTGAGACAGATTATATTGCATCACGCGCAGTAATGATCTGACAGTTCATTTGTGAGGAGAGTTCAGGATCTGAGGTTTAATGCTTGGGTGGACGCAGGTGCTGAGCCCCAGCTCCTCAGAGCTGTCAGAGGAAAGCAGGGGGCTGCTGTCAAATTATCCCAGTTAAAAAGGCTGAGGCGCCTGCAAATATGAAAGACATTTAAGAAATTAATGCATTCGTATTCAACACATATTGCAACAGTGTTTCATTAGAGGTGCTCTAGTCATATTAAAACTGACATCTGACCTTTCACATTTCTCCGAGGCACTCAGGAACATTCTTATTACATACATGCTAAAGTCAAAGAGAAGGTAAGTGTGATAACTAGCAATAATTAAACAAACTGACATTTTTGCTCCATCGTTTTCCCTTTTAACTCTGTTCTTGAAAACACAACGCAGAAGAATCATTCAAGCTGTATTTGTTTGAGTGAGTTTATTTTAGAGTAAAAAGGTTTGAACTGTGAACATCCTGGAGGCGGATGTGAATATCACTTTGTGCCAGAGTATACCATCATTTCATCCCTAAGTTGTTCTGCTTGACTATCAAGGAGACTTATTGTATTACCACTGCTGCTTTGTTACTGCATAATCTTGCTGTGATTATGATAAGCATGCATAATGGAGACAAATTCCATACAATTTCCCTGATCAACATTTTCTGCTTTCATGCATAAAACATTCATCATAAACAGAGAGAAGGAGAGAAGTCATGAAGACTATCAAAGTCGGGAATTCATGAATTACAGCAAGACAATTTCTTAACGAATGTTTCCAGCTGTGCTGTCACGGAGCAGCTCGCTAAGTTTATCGCTACACTCTTTTTTTTGGGATATTTTAAAGAACAGTGTTGAATTTTGCTATGCGATGACATGTGTGTGCAGTTGGTAGAGGTCAACATAATGACTGATAATGCCATACATATTGTTGTATATGGATAGGTCATTACACCTATGGCCTCCAGCTGAGCGGTTTTTGTCATCACAGGACCTCTGGGCTTGGACCTCAGAGACTGAGCAAATGGGCAGTCAGCAGGCCCCCTGCTTTCAGAGCCTTTTGGGTCGCTGAAGTGTCGGGGGCTGAGAGGGTCATGGACCCTGATATCTAGTCTCACACATCTCAACTCTATCCCTAACCCAGTGTGTTCCCAACTAGACCCTAGGCTCTGAGGTGGGCTCCCTCTCACCAGGTGTTCTGGACGGCATACATGTCTTCAGGGTATGGAGTGCCGCTGGATGCCCAGGACTACACATGGTGCTGAGGGTCAAACATGGAGCCATGCTGGACCAGCTGTCGCTTTGCTGTTCACCCAAGCTCTGAGCCAGGCACGCTGGAGAGGGCCAGATGCGCACACTCAGTCACTCTCATACATCTTACAGCAACATGGATCTCTTCACTATCCGACCACAGCGCTTCGGTATTATTTAAGATTATTGCAGTAAAATAAGCAGTAATCATGGGGAAAAAAATCCAACTTTAGATGTCTGTATGACGGCACAGAAAGGTAGCAAATAGTTGCTAAGTATTTCCCCAATAATTGACAGGGTCACTGTTCTGTGTTCCCATTTAGCATACAAGGGCATCCATTAATTTGAAAAGGCTAAGCTACCATGCTCGCACATGTACGCACCTAGATCACAGACACGGCATTGCTTTTGGAGGCAGTAGCACTCCATCTTCTGTCTAACTGCAGCTAAGAGCATGAAAGCAGCAGTGAGATTTCATTTGGCTAACTGACTGAAGGCACTGAGGGAGTAAAGCTCGCTGGAGAGATTTATACACCCGGCCTGATGCCTCCTGCTCCCTATAATAGAACAAAAGCTTGTTGTCTCTTCCAATTACAGATGTCAAAACGCTTATTTTGAGGGTTGTGATCTTTTCCCTTTTAATCTGCAAAGATAAAAGGTCTCAGCTTCATTAGCATGTGTTCTCTTCCCCCCAGACTCAGATTTCCCTGCAAGCAGCCAGCTCAGCCTTACAGCCTATTACCCACTCTTGGGGCCATTAAGGTCTAACATTAATGATGTGTAATTAGCATATGATGACAAATAATAACAATGCGCTCCCATTCGATGTAATGGGGGGTACGATAATAACATGGAATCCCACTGTTTCCAGCCTACATAAAGCTCACAATATCTATGTTTTATTGCCCACACTGTTGTTCAGAGGTATGATGGAGTGGGATGTAGTGCACGTGCATAAATTATTCTAATTCATATGTTTATCAAGAAATATCACAATTATAATTCATCAATAAGTCGAGGTGCTTCATCTGCACAAAGCTTGGCTGTAGTTTAATCATGATCTATGAAATCATAAGTGTATTCTAATGCATTTCTTATATTAGAGCTCGAGCTTTTAATGCAAGATCAAAATTCATGGGAGAATATTGTGAGCTACCACTTCTATTCTGTGAACTTGTAAGTCAGACAGTTTGTAGAGAAATCCTTATATCTTCGTAATAAATGAAATTGGCTAAATGGGCAAATAATGGGGTTTCTTTAGCTCTCTCTGCATCTTACCTGTGTCTCTAATTTATAATTATCTATTAAAATTAATGACAACAAGCACCGGAGTTAAATGGAGGGGTATTAGTAGACAAGTGAAATGCTCAGAACAGAGGCAAAGCAATCAGAAGTGACAGACCGTCTTCAAACGGCTCTCCTCATCCATTAAACAGGCTGCCTGTTTGTGTCAGCTGTGGGTCTGGAAGAAAACCATACAATTAAAGAGACCCCGCATGTTGACGCACACACACACACACATTCATATGCAGCGCCAACATGCAGCATCTTGTATTGTGCTTTGTGTAATGCAGCCTGTACTCCTTTTTTCTTTTTTTTTTTGTATTTGTTTATTTATTTTATTTTCACATCTGTCACAAAACAACCCATCACCAATTATACCGAAGCACAAACATGGCCATGTTCAAATGTGTTGGTTACCTCCTGTAAAGAGGATGCTGGGGCATCTCAGAATCAAACTAATCAAAGCACCTCAAAAGTAGAATCTGAATGAATATATTGACAAACACAAAAGTGAGGAGCTGTTGAAGTAAACAAGTGTGAGATGTTGTAAGACATGCTGCTGTCTTTGTTTCCAATGTGAGATGTACAATTGGGTTTATAGGATTTTTTTTGTCTTTTTATAAGCATTAAAAAATGCATCATTAAATGGGCTTTATAAATGTAAACTTGTACTTACATTGGAAACATTTAAATACAATTCCAAAAATTAAATGCATCAAACTAACGTAAAAGGACAAACTACAAAAATGGAGAAAGGACAATGTGAAAGAGAACACCATAAATCTCTGCTGTTTTAAATTGAAATTGCTCCCTGGAAACACAGACATTCTCTTTTTTCAAGCCAGCCAAGCAGAGATACTCCAAACCCTGTTTACAGCACCCAGATCTCAAATTGACTTGCTAATGTTAACTTTTATTCAGTTGCCATGGGTTACCATGTCGTGTGATTTGACACCAAGCTACAGACACTGCTGATTAGTAGCATCCAGTTCTGTCCATCTCTGTGCATCACTGAACCATCTGGTCATTTATTCACTAATAAGCCCCTAATGGCCCAAATATTCAGAGGCCTGTCATTGTGACATGGCAGAAAATGCCTACATCTTTCAACTCGCCTTGACATGTTGCTTGTTTCACATCAGAACTCGTCATTTACAGGAGAGAAACTCAAGAGGGGTAAAAACTTGACCTAATCTGCAGTGTTAACACAGAGGAAAGGAGCTTTGTTATCGGCAAAGACTGACTGAACGGATGTTAATGCATTCATCCTTCCCCACTTCAAGATCTTCTTTTCTGCTACGGGAAAGGAGGATATGAGCGCTGTCAATAAGAATTTGATTATGCACACATTGATTCTACGCTCACAAAAAAAAAAGAAAAAGAGAAAGATTATGCACAGCCTGAGAGATGCTGTGAGAGAAAGCAAAATGCAGCTCCCGGTTCTGCAATGTGTTCACGTCCAACCTGTCATTTGTCGCCAAAACATCGACTTTCTCCATAAATATTTCCAGATGAACAAAGTCAGCTGGGATCGTAATTGGTGACATGCAGCCATAAATTTGACCTTTCCTGGGACACTAGTGGCAACCAATTAACAAGCCATTGAATAAAAAATAACCTCAATTATCTATCCCATTATGGCTACGCTGGTCTGCATGTAAAAAGAGCGAAGAGAAAAGAGGACGAGCAACACATGCAGGATTCTGGTGACCTGATTTCCTATGTTGATGTTTGTATTCTTTTTTAAGAGCTCTAAGTTTATAAAAAATATAAGCGATTGATGAATGAAGCGTACGTATGGGGCTAATGCATTATGCGGATCCCCTTTTTTTGAAGTGTTAAAAACATAAAGGTTTGTCGTACGAGGATAAACACTTTAAAACTCAATTCTAAATGAAATCCTGAAACAGCCCTTTTCTCTATCATTGGTCTGATTGGAGTGTGAATGAGCTTCATGTTGACCGGCTGGTTGCTGAACCTCTATGTCAACTTAACTATCAGCCCAGGATGGTGTGAACGTATACTTAACTCCCTGTCACTTAGCGAGGCATGCACCCTGAGTCTCCATCAAGACGAGCTAAGTAAGATGGAAGACGAGCAGGCTTTGGCTGGAAAGCAGACGGGAAATGCCACCTTTGGTGAACTCGCCTGGAACCAGAATCTCTCAGACTTATTTGAATGTTGTGCTAAGGCTGAGGGGATACAGAGCTGCTTGTGTCTTTTACACACTTAATATCATATCTATTGTAGAAATGTTAGGGTATGGCTGTTTGAGGGATTTACTTCATACTTGAAGCATTCACAGGAAAATCCCTCTTCTAGCTCATCTTTTCCCCTTTTAAATCTCCTGCCATGCATTGGCATTGCAAACTACACCGCAAGCAGAGGAAATCAAATCATCTACGTCTCAAACCATCAGGCTTCATACAAAAATAAAGTTGAAACCAAAGACATTTCATAAAGGCAAGCGAGGAGAACATGTTTTATGTATGCAGGGCAGATTCAGGACTGAATTCAAAGCAGAGTATATATTTTCGAGTCCACTTCTTTTGCACTTCTAATTAGCCAACGTATTCAAATAAAAACAGTCTAGCCTGTCTGCTGCCACTGCAGCTCTGTGGTCTAATTTATGTAAACTTGTTCCATTATATAGGCTGCTGAGAGTATCATTAAGATTTGGCTTGGTTTGGGGGACTCCTTTAACACAAAGCTACAATAAAGCACAGCCAGCTCCTCTCATTTGCTCTGTGTGTTGGGTGCATATATTCTAATGAACGGCTTACAACAATGCGACCTGCCAGCGCAAATAATTAACCTTAAGTGAAACCAATTACATACTTTTTTTGCCATCGCAAACGCCTCAAAAAGCAATCATGTATAGCTTTCTCCAGGAATGGTTTGCTGATAAAGAAACTAAGTAGAGGATTCTGGGCTATTCTGTAGCAACAAATGAACACTGAGAAGTCTCTTTATGCTCAGAGAGATATCTAAAGAGGAAGAAGATAAACAACAATTATACTGCTCTCCCTGTCAGCGCAGCATGCCTCGGGTCAGTCCATTAGAGATCACTGTTTGGTGCACTCTTGTGCTGGAATAAGAAGTGCACCCGTTTGCGGCCAGGCTTTTGACTGGCAGTTGGGACCTGGAGACTGTGTGTGTGTGTGTTGTGAGCTGCCTGCGAATGCAGACGGAGGGTGGGGGGGGGGGGGGGGGGGATATCCAGACATAAACTTCCGCTGTCAGCATGGGCAATCATGGCACTTCATTGTCCAGCAGCATCATTACAATATGGTTATCATCTGAGCTTGAGTCTGACACCTTCTCCAGGACCTCTCCAATCACCCCCCATAGTAGGCTTCAGTACCAGGCAGTCAGGGCAAATCTCTGCTTTGTGCTTGTCTGCCTTAATAGACTGGATGTCACTTCTGCCTGTGGAATGTGCCCGGTCTTCAGCTGTCAGTCAGAGGCGCGGGTGTCAGGCCGGAGCGTGGCTGGAGCCGTCTGGATTAGAGGGTAGTTACCATAGCTGTCAGATTACTGACAGCCTGACACCCCCTTTCCCAACTTCCTCTTATTGTTTCTTTGTTTCTCTCAAACATCCTCCAGATGGGAGAATTACCAACCAGAAGAGAGAGAGAGAGAGAGGTGAGAGAGAGGAGAGAGAGAGGGTGAGAGAAAGGTACAAAAGCTGAGGCGCGTTTTTAAAGTTCTATGCCACGTTAGCTTTGTGATGAAGTAAAGTGTGCTTGGTAGATTCCCATAGAGAGAGAAGGAAGCAGAAAGAGAGGATGAAAGAGAGAGCATTACACCTATTCCCACCTCTCCTTGTTATCTTTGGTATTCATGTCAAGATAGGTGATTGTGTTGGTCATTAGTGTTCCTATACCCAACAGAGTGTCTTAGTTAGTACCTTTGAGTAAAGCTCTACCTTCACTGAATATTCACCTCGATGACTGCACCTGTCTCATTCATCGAGAGAAATGTTGGAAATGTTCTTTAATTTCTCTTTCTTTTTAAGACAAATGAACTAGCTTAATGTGAAGATGTAGACAGGCATGATAAAAAATCACTTAGACACTATAACCTATAATGAATAATGGAATCATCCGCGCTTTCTGGAAGTATTTTAATGATTGAAGGAGCTGTGGGCAGGCTACGGGTCAGCACTTGTCTTTACATTTTTCATCTCTCTCATTTCAGTGACCCTGTACAGCTGTTTCTTTTAAATGAGCTCTGGACTAACAGCAGACTTAGAGAAAGAGGTGAAAATCCATACCTCACTGCCTACCCAGCTTTTAATTTAAATTAAGCATAAAAAAGGAAAATTCCTTTTTTATAACAAAGGATATTTAATTCTTTCAATCTGATCAAATATGAATCAAATTAAACACAATCCTGATATCTTAATAATAGATGTTGAATATGCTTTAACTTCCACCAGCCCCAAGCAGTGAACTTTGGAAACAATTACACAGATGTAAAATGGAATGAAATGAGGTGTTATGTTTGTAAAAATACACTGTTACACCACTTCAGCCCCTGGCCGTCCAATTCTACCATAAAAATAACCAAAGGCAGATCACAGTTTGCCCTGACCTCCAATCTCCTCTAACAAGCCCGGCTACAAAAATCAGCGGCACCGTCATGTACGGGTAAAGATAATGAGGGCGGCTGCCTGAGGAGAGACCGAATGCAAAACAATTATAGTTAGTTACAGGAGCACAGGTTAATATTCTCTCATGTCCCTCTTCTCTAGCATTCCCTTTTGTCCTACATCAATCTTAATGAAAGTTACGAGACCTGTCCGCAATGATAAGCAGCCACTCAGGCGTACTCTGTGTCAAGGCTTCCACATTATGCCTCCCCTTCAGCCTATGTTTTGCATAGCCTAAAGCATCTATTAAAATCCCCTTGTAAAATTCATAAAACAAAAATGTGGTGGGTCAAGTCTAGAGGGAGCTAAAGTAAGCTGCTTATTAGCAGGGAGTCGAAAACACAGATCCAATTACAGATCCTGAACAAGGAGCACTAAGAATCAGCATTGGGGAATAAGTATTTTCCTTTTCTCTCCCCTTCAATTGGCCTAGGTGCAGAGGAGAGAGAGGGAGGTATCAGAGAGCAGGATCCAGGGATGGTAATTACAGTGGGAGTGTTTAGTGCATGAAGCTAGAGTTGAAGCCATTCAAGTACAAACTCATGTAAATCTTCACTTTGCTTCAGATAGTAAATTGGTCGGGTTTAAGAGGAATCCCACAAGGAGAGGAGGAGAGGGGCTGCGCCAAGAAGAGCCATGAGCTCCAGAGATATGTAAAGAATCTCTGTCTGGAATTTAAAGGGCTACAAATTAGACCAGACATTAGCCTTTTTCTTTTACAGAGCCAGCAGAATGTGAATGAAACAGAATAAATAACTATAAGACGGCTTTTCCCCCCTTCTTATAAGATGACATTAATCCTTTCATGTGCAATGACAGCTTACAGGGTCTGACCCTCTCCCCAGACAGCCATATAAAGCAAGCGGATTTCTTAGGATCCCACAAAGAACATGCTTCTGTTAATAAGAGGTCCTGATAGAGGTCTGCACCCCACATGTAATACTCCAGTTTACACCACCTTCCCTTGCTCAACAGATGGCTTTGATTAAACCAATCAACAATGTGGTGAAATGTGATTCCCTTTACACGTTAAGGCGAACTTAATTTGAATCATTCCGTAACTGTAACAAGCGGGCAGCACTTTTTACATTTTTTCGTTCAGGGCAGTGAAGGCTGAAGTGTCTCTCAAGCGTACAATAGTGTGAGCGCTTGAGCCCTTTGGAAAGAAAAAAGATCAAAGGCTGCTAGTCCTCCTGCTGCTGCCGGGTTTAAGCCGTAACCAGCACAGACCCCGCTCTTCACATCTCGAATGGCACATAGTGGTGGGTGGCGAGCTGACTGATTGCCAGGAGTGTACTGTCAGCATCACTCTCTCCACAGAGGACCATGATGGCAGGGACAGTTTTTTGCAGGCAGTCCATGTGGACCCCCACGCCAATACCATCAGCTCTGCAGAGAGACGGTGGCGGCCTGCGTCTCACATAATGACCTCAGTGGGTAATGTGCTACACTAATATGTGGACAGGGTAATTCATTTGCACAAATGGACAATCCATCACATTTCTGCAGACAATGAATTCTGCCACCAGCTGAGCGGATGCCGTATTTAGTTTTCAATATATTCCTGAAAGAAGAAATCGATAGGAAAATACAGTAATTTCTATAAGTGATATTTAGTAGGAGGCAATGTTGTTGCATATCCTCAACAAATCGGGTAAGCATCTTGTAGTTACAGTAAATATCAAAATGATTTTTAATGGGGGAACAATAATTTGTACATGAATAAACATGCTATAAAAAAACACAACACATTGATCAGTTAATTACATAAATTATTAGTCAATGGTTATGGCAACAACATACTGAACAGTCACCACAGAAGTAGCTGGAAATACCAGAGGTTAATGATGTTAGCAGTGGCGTTAGCTCTGGAAACATTTGCATGGCTCAGTGGACTGTTAGGGGACAAACCATGTGCTTCTTGATGTTGTGGTTTTCAGGTCTCACTTGTGGCCTGTGTTGTGTGTCCTGTATGTCCTTTCTCTATGACTTACTATCATGAAATGTAGCTTTCTATGTTTCCATTCTGTTATATTTATTACGACTGGGCACATTGGAGTGATGTCAGGGGTTAAACTAAGTGTAAGGTCCTCATGTCCTTAAATAAATGTTAATACAGTGGTATGAGTTAGCAGACACTCCTGTACAATTACCAGCCAGTGTTACACGGCTGACATTATCAAGGGGGAACTTAATGGGTCTGCCTTTTGAAAAACAGCAAAGTGGCCACTTTATATTCCATCACCTTAGATTTTGTTCCTCCTGCTGCACCTTACTTCCACTTTTTTTTTTTTTCAATCAATTTCATCTACTGCCAATGCACAAACACAATTTCTATTCATGCAACAGGACCAGACACAAACAAACACAATCTGCAAGATCTGCAGTCCAAAACAACATCTGCTAGTCAGTGTATGCAGATTAATTGAAAGTCTTTGTGCTGTCATTTCAGTTGAGTGCAGTTTGACTAACATCTTAACCTACTTAGTGCAATTAGTGCTTCATTAGAGAGGCTAACTAACTATTGCTTCTCTCCATAATGATGTGCAAGAGTGTAGACATAAAAGTACATAATCAATGGTTTCCAATTACTCCACAAGTGCAACCACTATTTCAAATAAACTGGATAATAATATAGAGCCATTACAAAGTCTAAGGTAGCAGAACCATTTAATTGCAGTGCAGTTCTTCTCAGCTCCAAGATTTTTTCACACTAATGAAGTGTCATACAAAAAAGCCTGTATTGATTTTTTCACCACACAGCCTCCACCACAAATATGTAATTATCCTTTTTATATCTGGCAGGGGATTAAAGTAATCTATAGTATCTAGCCTTTGCGCTTCCCTGACAGGATTGTGTGGGGCTTTTACCCTTTTCAAAATATGCGGCTTGTTGATGAATGAACTTTAGACAAAATGCTGTTCTGTTCTTTATTGTTTTGTCTAAAAACCTGTATTCTGAAGACATCATGCAGCATGTACAGCTGCCTGAGCCTTCAGTACACAATCATGGCATTTCAAGCCCTGTCATCTATGAGCCAGGCAGTTAGAGCTCACCATCAGCACAGGCACACACACACAGATATGCTTTACAATCAAACACAAAAAAGAGAAACAGCCGCACTCTTTCACAAACTCCCACAGTTTTTCTTTGGAGATCTGTGTGAAGCAGTGAGCTCAATAGAATTCATCACAGCTGGTTAATAAGGTTAATTTAATCCGATAATGTGTCCATGAAAATCACTACTTCCTCTGGAGCCCTACACAAAAGCCCCCTGCTGTTCACTGTCAAACACACAACACATCCACACTCATCCTCGGCTTCACATAATAACAGCCCAGTCCATTTAAACTTTGAGCCGGCTCCTCTTCTCCTCTCTCTCTCTCTCTCTCTCTCTCTCTCTCTCCCTCTCTGTCTGTCTTTGTGTCTCCAGACCTGAGATGGACGAGCAACCTTAAGACTACCCCACGCTGGGCTGCCCTTCACGATAATAAAAAGCCATTACCTTGACCGCTGACACGAGGCCAAGTGTGAGGGTCAGAGTGATATTTATTGATGAAACTCTGAGCTCCCAATCTGCTGCACTCAGTGCGCATCATACAGCTGTCAGCACAGACAGGGATCAGGCAGCATGATGGCCCTCGACATGGCCCATCTATAATTTATGAACTACACAGAAAACAACCAGGAGACAACAGAGAAGCCCCGGCTGCCCAGGGATTACCCTCCAGCCCAGCTAAAGAGATCTGAACGAGAACCATCTAAGGGCCACTGCGGGCCACACTGATATGGGGCAGCAGGTAAGCACAATAGCTGGTGTTCCATATTCAGAGGGGCCTCACCGGGATCCATCTCTCTGGAGGACACTGTTGTGAATAATATAATAGACAGTGTTTACAGTGGGGATGTAAAGTGAGTGCACTGGTGCATCACACACCCCAGCACACTTCAGCTGAGCCCTGTAAATGAGCTAACAGAGGGGCAGAAGATGTAAACTTTTACACTTTATTCTACAAAAAGCTCTGGGACAGCCCTCTGGAAAAGACGCTCCAAACTAACAAGAGCTGGGTGATCATATTTGAGTTTTCCCATTTTCATTATAATTGTTGTAATACTTATTAGATTATCATTTTATAGAAGTGTGCCCTAAGAGGCAGTTAAATTAAATATATAATGAATGGATCAACTATTATAGATTACATCTTAACATTCTGGGGGTTTTTAAACGAGGGTCGGAAACTTAAAAATACTTTGTTTGGAATACAAAAACATCATTTTTGCTAGACACTTGAAAAGCCATTAATCATCACAGTGGCGATCAGTTCATTTACATGGTTGCTGTCCATGTACTATTAATGTTGCTAACTCGTGATTCAGATGCGTAGCAAGGTGATGGTTTTTTGGCTAACGGCAAAACTAGCGCTACTTTTCCACAAACTCTGGTTAGAAAGAAAAATGAGGTGTCATTTAAGTGTTTCAACAAAAATAAATATTTGATTTCCAGTTTGACTTTGACTTTTCGGTTCATAATGACTCCGGTCTTAACAAGACAAATGCAGGTTACAGCAGATAGAAGGATTTTTTTCTAACTTCTTTTAGAAATGTATTTTTTCCCACTGGTTTATTTCTGTATTGTTATTTCATTCTCCTCATTTTAAATCCCACTTGACAGTTCTTTGTGGAAAACTTTAATTGCAAATACACTTCTGGCCCATTTTTTAACACAAGGGTATTCTGTCTCCATTCTTGAATTCCCTTCCAGATCAAATGCAATCCTTCATCGGCCAATTTCCCTGACACTTTCTTTTTATCCTCTGAATTCATCTCTACATGCTCGCAGACAGACATACATTGTTTCTGATCAATAAATAACCATATAATTGAATACTGCTGCATCTCAAATGAAGCCCTCATTTACCAAGCTTCAGTAAACAGCTAGATTCTTTGCCTATCTAACGCTGACATTTCAGAATTCAACACATTCAGGGCAGTGTCAGTGCACAGAGCTTCTGTATCCCACTTAGGCTCCCTTTTCAATATGGAACTATCTTCAGCCAATAAATTATTCTGGGCATCTCCGAAGTCATTACACATTTATTTTGATCTCGCATCATAATTCACAGCTTGGCGCACAATGCATTTTCTCAAAATGCATGGTAATTCCTTGGTGCAGAGCAAAGTTATGATTCATTTATACTGGAGTGACAGCATAATGCAGAGACGTCAAAATCCATTAAACTGTTCAATGTCTTGGGGTTTATTTTTAGATCCAATTGAGATTTAACTGATGGTGAAAAATATACAGTCAGGTGTGTTTACCTCACCTTTAGAGAGAATGTGTTATGGTTCCAATTAATTTGTTATTCCTGTCACTAAAGGCATTGTCTGTGTCAAAACTGTCACAGCGCCTTGGGCTTTGTTTCCTGGAGAATGGCATTTAATTTCGCCGCATTCTTTCATAACTATACTCATTTAAAAAAAGGTGTGCATTTGATTTAGAAGCACTTAAACTAAACACATGCTGATTTGATTGCTCATCACAATGGCAGATTGCAAAATTGCTGCTTGTTGCTTTGACCACTGAGCTAGTTATATGATCATCCACAGTTTAAAAGACATTCAATTATCTCATGGGCGCCTCCAGAGAGGGGTGTTAAGAGGAGGGATCTCCAGTCTGAATGGATACTAAATTGCATTACTGTAGGCATAATGCTACGTTTTAACAGTGTTACTTTTGTGGACACTTACCTATGTAGAAACAAGTCTCACCTATCTGAGGCCCTTCATTCCAGTCCTAGATTTTTTATTCAAATACATGCAAGGGCCAAAATGTTTAAAAGGAAAAATAGTAAAGAAGTGACATTCAAGTGACATGACTTTAATGTTTAAGTATTGTTCTACAACATATTGTAAGTGCACTTCATGACTTCTATTCATTTATACAGCGTTTTACATTTTTGCAGAGAAAAATTAGCAATAAGTAAGTAAGATATATATTTTTTTAAATCTAAATGTAATTTGCTACCTTACTGTGCATTTATGTCGGTACAAATTCATTTCAGTCGTGATTGTAAACATCCCCCTGTTATGTTTCCTTTGTGTGAGAGCCCACTGGTGCACTGTGTATATGGCTAGCTGCTGTCGGGGATGGGGAAAGGCAGGCAGGAGGGATTTTTTTCTTTTTCTTCTACAAGGATTTTTTTGTGTGCAGTTATGGTCCATCATTATTAAATGTCTCTTGTTGGATGGGAGAGGCGCTTTATCAAAAACAGCCATTCATCAGGCGCTGTGCTAGACAGCTAACATCTGACCTCTGCGGCAATAATGCCGCATCAAGTAGGCCAACTACCTAGTTTAGCGGCAGAGCAGGGAGCAGGGGCTGGCTCCAAGATTAAGTGCGCTGTTTCAGGTTTTCATTCCCAGGGGCTCCGCTGGCTGATGTTGTATTGATTGCAAAAGTTTACCAGTAAGTATCACAAACAACAATAGCCAGGTCAACGATCGGTGATGCCTGAACTGCTATTCCCCGGCGGGGGGCTACACGTTCAGGGCTAAAGCACTGCCATCATCATAGCTGTGTGCAGGGTGCAGAGAGGGCTCTCCTGAGCTGGGGAAGGAGAGGTGCACAGGCTGTTCCAACTGACATTTAGGAAAGCGATATGTCAGTGTGAAATGAGCGAGCGTGAGATAATTATAAGCCTTTGCATTATAAAAGGCTGCATCGACAAACTGTCGGATTGGCCTTCCACAGAGGCACTCGGCCCTGTTTGGTACTCCTGCATAGGCTATACTCCTCAGTCCTCATCCAATTCAATGCTTTGGTAAAAAAAAATTTAACATCCATCGTAAAGACCCATGTCTCTTTAATTATGTCACTGATCCAAGCTTGGTGTAGGGGAAATTGCTCACAGTATAGCCTATTTCTAACAACTAACTTCCCATATTTATGATAGCATGTCAAGACAGGATGTGTTACCAATAAGCAATATTTCCTGAAGGAAACTGCAAGCGCTCTACTCTAAGTTAAGTG
This sequence comes from Tautogolabrus adspersus, assembly GCA_020745685.1. Taxonomy (NCBI): domain Eukaryota; kingdom Metazoa; phylum Chordata; class Actinopteri; order Labriformes; family Labridae; genus Tautogolabrus; species Tautogolabrus adspersus. The sequence continues at coordinate 12,894,074 of CM036548.1, read as the reverse complement.
TAGGGGCTGAACAGTAAAGAACACGATTCACCCTAAGGCCATCTACGGCAGCCTGAATGATGGTGCATCCTTGGCCCTGCATGGAGGACAGCACACAACCCTCCATCACTGTGCCATTGGACCATTACCCAGGGACTTCAACGGCCAGCCGCACAAAGCAGGCCTCCTCCACTGCCCCATGAAGCTAATCATGTGATTTGATGCAATGACAGAGTAATGACACAGATTGGTGGTGTGTTCAGCTGCCCCTGCTGGAGACTACAGAGGAGGTGGTGAACACACGAAACTGCCCGAGCCAGAGCAAGGAGCCGGAGACAACACATAACAGCAAGATGCCCAAGATATTCCCAAGCACTCTCACAAGTGAAATCAAGATTAATGGATCTGCTGAGGGATTCTTTTATGTCCTTCAGTAACTATATTTCACTTAATGAGGGACATTAGCCGTAATAAAACTACTCAGAAGTACAAGCCGCTAATTAATGCCTCCACATTACCAGTGAATGAGAATAACTGAGTTGTAGGACCCATTGGACCAAATATTAAAGGTGCAATCTGTGGGCTCATAATTTCCACTGCTCTGTGCCAATTCATCATTTCAACCACCAAGATGTATCCAAGTACTTCATAACTAAACCAGTATGATGAAACTTTGATTATTTTACTGCACATCATTCCTAAATAGGGGTGGGAATCGCAGGGTAGCTCACGATACAACACGAGATTAGTGGTCCAAGTTAACTATAATATACCAGCCATTCTGTGTTCCTTGATATACTGCTAAACGATCATGATAAATCACGATATCTGATTAACTGAAGAATGCAACATGCCCCTAAAAATGTTTTACCTCTTAAAATGATTCGTCTTTAATCTTCTTTTCATGGCTGTCCGACATTATCCTGCTGTCTTCTTATTCTTGTTTATTCCCGCTGTCTCCTTCTTCTTTGGCTTTGGCCATCCAAGTTACCCTTCATCCGTTTCATGCATGCCAAGGTGAGGGCTCATTATGTATGGAATCATTTAAAGTCAATCCTACAGTTAAAGATAATGGAGGACTTTGTCTGAAATGGATAGGAAACAATCCAAACAGATGAATGAAACACTCCAGTATCATTTAAGATCGGTCCTATTTTGTCAAGTCCTGCATCAGCCGTTCTAAAAATGACTTCCAGATTTTCCCCACACAAATACATCTCACTAACTTCCCTCTTACAGCACCTTTATCTGGGCTATAATCCTGGCTGTAATGTGCCCTCGTTAGGAGAGCACTGCTGGCCCACACCAGAAGCAACACGGGGAAGGCCTCAGGCACCACTGGAATTAATTACAGACAAAAGCGATGGTGTTTGCAATTGTCATGCCAAATTTATCACTAGCCACTTAATGTGCCTCATCTGAACTGATCCACACTTGCTGAATTGCCCCAGGGCATCCATTCTTCCTCTGCCAGGGGTGGGGTGCTAGTTGTAAGAGAACGTGTGTGTGTTTTTGTGTGTGTGTGTGTGTGTGTGTGTGTGTGTGTGTGTGTGTGTGTGTGTGTGTGTGTGTGTGTGTGTGTGTGTGTGTGTGTGTGTATGTGAGTACAGGGGAAGTCTGCATCTGCTGGGGGCCTGCCTAAGTCCTGGGCTGGAGGCGTTGTGTGCTAACAATGCCCCAAGCAAATACAGAGTGTAGGAGTCTATAACAAATGTTAACACCCCTCCCAGGCCCCCGTAGTCTCTACCCACCCAGCTCCGTCTCCAGAGAGTGCTTCAAAGCCAGTCTTGACATCTTTAATTCTGTCATTTTTGTGATGATAATCCTTGATGTGCTTGGATGTGGTGTCAGTAGTCATTTGTTCGATGCCAGAGTACATCTCTACACAGGCTTTCTTCACAAAAACCCTCAAAATAAATACTAACACAGAACATACTTAAAAGTAGGGCTGTAGCTGAACACTATCAATTCATGTGATCATTATTTTTTTCAAAAAGTCAATCTGCAAAAAGTCTTTATCCATTTTTAAGGAGATGTCTTAAAATGTCTTTTTTTGTTCTTGTTTTGTTCAACAGTCCAACATCAGGGAAACTTAAATAGAAGACAAAAAAGAAGAAATTCTCAAATTTGAGAAGCCGAAATTAAAACAATTTTTTTAAACATGCCATACGTATTTAATCTATTAATAGAAGTGTACATTTTCTAGACATCAACTCATCAAGTACCTGAATGATCACTATAGCTCTATGTTGAAATGGATAAATCTGGTGTGCGACGTAGGCCTATAATAAAGATGAGTTACAACACTTTTATCACTCAAGGTGAAACAGAGTTCGCATCATTTAGCTTCCTTCTTTAATCCTGTCATTTATATGGCTGTTTATATCAAAAGGACATAGGCTGTCCCAGATGCACACTTACACATAAGCCACTATTATCTTTCTGCTTGTGCAGCTGAAAACCTAATACCTTAGTTCAATAATAATGCAGAGGGGACAGCTCATTGGTAGCCCGGTGGTACAACAGAATAATAGCTCAGGAGGAGTCCTGCCTCTCTTAAACAAATATGCAGGTGCTTCAGTTCAACGTAGGAAAAAATGCAGCAAAATATTGTATCCACAAGTGCATAATGTCTCATCAACAGCGATCGGTTATCAATTAAAGCAAAACCATCTCATTATATTAATGAATGGCCTCAGCCGGTAATAGCCTGTCTTATTGATGTTTGAGCAAGGTAAGCACAAACCCCCTTACACAGCACGGAGATCTACAGTATCAGCAGCTGAGAAACCATTTGCAAAGAAGAGGAAAACAAAAAAAAGGAAAAAGCAGGGAGAAAGTGAAGGACACAACAGGCTACTCTCAGAGGGACTGCATTTATTCCAGCAATTGTCATGCAAGCCTTGTTGTAAGTAATAATGTGGCCTTTAATGACGGGATGATGGACCTGCCAAACACTGCCTCTGCCATATACTGTGTGCATGTCCCCGCCGTCCGCTTCTCACATACCCATCTGGGACATATTAGCATATCCTCGTCAATTCACAGCCCACTTTAACATAATCCATATTTGTTGGGTAAAGTCCAACAGCAAGGCTTCCCGTACAGCGGTCATATGATGCTATGACACACTTCAGGAGCCTGGCCCACATAAAAGCATGCTTGGGCAGCTAAGCAATTCAGAAATGCAAAATAGCAGGGCACACCGTTCCCTACCTTGTACCTGGAGGGACAAATCCCTTTTGGCCAGACATCTCCAGACTGTTACCTCAGTATTTCTCCACTACGGTACTTGTGATTTTCAAGAAAGAGGAAGAAAAAGAACAAAAAGGAGTCCGCTGTCATGGCTGGCAGTGAGTGTGTAGAATACATTGAGCTGCTGAGGCATGTCAAAGTATGTATGCTTCACCTATCAGGGAATAATGCCATATTTTGATACACATTTGCTTCGTAAATATTCTTGCCCTTTAAAAAAAATGGATAGACTGCTGGAAATCCAAGTTTAGAATAACGTTAAATTGTCATTTAAATGTAAATATTAGGAATTGTCTGTTTTCCTTTAACAACACTGGGCAGCTCTGGACATTACATCCCTAAGTACTGTATGAAGGACATATTTATGCAAATATCCACCTGCATAAAATTGCTATTATGAACGTTGTGAGATAAAGACAGTCATGGTAAATATGGCTTCAGTAATAACCTACACTGAAGGCACATGGAGGATAACTTACTATTCCCTTAAGAGCAGAACAATTATTATTTCAAAGAAAAGAAATGCATCTCTAACGTCCTGACATTTATTGATACTGTAATGTGAGTGTAGATTTTATTGAGTACAGTGTGGAAAAAGGTCTAAGCAAAAATAAACCTCAACTTCAATCAATCTGCAAATCCAATCAGAGGGTGGAGAAATACAACAAGTAACTAATGATGAACTCACTCATTTATTCTCCATTTCATTGACGGCATTCTTGGAAGTTATCTGCAGTGAAGACGTTCAGCAGAATTCCTTCACACACATGGAAGCAATACCTGTCATGAACCATCATCACAAAAGCCTTCTGAGATATAATCTCGGAGAACTTTTAACCCAGGAATTTCAAAGCCTCCTGTCAAAGAGAAAGCAGAGATCTTGGGATCATGACACTCAGTCAGCAGCAGTCACACAGCTCTGGGCCCGGTGCTTCTCAAGTGCTGGACTGTCTTGGCAGCCAGCAGGGCCAGAGCTTAGTTAAATATAAGACCAATGGAATCAACTTACTTAACTTCAGCGTACCTGAAACTATGTACCAATACATCAAGGCTCACTGCATGCTGTTTCTTTTTACCGAATACACAAAAAAAAAATCTACCTTCACTGCTGGGAGGTAAACAGAGTGGAGCAAATTGTAAACATCACGGCTATAAATATTTCAGCCATGTCAACTCAGTTGTCAGACCCACCTAGTGTTCAGGCCCGATACATCTAGTTATAGCTGAATTCTAACTGAGGTGGACTTATGATAATAAGATGCACTCACAGCACGATTTACTGTAAGTATACAGGACGCCTCCCTCATTTCCTTAAGTTTGGGAAGTTTCTCATTTAATTCCTCTCTACCTTCAAAAAGGAGAAAATCTGTTACGCATGACTTCAATTTTATGAAAAATTACACAAAGCAAACACACTCCCCCCCTGAGTCGCACACCAATTTAATTTGTGCTCGGGAGAGGTCAGTGAGGGATCGAGCAGTACACACATCCTTCCCTGACCGAAACCCCCCAAATGGGGCTGCAAGCGGGACGCTTCTCCGAGGGATGTCATGCTGCATGTCATCAGCCTGGTTAAATTGCACTGCCAGTGGGTAAGCAGCAGGGGTCACATGAGGCTCAGTGTGGACTGCAACATGTAACGCATGGTAGACCACAGTCTGAAGGCTGGCCAGTAATGACTCCAAAACATCCCGATGAAGATTGAGGGGCAGCTGTTTTCATCTAAAACAACTCGTCTCAGACACGCGTGCAAACACAATAGATGAAAAGGCCGTGCAAGGCTCTGCAGCAAACCCTTGAATAGGGCTGTAAGGTCGTGTGTGTTTGGACTACAGAAATCAATATGTCAATACTGTGTCAATAGAATCCATTGATAATAGGGCAATTTGTAGGGGTATATTATTTCAGTGTAAATGATTAAAGGACCAATTCATAAAAAAAAAAACAGTATCAAGTAGAGGGAAAGCGTTTGTTTTTGGGAGCGAGTCCAAACATTTGCCCTTGTGAACACAAAGCCCACATGTGACTGGGAGAGGCCTCAGTTGGGCAGACAGCAGAGGGAGTTAACAAAGCTAATTAGGGGAGGCTGACATGTTAAAGTGAGCTGCGGCTTGGGAGTCAGCTCTATCACATATGTTTCCTTTGTGGCGGGTGAAGTGGCTCCTTTGTTTGTGAATTGATGGCGTTTCGCTCCGCCATCCCTTTGGGTAGAAGCACTGACCTGCGGAGGCCCCTACAGTGAGAGGAGGCTCTTTCTCTGTCTCCCCAATGCCTGCTGCTCCAGCTGTCCCACTCCCTCCCTCCCGAACCTAAACCTTCCCAGAGCCGTGGATGCACAGTGAGATGGGCAACACCTGTAAAAGAGCGAGTACCCCTTCAGCCCAGGCACCTCAAAGCAGCCTGCCCACCTGCTACTGAGCTCTCTGGGCCCTGCAGCTTAAACGCTCATTTTGTGCCTCTCAGCACGGGACTTATTGATATAAATAGCTGAGCACAAAGTGCACACTCTGTTTTCTCTTGGTCTGATGCAGTAGGTGTGTATGTGATTATATTCAATGGCAGCCTCTTTCAGGTGGGGATGAAATATGAGCAGTTTGGACACAGGGTAAATGACAATCTCTACTGGATTCACTGAAAATGATTATAGCACAATTGACATATATCGAAATGGACAACATGATTCTGGACCCCGTCTTAAACAAGGATTCGATATCTAATATGTAGACACAATTTACTCTGTATTAAGCATTACAGATACTGCGATAGATTTAATGATGACCTTTCCATTTATCTTGATAAAGCTTGTCCTTCCTCAGCGGTGAAAGATAAGGTATGTCCTTGAAGGGGACGCTTTGGTAAGACAGAAAAAGGCAAGGTGTAGCGCCCATATAGCACTTTCCATATATTATAGATTTATTTTATTTGAGTAGCTAATTGACCAATTATTAACTCAGTGAGAGTTTCTTTGTATTGGTAGCAGCTAAAAACCAAAACAGCGTCTCAAAGACTTGAAAGGACTTTAAAGCGTTAACTTGACCTTTTGGGTCCGCAAACAAAGTTTGAAAAAGTAAATCTCTTTCATTCACCTTAGCTGGCATGGCAACAGATGAATCCTCCCCCCATTAAGATGACAAGACAATTTGTGGAGTAGTTGAGTGTAAATAAATACGTTGAGGAGGAGATAATACATTAGGCTCCTGACCGGGCTATTCCATTACAGCAGCACATTTGTTTCCATAGACGAAGAAGCCATTCAGCCGGCGACGTCTTTCCTTCACGAGGTGAAAGTGGATTCTCGCCTCTGAGAGGAAAATAAGGGCATCAGGAGTCCCCGACATTAACTTTCATCACAAAAGTCATCTCACCCACCAGGAAAAGAGGCTTTCTCCAGATCGCTCATAAAAAGGAAAAGATATAATACACAGCCTTCAGTTTAAGAGGTAACAATAGTTTTGTCTCCATTAGGTGTTATAAAACAACAGCAAACTGTTTCACCAAGTCAGAAACATTGCTGTAAAACACTATCCTGTAACACCAAACAGTCTTTAAAAAACCTACTGCGTTAGACCCTTCATATGCATCTTCAAATTTACAAGCCTTTTTTTTCCATTTCAGGTGGTGGTTCTGCTGAAAGGAAAAAGGCAGTACGAGCCAAGTGGCTGCATTGATTTTGCAGTAATTGATCTGATGGTTCCTTGTGATAATTGACAATTATCCCTGATTACCAGACAGGGGCTTAAAATCAGTCTAAGAAAATTACCAGCATTATGGGATGTTGTACAATGGCTGAACAAAGATAAATCAATACACCTCCGAAAACTGCTTAGAAAAAAAGACAAAAGAGTGTCACAGAAGACCACATGCTGCTCTGCCTCTAACAAACCCTATCGTCCAGTTAACTACAACATAAACCACTGCATGCTATATGCATTCTTATACTACGGGGAGTGAAATAAACAGAATAATCATTTAAGAGCAGGGAATAAGATTAGTGATTAGTTACAAACTGGAACATTTACTGCGTGAATGTGTGAGTGCATGCTACAAAAGCAGCAAACGTCAGCATTTGTATGTGTGTCCATGTTAAATGTGTGTTCATGTGAAGCTATAATATATCTATATTGCTCTCTTACTATGTGTCTGACCCCGGCTGATTGGTCTAACTGATTCAAGCAGACAGATGCAACTCATTGCAGCTTAATAAATACAGGGGCCCAGGGGATCGACGCTAAACAGTTCTATTAAGTTGGAAACATGTCAGCCAATATAAAAGCAGCCTGACCCCCGGAAAGGTCAACTGTGACACGCATGTTTACTCAGGAAAACAACCCAAGGCTGGAAGGTCTTGTTTTATCGGATGTCTTCAAAGGAGAGAGAGTGTCTGGCTGCCCAGTTTGTTGGTTTTTATGTGATTTTGGGTCTTAAAACCCACACACACAAAAAGAGCTAGTGTGGCTTTGTTTTTTCTGCAGACAGTCAGTAAACAGACAGATACACAAGGTTACAGTGTATGTAGTCCACATGTAGTATAGAATGGTATAGTTTAGTATATAAAATGGTATAGTATAGACAGATTATAGTTGATGTAAAGGTACATTTATAAATAGATAGATTCATAGATAGATAGATGTATAGACAGATGTATAGACAGCTGTGTAGATAGATAGTAGGGCTTGGTATTTCCCACAACCCCACAATACGATCACAGACTGTAAATATGAATGGACGAAGCCTGAGTGACGTCACCCATCTGTTACAGCAGGGGGCTCCGGAGGCTCATCAGCAGCCGCCGCCGCCATGCTGGAAATGCTGTCTCACCCTAACTTTCCATCAACCTAACGACAGGCTTAGAGACGAAGCTGAGGCAGGTTTTAAGCCTCTTGACAAACCGTTACATCGCGCCCACCTGTCAATCATGTCAGATACACGCCTAACTATGGAAAACACGTATCGTTTTCAAAATCATTTTTCCAAAAAAAAACAAAAAAAAAGCTGAATGACTTACATGTGTTTAAATTATAACTGATATACTGAAACAACGTGGTTTACATAGTCAGACTTTACAAAGCTTCTCCAAAGCGGCAGAGGACGCTAAAATCCTTTTTCACATCTGAGTAGTATTTGTGTTTCTCATGATGAGTAAGCTGAGATTGTAGTGTAAAATCTTGTGTGACCTTCAAAATGTGATCTAAAAGTTTTCTCCTTTAAGATAGATGTAGCGAAACAGATAGACAGATCCTTTGATTGAATGGATAGAAAATTGAATAACAACAAATCCATTAATTCAATTACTGTTGTGTTTAGTGTGACCAATGGATTCATCCCCAATTTAGTCATTCATACCAGCTTTAGTAGGTGTTCCTGTTGCACAACAACAAAAAGAAAGAAAGAAAGAAAGAAAGAAAGAAAGAAAGAAAGAAAGAAAGAAAGAAAGAAAGAAAAACATAGATGTTAAAAAAAGTGAGAGAGGGGGGATAAAATAAAACACACAAAAAAGACACTGCATGTCACTAAACAACCTTCCTTGTCTTATTTTGGCGTGAGACCCCCTCCCCCCCACCCCACCCTTCCCCCCTGCTGTGACGACACAGTGAACCTCGTCACTCTGGAACTAGCAGAGGTGAGAGGGCCCTGCTTCTTTTCTACACTAATCTGCCTCTACAATGTTTAATCAGCACATCAAAACATTGAGGGAGAGGAATTTCCGTGCTTGGTGAGCATATTAGGGATGCAGTCACAGCGTTAACTAGCATTGATGAACTGTTTGCTTATGCAGTAATAATTAACTTCCATTACATTACTTTGTGTGATTACTTTCTTAATTGCCTGAATTATGCATCAATTTAATATCTAATAACCAGTCTCAGACATTAGACACTGTTCAGACACAAATTGCATGTAGTTTCCGAGCTTTAATTAAACACACTAGAATAAATGAAACGGTGCAGGATGGATGTCTTGCAGTGATTTCCTGGGTGCTTAAATATGCTATTTATTATAAAAGCATATTCAAAAATTCACTTTCTCCTCAGGAAAGCAAACCACAAGATGCCAATTATAGTATGCAAGTTGCTTTGCCGCAGCTTTTTTTCAGGATCTAGACTAATAAATTTGTTGAGTGGGACTCATTGTTATATTATGCAAATACATTATTATGCCATTTTTTAAGTTTCAAATTTTGTGTGCAGAGCAAAACATGTCCCTGAAGATGATTTTAATTATATAGCAGAATGGGCTCTGGTTTTGCATTGTTATTGTCCTCTTGTAAGGAATGGGTGAACCAGGTTATTAAATGAGAGTCAATGCAGATATTCAAATTATTTTTCACATCACTTTAATGCAATGCATCGCCCACATATTCCCTACATGAAATATGCTCGTGTGCTACTGCTTGAAGCAAGAAATGAATAACCTAATCAGAAATATAAAAACACTATAAAGGTAAGGCAGCCATAGAGCAATTATAGGAGTGTTATTTTAGACGTGTTGTGGGTGGCTGCATCAGTGTGAAGAAAAGCTTTCTGCACAAGCTAAATGACTTTGCTCATCTCTTGCTATGCAATGCAAAAATAAACATTTTAGAATTAGGCCCATCTTTCTCAATTGTAGCCTTCGTGCTACCTGATTTAAATTTGATTTACAGGTAGTAGAGCAACTGTATATCATACGAACGGAATATAATTAAAAAGCCAGCCCGTGGAAGCGCCAGGTCATTCGATGAATTGATATTAACTTTTAGTCCTCTTGTATCATCATTTTACCTTCACTCAAAAAGTGACACATCCACTTAAAGAGAAAAATGAACCCTATTTTCCTCATCAGCAGTGGTCGGGCAAACATACATGTAACACAGAACGAGTAAACGCCAGCTTCTCAATTACACAACGTGCAAAAACATGTTAAAATATCGGATTAAAAATTTTAAAAAATGTACATGAATGATTGAAAAGTATAAACCAATTTGAATGATGGCCTTTTAATGCTAAACACACTGTGGGATTAATCACCTATGCCTGAAATAAAAAAATCAATTTAGCTTATCTAAACTCATGCAAATCATAGTGACTGGTGTTAGGTCTGGCAGCATCGTTAGTCTGCTTTTGAAATGATCTCTAGAGCTGGTGAGCTGCTGGCAATGCAAGGTTAGACAGAAAATGATGGCAGCACACGGATGCTTCACAGAACTCATGATAGTTTCCGTCTGTCATTATTTACGTCTGACTAGTCGCGTCATGTCAGCTACCTAGAGAGACACTTTTAATGTGAACCCCCCCCCCCCCCCCCCCCCCCTCGTTCTCCTATTGCTTTTCACAAGCACTGTAGTATACCATTATTTCTTTGCTTCAGTACCTTTAGGTGAAGCTCGCCCTCCTATCAGCTACAATCAAAGACAGATCCTCTGCTTGATATTAGACATGCCGGCGTTTGTACAGAGCTGGCACCCCAAGCTACATATCACAATGAGAAAGGCTACTCTGTATTTTATTTCACTAATTCAAAAGGGGTAAGAAAACATTGGGTGATGGTGTTTGGGGATTTAAGATATGGATCTCAAAAGATTTTAGAGTGCACAGCTGCAGCGGCAGCTCCATAATGAATATCTGAAATGTTTGAGTTACCTTGTGTGCTGCTGTTTTTTTAGTCATTAGCTAACGCAGTGTGTTGGATACTGGAGACACAAAGTTGAATCAATTAGTTTCAAACTATTTTGATAATTAATTTTTGGGTTGAAGAACTTTTTAAAGAAAAATAAATCACATTTTTTATTTGAAACTTCTTCTTCTGTGACAGCTAGCTAAATATCTGTGCGATCTGATAATGGTGAGAGAATGTTTCATCATTTTCTGACATTTTATACAACAAACAACTAATCAATCAATCAGGAAAATAATTGACCTATTCGTCAACGCTGAATAAAAAAAGATCAGCTAATAAAACGCTGAGAGTCAAGCCTACAGGCCTATCTATGAGTTCTCCCTCAGAACATACAAATGTATTTCACAACAGTTACCCTCAAGCTCGATTAGACGGCCATTTATCACAGCACTGCCCATGAATCAAGTCACATTGTAAAATCGATCATTGATTCACCTTATTCCCTTGTTTTTCCATCTGAGCCACATAATGATCATTAAAGTGACCACAGAATGTCCAAAAAATGGATTTGTAATACACTGAGCTCAGAGCTGAAACGCCACAGGAGTGGTATCATGAGGAAAAGATGAATCAGATATAGCATACTAAAAAAGGGACAATCATTTAGGGTATCTCGTCTATGATGCGTCTCCTGCAGCTTTTTTAGAACGCTCACTCTTTGGCCGGTGTAGCCACAAACCACGAGCCCAAGACCTCTTGGCTAGAGTCCATCTCTACGCTTTGTGCACGTGATCCAAGCCTAGATGAGCATGCTGTAATGGGGCTGCTTAGCCCCATCATGACCCAATGAGTGCCGGCTGTGGAGTGGATGTGCTTGGTGTGTGTGTGTGTGTGTGTGTGTGTGTGTGAGTGTGTGTGTGTGTGTGTGTGTGTGTGTGTGTGCATCTTCCCAGCAGGGAGACAGTGCCTTATGAAGGTCACAACTGCAGCAGTCTGGGGTTCTCTAAGTGAACCCTGGAGAGGATAACAAGCCACATCTAACGCTCTTTCTTTGTGCTCTCACAGCCACTAATTCACCGGAGAATAGTACGAGCTAAAACATAGTTAGCGCAAAGCAAAAGCCAAGCTCTCTGGATGGCACCAAAAACATATATTCAGTTCCTTTTGAGAACGCTGCATCCTATTACTGTACAGAATTATTATCTCAGAATCGAATATCAGTCTTGACCCAAAATGAGATATGTGGTGTTTCACAAAGCAATTCTTGTACAGCCTGTTTACAAAAATAGGAATATGAAGAATACCATTTACCTCAAGGGAATTTCAGTTCAAGCAGAGTGTGTGACAGCATTGCCCTGTGTTATGGCCGCCTAATGGACAACGTAGCATTAATTCAGCTTCAGATGAGCAGGCAGGACAGCAGAATCAAAAACGAAGAGGGGGCCCTAGGTGTATGAATTATGCATATTTCATTACCATAACCCTACAATACACTGTGCGACAAAACAATGCGGTGAAAATTGGCTTCGACTGAGATATTGAACAATTTCCTACGTAGTTCTTGCCTACCTTAGAAGTGAGAGTGTATTAAGCTCCCTCAATAACAGCCGAAACCCATGTGAGATTTATATGCTAACACCTAGTCCAGTGAACAAAACGCTATGTAAACAAGTCAGGGATAATTGAAAAGAAAGTCTCCTGACTGCTTTCCCAGGGACCTATCATTCAGGTAGATGGGAATTTGGTTAAATGGCAGGAGAGAAATTACTTTTTCCATTGATTTTCCTTTAGACATCAGCGGCAGACGAATGAAATGGAACAATTTACTTTGTCGAGCTCTGAAATGGTATTCAAGCAAAACATGTCAGAAACTATTATTTGCAATCATGTTGCTCTTATTAATCCCGGAGAAAGAAATGGGTAATGAGAACACACAAAGGGATTACTGGGCTACAACACATTTTCAGTTTGTATTAGGCCACAAACCGCATCGGGAGACACGTGCAGTCATAGTGTGTTCTTACTCAAACATCACTTGAGAGTGGCTTTCTGAGATCATTAGAAGTGATCCAAAAAAAAATGAGTTGTATCAAACATGTTTCACACACTATACAAAAACATGGCTTCTCTATTTTAATGGCAGTAAGTTAAGAATGTGGATCAAGCTGGTTTTCAAATACACATTTTCACGCTGTCTTATTTTATATCTAAAAACAAAACAAAAGAAAACCTACAACGTGTGTCCTTTCTTATTCAATTCTTTGTGAATTTGGGACTTCCAGATGACTCCTCTTTAGGACACAGCCTTTAGCTGGAGCACACACTTCCAGTGTGCTGTGTAAAACAGCATGTGGTATTGGTAACTGCTCCTGTTCAAGCCTTGTAATCATTACCTGGCATCTTATTGCCTCTGTGGCTTTTAAAGCTCTTGTCTCACCCCAAGAAAACAGGGAGTTATAGCTGATCTTTTATTAAAACTTTAGGAGAGCGTCCCCCTCTGGAGGGAGGGGGGCGGAGGAGGAGTGGGACAAATTAGTGTTGACAGTAGACACTTAAAGCAGGAAAATCACAGGCCCACTGGGAGGCAGGAGCCACATGGGGCTCCCTGCCTGTGTAAAGAACACTCCAGATTCACTTGAGATGCAGTTGCCTTTTAACAGGGCAGGGGGAATGTCAACAGACCCTCCTGAATGAACCAATAAAGCCACTAAAAGGAGAGGATTAACCAGCTGATATCAGGGACAGCAGTTTGTTTTGAATGCAGCCCCCCTCCCTGGAACAAGGCCTGAATCACACTGGGCGGAATATTTCCTCTGATAAGCAGGCTGCTACACCGCCAAAAATGTGTAGTTAATTGTGCCACACTTGATGTTGGTCATGGTAGAGTTAACCATGTAATTCTATTATGACTTTACTTTAAATTGATTGTGTACAAAAAAATGTGACTTGGTGTTCATTTGTTACCGACAAAATTGTTTTTTTTTTCTCCTCAACTCAACTTCTGATGTAAAAGCAGCAGTTTCCACCTTAACTCTTCTGTATGGTAGCTGCAATATCATTGCTTTTACTGCCCATTTATCAGAGAACGCTGCTGTTCACAAGTGAGGCTACACAACATGAAACAGTAATTACAAGACATCAGGGGCTTTCAATCTCCTCTTAATTTCCCAACAGCTGTGATGAAAAAACCCTAAGTCCAATTAATGTGTCAAAATATGACCCAACAATGTCATGGCCTTCTCACAACCCCATAAACATCAAATAAAAGACAAGGCTTACAATAGATGTATTTGAACCCCATTACAGAATTGAATTTCTATAAACCACCAAACAAACAAGCAAAGCTGCACACTTAGCTGTCGCAGTGAGAGAAGACCGGGTTAAGGAGGGACACTCTGTTGGTGACATTTGATACGAAGATAAATATATCTCGAGAGAGGTGTGAGGTTTAAAAGTTAAGGTCTGAAAACTGAGACTTCAATGTATAGGCTGCAACACGAGAGGACTGTGGTATATATAGGTTAGCCTGGCCTGAGCTCTGCTTTAACATAGCACGAGTCTTTACCATTCACTGTGAGGTTCACAGAGAACAAAACCTGTTTAACAGTTGAGCCTCATCTACTCATACATGTCAGCACCATAAAAGACAATAAGTCATGATCTGATGTTTATTAGATCTTATTTTTTTCTACATTAAAATAGAAAAAATGCATAAGGTAAATTATTTGTGATTTAATTTGATGAATGAAAATTGAAATTTTATCATTAACTGCTAATTAAAAAAAAAAAAAAAAACATGATCCTGTCAAAATTGGACAATTTCCTTTATTTTTCCCAAGTTCATTTATTTAACATTAGTTTTCTGTTTGGGTTGTAACTCTTATCCCTCCATTCAGATCAAATTTCTATATGATAGTAAATGCTATGACAATAAAAATGTGTTACATTTTAAAAAGGGGCTGGGCGTTGGTTGGCCGTGAAGTTATGTTGCGCCCCATGTACGGAGGCCGTAGTCCTCCAAGCGGACGGCCCGGCCTATCCGACCTGTGGCTCCTTTCCTGCATGTCATTCCCCGCTCTCTCTCCCTGACTCAAACTCTATCCGCTGTCCTCTAGAATTAAGGTATAAAAGCCCATAAATAAATCTTAAAGAAAGAGTTTTAAAGGGGCAAAGTATGATTCGCTATTTAGAACATATATCCCCTTCACTAGAAACTCATTCATTCCTATGTCAAGGCAATGTGAGATGAATTTAGGCATTTGAAATGTGCAGCTGATTTACTGTGGACAAAATGAGGGTATAACATTGAGGGATTTCCCTTTAATCAGATCTCTTAGGAGTTCTTGCACTGGACCAATACCCCAATGAGTTCTCTTTTAAAAAGCCGGGAATATAAGATTGGCTGCACGCCGCCTCAGTTTTACCTTCAATCAGAGGGAATTGGGGAGGATTTTGTTAAATCTAAAAGCCTTTTACATCTCTGAAAAGTTCATTTCTCTTCATCTATTAACCCTGAATAAAAACCCTACCATCACTTATGCATTTGTCCATTTAAAAAATCCTCAAGCGCGCTAGCTGTAGATCTGAGCCCCAAATTTTGAGCTCACGGATGGCCAATCACAGAGGTGCGTGCCTCAGAGCTGAACCACAAATGGGTCCTTCACAGCATTGTAAATCAGGACCTCAAAGAGTATTATTTAGCCTGAAGCAAAAGAGTGCTTGTTTATCAGATGGTGCCTGAGTCTAGGATAAAACCTTCCCATAAATCTGGTTACCTTTTATGTGCTGGTGGAGACAGGCGGGCTCATTCTGTGTTTAAGGCTTTCAGGAATGCAGAGGTAAGTGTGGCATTCATGTCAAAGAGCACCCGTGTATGATTAGACTAGTTCTAAAGGATGTGGTTTATTAGATGTTTAAACATATTCTAATTGGTCTTAATGCACTCTAAATGAGACCTGTGTCACTGCCGTAACTTAGTCATTTAATTCAAGTGTTGACAAGGAAGCCATAAACCACAAATCAGTGACAAATAATAACACATAAAGGGTGAATTCAAGGTGAATCTTTGGCTTGGCTAAAGGCTTTGCATTCATGATTTAGTGGGTGTTGTCACCATACAAGCTCAATAAGCACTGTCAATTTTTCACATGAAGTGTCAGTATGTGCCACGCTACATCCGACAGCGTGCTACATGTAAGTTATCACGACTGCAGCACACCGGCGGGTAATTTTCGGAACATTTTATTTTGTTGTCTGATATATTGCCGCACAGATACGGCGATGCTAAGCCCCAGATGATAAATCAAACGTGCAGTGGCTGCCTCTGATAACTCAATAAGCACCTGGACTCCTCCTAACATGTCACACCTGCACTTCTACGTATACCACTCGCGTTCTCGGGCCTCACTGGGGGGGCTCAATACACCTGCCAAGTGCATTTCAGAAGCCTAGCAGCTGGGAGAGAAACATCATGCATGCTTAATTAGGAGGTTCAGGAACCATGGGAAGTCGCTGGTATCTACTAGCTTTATGAAAATCCTTTGATAGCAGGAGCAAGTGAAACATTATGGTTTCATTTGTGTAATTCATTTATTAAGAAAAGAGATGCAATTAATAAAATATTGGAAATGATCACTTCAAAAATACATTTAAATCTTTCTGTGAAAAACGAACTCGTCTCGAACAGAAATACTGTCTACAGTATTTGAAACAAAGAACACTGAAGACTATTAAATAGACTTGATTTAATGAAGCATATTTAGCAAGAGAATACCAAAGGGAGACTCTTCTGATCAATATTATTGCATACTTTCAATCCAATCAATTTAGTGTCTGCTTAGGAGTCTTTACCAAGTGTAATAAATAGTGTGTTTGTTTAAAAATATAATAAAATACTGATTCACAAAGCTCGGAGGCATCTATTAAATTGCATGAAGAAATGTTCAATGCCATAAATGAACCGCACAAAAAAAAGGCCGTTCAATGGATAGATTGTGTTCTCCTCGACTGTCAACAAGTACTTACACCGAACATTGATTTTCAAAGCCTCCTGCTGAATTTAAAGGACTTCCTGAATGAACGTATGTGATCACGTATTAGAAATGTTTAGAAGGGAAATAAAAGGAAATCCATAAAACCAATTAAAAGAACATTCACGGACATATTTCTGTACTTCCTAAACACAGCAGGTGGTTGACAATGAGAATTATGATTGCTTGTCATACGTCATACACATAAACCAGTAAGTTTGTGAGCAGACAAATATCTCCTGAATTCAGTGATAAATATTTCTGGGCTGAGATGTGATGCACTGTCCCATACAGAGAGGCAGTATAGTGTCTGAGAAAGGCTTTTCAGAAACAAGGATACATTTAAAATAAAATCTTCTGTGTTTTACGGGGGGGGGGGGCAATCTTCTGGCCAGTCTGAGAGAGTATTGCTTATAAGGTGTGACTCTTATCAACACCGCACGACCTATGGGTTTATCACACACTTTGAGTCATAGGTCCTGTTCTGATATGACGTTCAGCATTCCTACAGAGGCTATAAACCCTATAAGGGTGTGCAGAGAGAAGAAGCAGTATGATAACTCAGAGCGTCCTGCTGTAATTATGGTATTCATGAAAAGATGAAATAGAGTGCAGACTAAATCTGTAGCTCCGGGCAAAATCAACAGCTTGGCATTACACCGTGACCCCTGCCTATACTGAGGATACGGCAAACATACCAAAACTTTGCTGCTTTTTTTCCATCAGTCAGGAGTGAGGGAATGAAGTGCATCGATTGCTTGTGATTATTAACTAGACTGAGATAAGCCCTCTCCTTATTATGCAGATTACTGAGGCTCCCCACTCTAGCATATTGTACAGATGCAAGGGAGCAGCTGCTCTTACAGATGGTGGGTACACGGATCTATCATTATGCCTCCATTGTCTCCACTTCAATTGTTTGGGGGACAACAGAACTGCATCAAAGAGGAATCCGACTGCAATGAATTAAGAAAGAGAAACGAAAACCATCAACTAAATTTATACACCGGAGGCCATGGAATGGAGAGGAGCGTAAAGCTGAAGATATTTCATATATACAAGCATGGAGTCGCCCAGTCATGTATACTATATCCAAAGCTGTTGGATGCAGTACTGTGCACCAAACATATGTTGTTTTTTTCATTAACAAACAGATTAATTCAGGACGCAGGTATTCATTTGAATATGGAAAAAAGACAACAAGAAATGGCTACAGCTTAAAAAAAAAAAAGGAAGATAAATAAAGAACCTGAAATCCAACAAAATGTTCAGGTTGTTTGCACTTTGCCTTTTTTCAAATCAATGCCTCTTATTGAAACTTTTGGGTAGACCACTCCTTTTTAGGGTTTATCACAGAATCAGTCGCAATCGTCTTTTTCCTGTGTGCCTTTTTAATACAAGGCTCAAGAATTTACGAATATTAAATCATGCCACAAAGCCGACCGCATTGAGGGAAGAATATGCAGACAGCGTCAGTTTTTGCCCTTAAGGGGAACCTCTGGTTGTCCATTTGACTCACCACACCTCCTGCTGTGCACTGCAGAGAGCAGGACACTGGTAGCTCCTCTGATCAAACATGACATTACACTAGAGGGAATTACATACTCACATTATAACAGAGAAGGTCACACGGAGTTGTAAGTCATGACAGCAGTCTCATACTATTCGGCAGATAGCGAGGGGTAATATTACTTTAAGAATTAATGCTGTGACATTAAAAGCGAGCACAATACAAGTTTTCTGGCCATCGTCTGGCAGATTGGGAATTAAAGGTTGGATGGAAATATTCCTGCAATAAAGTGATATAATGAGTAGATTTCCATTCACTTGCAACTGGCACACTGACTGACAAAGGCAAAAAAAAGATGGATGCACACTTTATTACATTTGTTTTAGAGGCTGTAATAATGGTCACAAATGTGACAATGCTATTGATTTTGTTTTGTTTAGGAAGTGGACTAAAGAGTAAGGCTCATGAGATTGTCCACCCCTTGTTATCCCCCCCCCATTTTTCAACGTGCAAGTGCCAGTGTGGAAAATTACGCTCAACGCAACAGCCATTCAAGGAAACTCATTAAAGTCCACGAGATAGTTGGATTTCATTTTTATCTTATGTGTTTGCATAAAAATGTCAATGATGGATCTTGAATGTTGATGATTTTTATCTTTGAGGGCATTTTTTCTGCCTTACAGCAGGCATTGATTACAAAGAAAGTGCTCCTGCCAGCATCTACACAGTTGTACGCAGTAATTCCCACAAGATACTGAGAACTAACATTACAGACTCCAAATAGAAAATCTATTCCTTAGCAGAATATTTTCTGTTTCCAATATCCGCAAGATGCTGTCTTCAGATGACCTCAGTATAAATAAATACATCTCTGTTAACCATACTTTATAATAAATTCATTTGTTCAGTATTAAAGTTTAAACTTGTGGCAAAAACACACCTTGCAAACAATTCAGTGCATCCAAATACACTTTGCATGTAGATAACAAACACACAAAGGAGGCAGAAAAATAAGTAGCTGCATCCCAGTAGGTCTAAAAAGTCATATCTCAACATTAATTCCTTAACTCCTATCTGCTATATTCAAATAAATAACAGCTTCCCTTTCTTCGTTCATGTGTCATGGGTGGATAGACTGAGCTCCTGTCAGAGCACAAAGCCCCCCTCAGATGTCCGCATTGCCTCGTCTGTTGTTAGGACCTGGTCCACATGGGGCCAAATTTGATTGGAAAGCCCAAAGGGAGGAGTTCCACCAGTCACAGGGGCATTGTTAGCGCCTCAAAAATGGCCAGAGAAGAATGACTGATTATGCAACCACAGCCAGGGTTACTAATAGGAATTCTATTTGAATTTCTAACATAACAGATGTTTGCTGGGCACCTCCATGGAGTGTGCATACACAGTTATGCTAATTCGCCAGTGTTTCCCTTCAACTTAGCTCAGAGTCATTAGAGCACACAGCTAGCTTGGATCCCTCTGTCAAACTAATAATTGGCCATTATTGATATTAATTAACATTTTTGCTCTCTATGTCCTTTTTGACCCGATATCTGTGAGTAAATCCAGTTACTGAGTCCTATTAGGGCAATAAAATCCGCGGGACGCTATAGTAGTTGCGAGCCATTTATCAGAAAGAGAACATAAAGCCAATTAGGACTGGGTGCAGACAGTTGTCTTCATTCTCCACTGACTACTTCTTGATCTCCATTATAAATTGCTAATAGGGCAGATACTGGTTAGCTAAAGGGAGGAGGAGTGGGGGGTTACCATTGCTCACTCCCAGCCGTGATGACAGGTGAAAAGGACTAGTTGTATTCCTGCCTGATGAGGCTACACCATCATCAGCTGCTGTTTTTTTTATCTGCAGTCTTTTTGTTGAGTGCCGTTGTTTAGACCTTTCTTTTTCTCTACTGCCGGTCAATCATGTTAATTGGTCTAAGAGAAGCCATTAAATTGTTGATTGTTCATCTTCTAAAAGTAATAGCATTCGGTCTCTCTGCTATTATGATGCAATGAGCATCGGAAACAGTGTACCCCATAGGTTTATGGAGTCAGATCAAGAAATCCTAATAGGTGTATATTGACTGGTTTATCTTCCACAAAACTCCGAAGGGACCGGTGGTTGCAAGAAAATATATCAAAAAGGCTATCAAATATGGCCGGGTCTTCCGTGTAAAATCAATAGTGAGCCATAGATGGCTTGAGTTTTCACAGTTCTCTCTCGTCATTTAAAAGGACTGTAGGCTATATGATGCATCGGCGGACCCATGAGACCTTTGTAGCATAGCAACGATGCTACATGTTAGAAAGGACACACATTGGTAATAACCTAATCAGTGGTGCCTTTGGTGAAAACACTCGGTTGTTGTTTTGAACTTGATAACTGGTTCTTCATCCTAATATGACGCTTTGGGAATGATGACTTTTCTAGAACAAAAGAGCTCAGGCAGCATGAAGGATCATGATTCGTTGGAGAGGCAGGTAGTCTAACATAACTTAATGTGAATCACAACCCATGTTCCTGCTCCCTGAATCCAGATGCTAGCATAGAAGCCCCACTTTATGACAAGAGGTATAGCAGTCCCTTAAATGAGCAGTATTTAATAGCCTGGATTCAAGTGTAAAGGCTCTCTCCCCTGTGAATTACTCCAAGAACCTAATTACAAGTTTCATCATCAATCATAAGCATTATTTATTCAGCAAAATGAATTTCTAATTAATAACTGATGAGCATTATGGCCTCGAAGACTGTAAAGCAATTAATTATGGTTGGCAACAGGGAATATCACAGTAAAAGAGTATCTGGCGCACAGTCACAGCACAGCAGTGCCAACAGGCTAATGTCCACAAAGAAGAGGCACTGGATTGTTGTTGTACCTAGGCTTTATTCAGATAATTACTTCCATGAATGTTGTCGGGGGCTGTCACCCTGTTGGCAATGTCATAAACACTGAAAAACAGTATACACTTTTTGTGAAATGCTGCTTTGAACTGCCGTCTCCCATGTTTTGTGCTGCCACCTTCTTTGTTTTGTTTTTTCTTTTTGATTTTTCTCAGACTACAAGAGGGCCCAGAGGGCTTTTCATGCAAGATCCTCTAAAAAACACTTGATAATAAACAGACTCAACACCAGTGTTATAGTGAAGATTACACTTAAAAACATCAAGCTACATTTGCTATTCCCATTTCTATGGTTTCAGAAGAAACTTTTTTTAAAGGCTGCTGCTGTAATCCAGAGTTCATTATAAATGTAATATCAATCAGTGACTCATAACGTATGAGTATAATAGAAATACAAGCTTCACTAAATGTCAGTATACAAAAGATACAGTCAAATCTACTGTTCATGGTATCCTACATAATGGTATTGTTATAATGTTGTGATAAGTTGTTTATATTTCTGCATTTCACTCAATTTGTATGCAATGTTCATTTTTATAACTGGGCATAGACATTTTAAAAATGTTACATTTATTGTTATTAGGATGAGAGAAAGGGCAGAGATGATTTACGTCACATGTTTTCTGTCTTATGTATCTCTCTGTAACAACTGGTGCGCGAGACAAGTGCAAACCCACTGGGATAACTGGCACAGCACGGAGCTAAAAAAATGGCGCAACAACAGCAGAATCGCAAGTATGAAGAGGAATATCGAACGTTTAAAGAGGACTGGGAACTCGAGTTTTTCTTCATGTCCAATGTAATTGTCTGCTTTGTGATGACGTAATTTCACAAAAGGTCTAATTTGCAGCGCCATCACAAAACACCCAAAGTTCACAAAGGCTGACAAGTTAACAAAACAGAACCAAACTGCTCAGAAAAAAACTCTTCCACACTTATATTAGTGAGAGAGCGACAGAGGCATTCTACCAAAATCAAACAAAAACTGATTCAAAACATGAAACTAAATACTCATAGAGAAATAGTGAAGGATTGCATATCGCTGGCAGGTTCTACATTGTTTCCTGAGAAAAAAAACCTGGAACGAGAGGTTAAAAAAAAACATCAACTTTCTGACTAGGAGGGTTTCTGATGTTTCAGAGAACATTGAAAATATTCTACAAATAGAAACTCTCTTCTGCTGAGTTTGTCAGCATTGCAATGGATGAAAGCCTGGATATCAGCAACACACCACAATTACTCATCTTTGTCCGAGCAATCGACATTCATTATGACATTACAGAAGAACTGCTTGACATGGTTCCATTGCAAAAATGGAACTGGAGATCAAATATGCTGTACTGGAAGCATTAGCAAAGTTTAACATTGGACAAGAAAAAATAACCACATTCACAACTGATGGTGCAGCATTTCTTGGATTGAGGCTCTTACAAAAATATTTTGAGTTACCCGAGTAGGGCCACTGATTTAAATGTTTATGTAGCAGTTACTAAGCTACATTAAGCTAATCCTTTTTAAGGTATAAGTTGGCTATAGCATTTTTGCTATAACTATGGGTCAAGCACATATCTGTTTAAGTATAGAGCAGTGTTCATCTTCATCCAGCCGTGACACTAAGAATAGATATATTATGTAAGAGACACAAAGAAAGTCAACATAATGAGAAAAGGCCAGGAAAGGCTATAATTCTTACATTTAAAAAATATGAAATATGTGAACCAGCTCTTTAATTTTAGATATTGTTTCAAATCAGCATTTTTTTTTTTGTACATTTGTGGCAGGTTTTTTGCATATATTAATCTCACACACAATACTGCACTTCCCTGCACAAAACAGAGATGAATTGAGTCATGCATGGCTGTTTGAGCTATCCACAGTAAATGTAATAAATGTGCATGACTGTAATGCTGAATGCAGCATTGTCTAAGTGCATGTGTGTGACTGCTTTATTGGCTTTTAAGCAATATAAGATTTGTGTAAGGTCTTTTAATTAAGTATCAAAGTATTGTGATCTTAGTACATGGAACGTGTGTCAGAGTTGTATGACTTAAGTTTCATTGAGACATTTTCATTATTCTCATTACTTTATATTCAGTATAAGTTGAGCATTTTGGGGAAGCCTCTTTTTCCACATTGCTCCAGCTAAAAAATAATTATCCTTCCAATTTTTCCTTTAGAAAGTTTAGATTAACGGCACAATAAAATAAATTGGCAACATGTCTTTTGCATATTTTTGTCATAGTTGAATTCATTCTCGTTGAACATGCTTTTTTTTCCAAAGACAATCGGAGTCTCCGCTCTATGCTTTCGTCTGTAATATATTTACCATAACAAACGTAGGAAAAAGCAACAACCTTTGAAATAGTAATCAACAAGTGAATCTCGTAAAACATGATTATTACTTGTCTTTAATTAAAACTTAACTGTCTTCAAAACTGCCAGATCACATGTACCATGTTTCCCTTATTCACCTGCACTGGGTAGCTCCTTTATATCTGTAGTGCATTGCATTGTTGCACCAAAATTAACTTCAATCCAAACATGATCATGTTCTAAACACTCTGCTGTAGTACCTAAAAACTGATTTTATGTCATATAATATGTAATTAGAGCTCCACATAATGGGATAAAAAACCTAACATCCAATAATTTTGAAAGAATTTATATTTGAAATATGATTCATGATATTTGGGGATCACAGTTCATGCATCACAATTTGTATCTATCAGAATGATACCAAGAGGCCATGACAGCAACATGGAAGAGAGGGCTGAAACTCATAACACACCAACATCACAGTTTCTACGCCAAGTCAAGTTTACTAGTCTTAAGTAGTCCTACCACGACACAGCTTTTGTGTCCAATGTAAAAATACAGAACATGTGCAGCAGTAATTAAGGCACCCCTACACAGCCGTTTTGGACGCCCCTCGGTTTGCCTGGCAAACGGCAAACCAACAGGTGTCGCATCGATGGAAGCCAGCAAGCGAACTGGTTCATATATTGATTCTACACGACCTAAAAGCCTTGACTTTTTTCTAATATGCTCCACAACCAGAAACGTGGTCAAACTTGGATATATACAGTATATTGGGAGATACATTTGAAAAATGGAGAGAGGTAAGAACGCAGAAAGGTTTCAAGACCGATGCAGAGCTGGTTAAACACTGAAGCTTAAGTGTCCGAGACATGGCAACCTGCGTGCCCATCGACACAAAGGGGGGGAAGCAGCGCTCGGTGTCAGAGTTACATATTGCTTATTTACAACACATTCTCGAAAAATAAAAAAATAATGAATCTTAGATTGAGAGCAAAGAAAAAGCAGCCTCAAATTCAACACAAGGATTTTAGATTCTGATTGGACACTTGATTGTAAGCTGTGGGTGGGCAATAAGTTTGGACTTTTTATCTGTAAACTTTTTATTATACTTTTATCATGAAGGAAGTATTGTTTTTTATTGCCTTTATGTGTATGAATAAATGTTTTGGTCTTGTTATTATATTTGTGAATCCAGTTTACCTCAAATTGCAACCCAGGGGACAGACTAAGTATTTGAATTGAATTGAGAACTGAATCGGAACGCATAAAAATGAGTGCACAAGGCAAATTGCAAAAATAAAAAACAGAAATGTGTTTAACTCTGTACTCGTTTCTCTGTTGTCATTTACAAAAGAAAACATCTGTAAAACTTAGAGGGGACACTCAAATAAGCAGGAATAATTAAGAGTGTATCTGCTATACACTTCTTAAAGTGTCTTTGGTAGAGTGCCACAATCAGCAACATAACTACCAAACATGTTTTATATTGATCCTGGGGACATTTGGGCTACATGTCAACTTAATCCGTAATTACCAATTCTTGTCCTCTAAGGCCAGGCAGTTTTAGCAAGCATTTAGATTGATCTCAGCACTGCAGCTTGAAAATATGGTGTCCATGCTGCTTCAGGTATCTCTTAAAAGATCAAATACAATCCAATAACTCCCATTGGAGTAACAGATTCATGAGTTTGTTAAACAGTGCAGAGTTTATATGTTTAATGATATTCTAGTGCAGGATAGCAAAGGTCTGGGAGAGATAACCTGGAGGCCTTTTTTATGTTGCATTTTGACTGACCTGTAAGTACAAACCATATGTATGTTTTTTCTGCATACAGGACCTCGGGCTACATATGTTTTCTTTCCAAAGATAGACCATTTCTGCACTGATAATATACACCCATGGTGAAGACAGACATATTGTTTTCTGTATAATAAGTGTTTGGTCACTTACTGTATCACTGTCCGGGCAACTTCTTAACTGGTGTCGATTCCCTGACAATCAGCTCCTATGGGTGAAATGAAAAGGATGAGTACACCAACAATACGTAAAGCTGTTCAAGTTCATTTCAATTTGCTAAAGTTACCATTTAAGTTGTTCCCTGATACAGCACCGTGCGTCCCCTATTGAGCTAACATGTAAGCTAGCTAGGTGACGATGGCAAATTCACACTAATTGTCTTCCTTTAATTAAGGGATGCTTCTTCTCTCCTGACCCGCTCCTAAAGCTTAGCCGTCACTTTAAATCCACAGTTTGACAAATTACATGTTTCCTTTTATCAGAAATATAACGTGGACTAACTTAGAAACCACTTTACGCTGACAGCGTCACTCAGACCGCTAGCATAACATAGAATTGGCGTAAATTGGCGTGTGCTGATTGGATGAGATGCGAGCAGAAATCCCGCCTTCCCATCCCTTAAGTGAACGTAAACACATGTAGACTGAAAAACAAATAGGCACATAACGCTTGTTTTTCTAGATGTTAAGTAGGTGTCAAGTAGGTGTCAAACATTTGTAAAAAATTCACTTACATCCAGTAAGTATTACAGAATAAATTTAAAGCTCTGTTATTGTAGCTCTATTAGTTATAGCCTACCACACACACATTTTAAACTCCTCAACTTTTCATGTCACTTTCTATAACGACCCATTTTTCTCTTATTTTAGCTTACCTTATATTTTGTTTTTGAAGGGTCCTAAATGAATAAATATTTTAGCTAGTGTTATGTGCTATGCGTATTGCTGTGTTTCAAGGCAATATGTATACACCATGTAGGCTAAGCAGTTCACATCTACATTCAAATTGAGTATTTTTACATGCTACATACACTGAACATTTAGTGTTCCCAGATATGTTTTTTATAATTGCATTTCCCTGTTATTTTAACAGATTAAATGTTGTTGAAAAATGAACTAGCTTTTGAACTAGCCAGAAGTCAGCAGGTCAGTTCATTATACATTATTCCACTTTTACAGCACCGCCAGCTAACCACTGAAAGTAGATAGTCTATGTCATCCTTCAAGATGAGTGAGACACATAGCAGAGACAGGACTGTGCACATCCTATAACTGTCCTTCTCTGCAGGTCTTCAACACTCACACACGCGCACACACTGGAAGCTCTCGTCTTTCCATCTGGTAAAGTGGGCCGTTGTGATTGATTTGTGGATTTGCTCCCTCTTTTTTTCTCTCCATTTAAGTGAAATAATGTATGGAAGCAATCTGGCGACAGACATTTTGGAAAATCTATTTGAAATCATTTCAGCTGAAGCCATGGCAGTTTGTCTTCTTAGGGGAGAGGAGCAAAGTATAATTGTCTGCAGTCTAGTAAAACACAGTATAACTGCCATCACACTTGACTGAGCTTATAGCCAGCCAGTCCCATGGCCTCTAGAAGATAGAGCAGTTAATGTTCCCTTTTATTTTAGAGGATATGTCACTTGTGTCGCAGATTTATACCATGATACAGCAATTTTGTCCAAACAGATGGATAATGGTGTCACCAGCAAAAAGCCCTGTTTTTATTGAGTTTAGAGCATATTGTTTAGATAGGGCCCTGTGTTGAACAGCTCCGCCAGCGCTTTCTCTCTTTATCTCTCTAATCTTGCCAGTATTAGATTTGATCATTTTTGTTTGAAGGAGGAAAATGTGGCTGTAATGGCTTCCTAATAGCAAACACAGGGGATACAAATCCAGAGACCCTGTTCTGTAGTGCTTCCATAAGCACCACTGATTTATAGAGGTCTTTATGACAGAAAAGAAAATGATCTGCCGCAGGTATAAATCAGGTGAGGAGTAGGAAATTGAACTTAGATATCATCTTGTCAGATGCTTAATGCTCTTCCTCCTGTCACATTCGATAGGACCAATTTGGAGAATCCTGCAGAGGTAAAAAGAAGACAATTAACAATGACAGTGTGGTAATAGATGAAGCTATAAAATGAACCTGCTGCCTGCAGGATGCTTTGTATGATTTCCACATGAGGTAGTGGCACGGGTGTGTTGTCTTGGCCTTCCATTTCTACCCCTACCTTTTCCGTTTACAACAGTTTTGTGAACATCTCCACAAAAATATGCAAAACTTTAGTAAAACAAAGGTGTGTTTTTTTTTCATTGACTCTTCTCTATAGCTGAAGTATGCTCCTTCATATGACAGGACTTGTAAATTTAGGTTAGACATGTTTTTATGTTATTGATTTCGAGGGCATGTTATATGCTAACGCTATATAAAATTAATCAATATATCAATAGACAAGCACAAAAATTATGCATGTAGAGGAGCATTAAAAGTACAAACAGCCCAATAAATTATACCTCAATCTTAAGTGTGTTAATGCTATAATGAAACAGATATGTACTGTATCATGTCGGTATTGTTGTTCTAAAAGTGTGCCCTCCCCAGTTTAGCATTTAAATAACAGAGGACTGTTTGCCCTAATAATTGTCAAACTGTGCGAGTGCTCAAACAGATGTCATCGCTCAGTGGTGTAATGAGTTCAGGATAGGACAGAGAATGACAATGCTCTCTGATCCCTGAATGTCACTCTGGTATAAAATACAGTGCAGTGCTTTATTGCCGGCATCATGCATTCAGCCGCATGCATTCATGGCTTTGACAGATAGAACACGAGGGAGGGGGAAAAAATGGAGAGCCATCCATCCTGAGTGTGTGTGGGTTTCAAATGACTTGAATTTAAAAAACTAATTTCTTGGAAGCTGATGACCTTTTGTGAAAAGCTGCTCAACTTTGTCAAGTGGCAATTCAAGCCCGAGCAGCTAAAGAGCTCCGGTAATAACCAGAGATCCACTGCTCGGGAAGCATCGCCCCTCGCAGCTCATCAAGGCAGGCTCTTGTATCCTCTAATTTGATTTTAATGCTTCTCTGAAGGAGATTGTGCTCTTATTACTGTGTAATGATGCTGTTGTCAAGAGCCAATAGTGATGTCTGATATGACAACCATGTTAACTGTTTCTGTGACACTCATCTCAGTATTTTCCACACCGTCTCCACTGCACAATGTTTTTTTTGCTGTGTATATTTATGCCTTTGTTGTCCTTCCTGTTGCATTCCTCTTAGAGATAGATAGACAGAAACAGTGTAAATCTTTTAAAACTCCCTTTCTTATTAACCCTGTCTGATATGGTACTTTTTTCGTATTCAGTACAGTAGATAGAGCATAACGATGAAGGTCTTTCGCCGAGATGAGGAGAATTTTGAAGTGCTCACGCTCGGGGGCAGCAAATGGAAAAGTGACAAGCCTGGTGCACTTGTCTATTTTACTTATTCTGTGCCTCTGTTTCATATTCCGCCTCGCACCGTGGGGTTATTTTCCTCCAGGGTTCAGGAGGGCACGCTCTTTCATTTCTTCAGAAAATTGTTTCGCAGGATTTCAATCTTTGGCTGCTAGATATGACAAAACACAATATCAAGAACACTTATGTTTCTTATCTGCCATTTTTTCTGGGTATAAATAAAAGATCAGTATAAATTTATGTCAAGTGGCCTCGAATGCACATGTGAGAGATGAGTATGAAAAGAACTATGAACCTTGGGACAGCACCACTGTACATTTTCCTCGCTTGCACAAAATTACCCTGGCACTGGGGCTTTGTGTGTCGTTTGTCATCCTTGAAAATCAATTAGTGTTACCATGATAGCAATTCAGATGTAATCCTTAGAGACTTTGGACAATTGGACACAGAATCCTGAGTGCATCTTTTGTTGTATTTCTTTTAGATGTACTTATAAGAGGTTTAGATGAGTCAATTAGGACCTAAGATGTTGGCAGTATGAACACCCTAATCAGAGAAAGGGCCATCCCAATGTTCCCACTGTTCACCAAATAAAAATGACCTAAGGAGTATTTTCAAAACTATAATAGACTCAAGATCAAACCGTACTTAAAAACGCTGTTTCTGTTTAATCCCCAGATCCCTGTCCATGCATGAAATAATAAAGCCAAAGAAGAAAACTTAAAGTTGAAAATCCTGCAGACAGAAGATAATTTAGCTCTCAAGTCCAAAAAGTCAAAAACAATTCTGTGTGGTGGAATCAAACATATTACTCAAACATACATTTTGAAACCACCGAAGCACAGAGATCTTTCGTGATATATTACTTATGAGGATGCACATACGTGCAGGCTATGTATACTGGACAACCTCCCAACAGTGTAAAAAACATCCAAATGTTGTCCTATTGATGTCCCATTTTTTTCCCAGTTTGGCTCTTGTCAGAGGTCAACCTCAAACAGCACACGGTGGAATCAGGCGTTACTGTCGGTGTCACATTGATGCATTACAAGGCCCGGGAGGTCATGTCTCTGTAAACATACATTATCAAAACCCATAGAAGATGTGGGCTGTTGACCTCACCAATAGTTTACGGTTTATCTTCAGGGGAAAAAAAAGGGTCATGTGATGGCAGCAAGCAAGTTTATAGCCGCAATGACTTTCTTGTTGCAAATGAAGAGGGTCAAGCAATCAAGACTGGTTGGTCTCTGTGTCAGCACCATTATCTTACGCTGTCTCAAATGATCAATGAGCTAAAATAAAATGATCACAAGCTAAAATTGGCCTGCTAATGAAAACGGACCGTTTAAACATGCTCCTTGTTTAGAAGCTGACCAGAGGAGAAATAGAGCAGGGATTTAAAATACATGACATTATACAGGAAGCAGGGAAAAATAGGAGCAACACATTTCTTAATCTCTTAATCAGATTTTGATGTTCACATGGACTCAAAATTCTGCTATTTTAAACTCTGCATGTAATTTTTCTAACCTCATTGTAAATGGTATTGTATTATTTCATTCTGTTTTTATAAACACTTATACATCTGTTTATTGGCAGGTTTAGAACTTGTATAGTTAAGGTTTAAGTATTAGTATATTTCTATATTTAACTACTGATATTAGGCTTCTACAGGTTTGCTCCAACGGCATTTCGTTGTTCTTGTGCAGTGACAATAAAAATATCTCCTATTAAAACTTATTTTTTTAATTTGGAGCAACATCAGTCAAATAATTCCTGACTTTATCCCTATATGCAAATTAACACACCCCTTACTGTACATTTTCTCAAAAGTTTATTTATTATTCATACAGCAAATTGATTCTGACATTCAGCGAACACACACTGTCTGTAAACACTTAAATGACATTACTGTCTATATGTAAATAGGTTTCATGTACAATACTCTGAAGCAGACACTTACATCTTATAAAAAGGCACTTAAGGCAGGTGCACAGTACTGAAATAAATCTCATTTCCTCCCTTTAAGCAATAAATACAAACTGTATGTGCAGTCCTATTATTGTAGCAAGGTTGTGTAAACATGTTTTTAGTACTACCGTGTAGCAAAGTAGCCTAGTAAACACTGTCATGAATGGCACAGCATTACAGTAAACTATTAATAAATAATTTCCCATAAATACAATTTGATTTCCCCACAAAAGTTATTGTTTAGTTTCAGCAGTTTCCAAATAATTGAGCTAGAATCATCATTGAAAACAACTTTTCCTGTGATATATGGGGGATTTTTTTGAACATCCATACCATCTAAATCCTAAACGCCTTCCATTACATATTGTGAAATTGGGCTGGACATGTAACCGTACTGGATAAGAGGTTTGTTTTGTGATGCTACCAAATGCCATGCACTATATTCATTCAATTCATAACTACTGTGCTGACTATAAAAAACATTTCTCAAAAGAAAGGACATTCTGTTCTGTAAGTTTAAAAAAAATAATCACATCAGATGCTGGTTTATTCCTGTGTTATTCCAACTCACGGCATTAGCTTACAAGTTAACTGTTATTTCTCCAAAGATCCAGCGTGACTACTGTCAAAATCACTACACCACCTTTTTTATTCCACCTCCATGGCAGACAAATCTTGCTCTCCATCTGATTTTTCTGAGGGTGGATCTTGTGACTCTGGAGTGCTTTGGCTGTCTGACGCACAGCTGGGCTCTGTGGTCGTTGGTGTGCCTGGCTCTTTGGGGTCTGTTTCACCAGAGACATCAGCAAGCTTGCTTTTCTCTGTAATTGCAGATAATAGTTCCGTTATGATTTGCATGAATTTACAACAAGTATAAGACTAAAGAAGGTAGGAGAAAGACAAATAGACACTACAGAATATGCTAAATAGTATTTAAATGGGATTTTTTTTTAATGTTCTTTGATTGGTAAACCATCAATGACCACTACACTTCACAGGTCCATAACACATGTGGACAAATCCTGCTCGAGTGTCATCATTACCTAAAACAGAGTGGTCGTCCTCTACGTCAGCAGCAGACGATGGTAAGGGGGCTTCAGAGGACTCTTTCTGCTCTCCTGTGACCTCGGGGAGTCTGGGTGCCTGAGGCCTGGTCTTTCTCGCGGGGTTCAAGAAGTAACAATATGCACATCGGAAGGCTGAAACAACACAAATAAGACATATCGTGTATGTCACTTTGCTTACACATTTTCAAACAGACATAGATTAATATACATGAATGTGAAGCAATGACAAAAGATGCCTGAGAAGCATAAACATTTCAGATTGATGTGTAGCACTCGTTTGCATATTCAATCTTGTTGCGTTTTTGCTTACAAGGGTCGCTAGTGGCA
Organism: Tautogolabrus adspersus; assembly: GCA_020745685.1. NCBI lineage: Eukaryota > Metazoa > Chordata > Actinopteri > Labriformes > Labridae > Tautogolabrus > Tautogolabrus adspersus. Next base: position 12,861,867 of record CM036548.1, on the reverse strand, counting down.
GAGGCATTTAAGAGCCATATGATATACTACACTGCCAAATGCTAGAGGGCAAATGAAGGCACAGTGTTTGATGGTGACTGACAAAGAGTGTTTGTGTTTCTCCAAGTCTTACCAACGTATTCAAATTCCTCCTTTAATGCCATGCCGTTATGGGAGAGACACTGCTGACATATGAGAGCAAATCTATAAGAAAAGAAAGGCAATCGAGTTACGAGAGCATACAGAGCAGCAAGATGATTCACCGTTAATCTTTGTTAATTATCCGCATTAGCTACATAAGGAATACATAGTATATAAAACATAGTCAGTGTCCTTTATTTAGTTGCATCAGAATTCATTTCTTTTATTTATTTGACTTGTGTAAAATCATTCCAGGGTTAGAAATACATTCAAAAATGTTACTAGCAAAGTGAACGTGTCCACAGAAAAGCAGAGATTTTGTACCTGTTCTGAGGGCCATCGCCAACAAGATACTCAATGACTCTGTCCATAGCGCCTCTTTCCCTTGGGAGCACAGGTCTGGCCAGGGGTGGGCCTGGAGGGTGCATCCCTGTTAAAGCACAACATCAATGCCTGTTAGCCACAGTCTAAAGTCTTAAACACATTCTGCACTGAAGCTGGCCTGCTTACACTGAAAGCTCAGGGAAATCTTGAGGCTGAGGCTCAGTTAACTGCACAAACCATGATGAATTTCACTCAAAACTCGGCCCCTTTTTTCTTAATGACTGAACATTGAATCTCAGTTGCAAGGCACGTCCAGAATCCCTGCTGTTTTGGTGAGTAGTAATTAATATAATCTAACATCAAGAGCAATCATAGGAAGATGACTGGTCATTTCTGTGAGACTTGGCAGAGTCTTGGTATCCTGCTGGTTATTAATTTACCAACATATGGAAACTCTGTGGTGACTCTTTGTATCAAATTGCTTTTCACTTTCAATTTTCCACAGAAGAGGGTGATAACATCAAGTCGTGTACACCATTTGTGAGGTGTTCCCGATGCCAAAGGCAATTTCACCAAGCATTAAAAGACATTTAGTGAGATTCCGCCACTATTGCCCAGAGAACAAATGCAGGTCTGGCTAATTAATCATAGTTAATGTAATCCTGATTTGTGCATACTTCACAGTTGGCATTCCACATGGCAATTGCAGCATGCGGCTTCCTCTAGAAACATGTTTTCTTTACTGTTTGCACTTATTTGCATCTTCTATTGAGTGTTCATAGTCCAGAAATAATTTACATTGAATATTCAATCCCTCTACATGCCACAGATGTCATCTGTTTCTAACAACTGTTCTAAGGAAATTCTTACATGGTGTTGGCTGGCTTATGAAATCTTTAAAAGCAGCCTTAAATGTAAGGAAATAGCATCATTTCTCATATGTGAATATTCTGACTGTATTTAAGTTTTGCCTACTTGTACTTTTAGTTCACAATTCTTACCTTGTTTGAAAAAAAGGATGAACCTTTTAGTAAGATATTTAAAACTACATTCCTATAATTACCCATTACAACTTCTGTATAATATATACCACCTTTCTGACAACACACATACCACAGGGCCTTGAGCAACTGGGGACACAGAGCCAGGGAAGAGTAAATCACGCCTTAATCGACCACATTATGATGTGGTCCCCCTGTGTGCAGGTAACTCACCGGCTCCTGGAACAGGTGTTCCAGGGGTCACAGGCTTCCTCATCAAGCTCTGCTGAGCAGCTATAGCCGACAGGTTCCTCTCTGGGGGTCCACCTGGAGCAGAGTGGGAAGATCGGCCAGGATAGGTGGGCCCAGAGGCAAGAGGAGGGCGTGTAGCAGCTCCTCCACTATTCACCACCAGTGTTGGGGTTTTGGGGATGACATTGCGCTGGCGAAGCTCTAACACAGAAATCGTCGCAGGTTTTTTTTTAACAATATTCAAACTTGGTTAGAAAGTAAGAAAAATAATGTATCTCTTAAGAACTTCTTGCTACCTTGTCCTGGTTTTGGAGTCATCTGTGGTCCAACTGGAGTGGATTCCAGCTCCTTTATACGGATAACAAGGGTGTTAGAGCATGTATGGAACACAACTACACAATGTGACATTATCTTTCAAATAATAACAAAATGACTCACCATTTTTTTCTTGGATTCAGGATCAAATCTCTCCAGAATCATTTTAGCATTTTTATACGTCTCAGTTTCCATCACTTCTTCAAGCTGGACAAAAATAGTCAAAAGAGATATGAAGATAAATGCTGACACCATTTTTCCAGGACATTGCTCAGTGAAATTATTCCTATAATGGCTCTTTTGCAGAGTAATCATTAAATGACCAACTGATATGATTAATAGCAGTTTTATAAACACACATTCATAGCTCAGAATTGACTACCGTAACATTTAAAGTGAACTTGACTGAGAAAGTGCAGCCTGAAGTTACCCGAATGTATATCTTCATTTAAATGATGTACTAAACATTCCTTAATGTTTACATTTAATATGAAGAATAATTACATTCACTACTTCGATAATGGAGAGTGTGAAAATCCATCAGCACTAATTATTGAAAGTTATTAGACTTGACAGAGGATGACAAGCAATTTCTCAGATTTATTTCTTTGCTGCACTAAATGCTATTAATTAAAGCGACATTAGCAGGGCGGGTTAAGTCACTGTACCTATCAAACACTGTCTGTATAGATGCTATATTAGCTTGCTGGAAATGCTGAGAGCATCAATATGAGCTGTTCTTATATCAGAAAATAAAGCCTTTACAATGAGTTCTAGAGAGATGACGAGTTTGAAATCGTTTCCTTCACTTTTCTGACCAGTGTGAGAGTCACATATAAGCAATTTTTTTTTCAAAAAGGTCGGTTGGTTGATCACTTTAGACGAGTTTTTTCAGTAACATTAGAGAGAAAATCTCTAGAAGAAACAGGTACAAAATAATTAGAACCATTAAGTTTGGTGTTTAAATTCAAATGTGTTTTTCTGTCTCGAGTTAATAAAATATGATCAGGACAGTGTACACTGGTTTGTCAAGCTCCCTCCCCTGTAATATTACAGCTTTGTGGCATAAGAATTATTCTTTGAAAGTGCAAAATGTGCAGTAATTGATACTTAGTCTTTAGAAATATACTATTCTATATATTGTATTTTTAGGGGAATGGTCTTCTGAGTGGTTCAAAGGTCAAAAAAGAAGACTGTGCTCCAGCATTATAGAACAGTTTACCTGTGGACATTAGGCAGGGATGTTCTGATGATGTATTTAAAGGGAAAAACTAAAGACCCACTTGTTTACTGTTGTGTATGATTCATGAGTTGTTTGTACGTTTCCCTGCTGGCAGGGTATGAGTGTGTTTTTAAATGTTTTTGTCTGTTTTTCTGAGCCATGTACAGCACTTTGATTGAAAGCACTTTATAAATAGATCAATTTAATTTAGATATATTTATTGATTTGTAGCAGCAACATGTTTCGCTGTTAAAGTTTTTTTTTTCCCGGTCTAAGCAAAACTCTATTTAAACAGAATACTGTATGAGATTGGAGAAACATAAAAGAGTAACTTACTATTTTCCTTTTTTGTGCTGTAAGATCCTCTAATTTGTCATCTGAAAAAAAGGAATCCAACACCAGTTTCAACATCAAATAATCAGTATATTGTAACGTCTATAGCAAACATTACAAATGAAAAGAATGAGCTTACTATTTTTTTCAGTTCTCCGTGAAAAGATAATTATAAGCAATTTTCGAAGTAGCCACACTCTAAAGAAACAAAGGGAAACATATGTTACACTGTAGAGACATCTTTGAGAAAGTGTGCATCAATGGGTGTTACAAACATATCTTATGCACTTACATTAAAGGAAATATTAGAAAGGGAAGAGCCAAAATGAGCCGTCCAATCGTCTGTTCAGGCAGGTACCAGGAATACACCACGATACACATGATCAGGTAGAGCACAGACGAGTAGAGAATCAGACGCCCCACCCATATCTTCAACTGCCTCTGATACTTCTCACTGTACTCTTCAAGGGTCTGTATTTCCTGGGAGTAAAAAATGAAAGGGAGTTTAACACATGCACTGAGCTTATGTTTTCAAATTCTCCAAAGGTAGCACAAAAGTCATCTAGAATGTGGAGCAAACTATACAACACTTTGTGTTTCTTTAACACAAAAACACATTCATCACCTCCAGACTAGACTACTGCAACAGTCTCATCTATTTACCATCCAAAACACTCAAGAAACTTCAATACATCCACAACTCCGCTGCTCGTCTTCTCACACACTGTCGCACCCCAGACCACATCACCCCCGTCCTTCATAACCTCAACTGGCTCCCCATCCCCCTTATCCACTTCAAACTCCTCATCCTCACCTACAAAGCTCTCCATAACCTGGCTCCCCCCTACCTGTCTGAGCTCCTCCACCGGCACACTCCCACCGGCTGACGCAAACCATCGGTCAAACCATCAGGACAAACCATTGGTCCTGTGGGGACAGGGCCTTCTGGATCTCACTCCCAAAAACATTAGAGACTCCCCCACACTCACTTCCTTTAAGAAATCACTAAAAGTTCACCTCTTCAACACTTCCTACAACCACTAACTCTCATCCTCCTTCTTTTACATTATTTCTTCGTTGTATTGTTTTCGTCGTTTTTGTTTTCTTTTGTTGTTATTCCTTGTTAAAGTGTCTTTGAGTATTTAGAAAAGCACTATACAAGTCAAATTCATTATTATTATTATTACTAAATGCACAGGCTTGAACTGTAACATTCTTCTTTGTCTATGTGAAAAGCAATAAAACATGTTTTAAATTGTACAAATATTAGAACTTCCTTCATCTGATGCATTTAAGTCAAACTCAGTTTAATGTTTGATCGTCCATTTGAAAACTGAGTAGGACTTTGAAAAACACAATTCACACAAAAAGAAGTTGATAAGTTAAAGTAAGTCTTCTTGGGAATATAATACTGTTGCTGTTCTGAAATTATTGTTCTGAAAAAAAAAAAAAAAAGTGCCCCAAATTCTCAACCATAGAATCATTATTGATCATTTTCACTTTCATTTTACTCCAGAAGGGCCATCATGCTTTGTCGTCATTTTGATTTCTAAATAACGATGGAAGTGTTTCATGCCTTTAAATAGATGCAAAGGAAGATCATTCTTTTTGGATTAGCTGTAAAGTTTATTTAAATGCACAGCCTTCATGTAGAAAAGCCAACTATCGATACATAAATGTAATCAAGTATCTCTTTGAGATTAACAAAGACTCATTCAGGGTTTTTTTTAATAAGCATGTATTACACCACTGGGTAAACCGGGCTGCCTCATACGAAAATAGCAAGCAAACAGAATGGGACCCACTCTGGTCACTATGGTTCTGCTGTAACATGTGTGTCTGTCACTCAAACTCTGGATAAAAAGATCTCACAGTCAGCCCTTCAGTACATCATCAATGTGTCTGTGTAGTCTAACCATGCACAGGACATTTTACTGTAGCTATCATTCACTTTTTATAAAAGAAGTATTTTTCTAAAAGAAACTAACAGGCTTGAGACTCTTTGCTTCATAACTTCAAAGCCACCTGACCTCTTCAGTTTAGTGTCTCTAAGGGCAGGAGCTGAAAATAACCTAACACTAGCTCAACTGTAGAGGAGCACCAAAGCTCCATCAGACAGCTAATGAGAAGCTGATGTGGCATTCATTGACATATCTGATTACTTATGTTAAAAGGTGCACGCTTATGAAACATGTCTGCCAGAGCTATATAACTACTTTAGAAATAGTCTTAAATGGTCACTAAGCAACAGTGAAGTAAATACCGGAAAGCAATATCGACTTCCTATACATGCATCCCTTGTTTTACATTTTTGCCATACCATAAGGCATACATACAAACCATCTTTTTCTGAACAGAAATTAATCACTGTGCATCATTTCTCCAAAAGATGCTGTGGGCTATCTAGGCATTAGCCAGAGAGGCTGTCTGTGAGAACCCAAATTCTTACATGTTATAAAGCATGCCGAAGAATTTAGAGCAACAAGTGAGCGGTGTTGAGGATTGTTTTCGCTGTTTTCTTCCCTTTTGTGCTTGCCATTTTCCCTTTTCTTTCAAACACTACATGTTTGAAAAGGCAACTCTTGAAGTTGTTGGACCTGACTCTCCAGACACTGTCCGGACTCAACATCTCAACAGTGGGGGGCGTCTGCAAACTTGGAAGCACTAATCCCGGGGTTTGAGGTACTAAATAATTTACGTCCACTTCAATGTAAACAGGGCACAATAAAATAAGGAGAGGATTGTTGAAACCCTTCCTGAGGTTAAGCATACCTTATCGATCCCTTCCAAAATGTCCACAGTGGATGGTTTAGCCTGCAGGGCAAACATTGTGAAATATCAGTCAGCAACATGTGTAATAACACACAGTACTCTTTGTGCAAGCAACTTTTTAAAAGGATCTGGAAACTTCCTGTTTCATCTTCCTACTTCTGCACATTTTGTGTCATGTGTGTTCTTCTTTTCTTTTTGTAATTCAGTTTGCCTATGCATGCCAATATGACAAGGAATGATGATAACATAATTGTGGTTATTTGTATACATCTTTCTAAAGCAAGTAAACATTATGTGTGCCTATACAGTTTGAATTTGCAGACCTACATGTGCATCAAAGGCTTAATTACCTAAAGTTAAGCTAACTCATTAAATATAATCTTGTTCCTTGACAATAAATCATATTACCAACTACTGTGCCGAATGAATGTTGTTTTTTATGCAGCATAATGTAAAAAGTTAAAATTGATGAGGGGATTTGAAACTAACCTTCCACCGAGAGACGACAGCCCCCATATTGATGAGGGAGTGAAGGATGTTCTGCAGCTGAAACCCTCCTTTGATTGTCTCTTACAGAAAAGCTCTCCACCTGTTGAAACAGTGACTGACTTGAATATACACTCAGGTAGCAGTTTATTGTTTACATGCTAAGTTGAGGATTTCATTCAACAGTATTTGAGAAATGTTGATTGAACTTTTCGCCCTTGGAGGTTGTTTGTGAGGTGGATTTATGAGAATCAGCTTATCTAATATCCTTCTAATGAAGTCTGGAATTTCTAACTAGTTTGTTAAATATTGATGGGACTTACTGGAGTGCACAAAAGAGTTGAATATACAGGAGCCCATGACGCAATGCAACAGAGCCACAAATTACTACCTTAAACATTACATTTTACGTGAATTCGCCTTAAAAACAAAACCAGAGACTTTAACTGAATACAGTGCAGAGCTGCCCTGTTAAATTGCATTGCTTTTAGACACGTGTACATGTTTGAGAGCAACTAACCAGCTAACTGTTTACATGCGAGAAGCAGCACACACTAGTTAAGACTGCCACTTAACCTTCAGAACTTCCCTGGGAATCCTCTGACGGCTGTTAACAGTATTTTAATTACTCAAACTTCAAGTAATATTTATATAACATCTGTGAAATGCACCCAAACACTCTCTTTTCAACCCACGTTGTACTGTTTTACATGACTTCGCTAACTTAAAATAGCAAACTTCTCTCATTGTTTCCGAAGGCAACGGACATATCGAAACAACGTTATTTGAATTCAGAGGCATCTCGGCATCAACATTACAAGTTATATAACTGTCACAGTTGTTAATGTCCGTAATTGCAGAACAATGTTTCCTTAATAACTTCTTAACCCACTTATTTGGTCAGTGCAGTTAGCATTCGCGCGCCACTAGCTAACCATGGATAGCTGGATGCTAACTACTGCTTACACTGAGGTTAGTGCAGTCCGCACCTCAGCTCACAATGATAACACCAAACTTTGCTAACTTAGTCCATGCTTTGCATAAGCAAGTGTAACCGAATAAAACACCTGCAAAGTGAATGAATAACAGCCCCGTGTTTTGAAATGCAGTCGCGTATTTACCTTGGCAGTAGAGTCGTCCGGTTTCGACAGCCTGTGGCAGGACTGGACTCACTCTGTCTTTAGACGGAGGGTGAGTTAGCCAAGATGGGGGAGTGTCCACTTTAAGAGCAGCATGGAAATATAGCAACAGGGTCAACACGAAAACGTTTAAGCTTTGAATATTATGTTTAGCACTTTGATACCTACTTTTACTGCTGATTATTATGAAACACCGTTAGCCTTATGATCAAAGTAGTTGTCAACTTGTAATTAAAGCAATGGTTGAAATTCACTAAAGCCACACTTCCATCAAAAGTACCAGGAACTTATTTTTAAGGGACTTAAAGGTTACTTGAGTCATTTGCTATTTGTGTTTTCACAAAGGTCTGAAGAAGAAGAAGATTGATTTCTATACACAGTTCTATTTGTAATCCGAGTTATATTAGAGCTAATGATTCGACAGGCTTAGGTTGTATGCGGAAAACAATCCATGTGGGACTCCCAAAAGGGACAGGGATATCAGCTGTGCAATCCTGGAACATATTGGCTATCATTTGTTGAGAAAATGAATTAAGAGCTCAATCTCCATAAACAGACATCTGCATGTACACCCAGCGATCAAATCAGTCAAGGAAGTAATCTTTCAACTTCAACTCTATTCTTGTTGCTCAAGTTGCTAGCTCACCAACAAGAAATAGTTGAGCACACAGAAAAGAAAGTTTTGGGCCCAATGTCCCAAATTGTTTATTTAAATATCCACTGGCTCTACCAGATGACCTGGAAAATTAGCTTTTGCTCTCAGACGCTATATCCAGGACACATCAGCTATCTATGATAGCTAATTGATTCCGAGATGCATGAAGATAAGACAAAAGAGCTTGAGTTAGATTAGTGAAAAAGTCAAACCTTTTTTAAACAATTATACAAAGGTTACAACTAAATTCTTTTGATCAATAAAAGGGATCACAGCATAGCTCTATTATAATTTATTAGCACATCACCTGCAATTAAACATTAAGACCCTTATTTATTTTATCCAATGCCATCTCTCCTGTATAGAATACTGAGCTTACTGGTTTATAATGGTGAAACTGGTAGCCACTTCCTGAGAGCATTGCAAAATATTTAAGCATGTTATAGCAACACATCCAGACAGTCAAACTTGCTGTGAATCTTGTAAATGCTGGGAGTACTCAACCAATCATGTGGATGTTCAGTGCGGCAAAACCATCAGCAACTCCGAGATTAGTTGATGCCACTTGGGAAGCACCAGCATGTGCCGTAAGTCAGTGGCAAGTGGGACTTGTCATCAGTCCCTATAGTGGCTGATGACAAGCCACTATAGGGGAAAAGCAGTATGTACTGGTCAGTGGACTGTATGCCTCGTCCGTCACACCAGTACCACCAGTCATCTACCACCAGCATGATGCATATAAACTAAGGCCAGTGGTGTCACTTTACGACATGTACATTTTAGTGCCATAAAGGTTTACTTTTTTTTGACTTTATTAACAACGTAAATGCAACATAGTGCTGTTATTAAAGGAACGTTTCTCTCCTCTGTTTTTCATGTGTATTGAAAGTATGTTTCTTTGTTATCTCTGTGACGACAGTAAAGAAAATTTCATAGACACATCCCTGCCCATGATACCAGTAAGCTTGTTGCAAAGCTTATCCCATCTATCTAACAAGGTTAGCCTATAGCCATCGTAGCCAGTCAGGATAATCGATTGCAGAATTAAGAGTGCGATTCAAACTTTCAATTAAAGATCATCATTTATGATGTTTTTTAACGGACTCCTGAGTCTGTCAATAAAGATGATGATGATGATGAATACCTGCAGCTAAACATCTATGCCAATCATAAATATGCATGTAAATACAGTTAATTTTGTGTTGATAGCAGTTTAGCCATTCAAATATTATACATTTGTTCCATTTAATAAGAGAAACAAAAACGCTCCACGTGTCAGTACCAGCAGTTGTGTACAATTCCATTCAAACTGCTTGTTAATTAATACAAAATATGTACAGTATTTCTTCAGTTCTTGTGTGGAAATGCTCATTTGATTTGACTGATTTAGACTGCTAAAGCCTACATTTTGTGATTATGTATGCACCAATGTTTCATGCGATTTATTCAATAGTTTTGAGGCAGTTAACTTAAAACCAAAAATCTCAAACTCAAGGTGGCACTAAAGGAAAACTAATCAAATTTGTTAATACACACCACCTAGAACCCATTAATGTGGACAAACATTTATGAACAAGTCCATTCATTTGATATTTGAATTCTGACTTCTTGTAAAAAGTTATTAGGATTCATCCCCTTGGAACCGTGAATGTCTACCAATTTTCAAGGCTGTCAGAGACTAAATGTGGATGCCCTGTCTGGACAAAAGTGGTGGACAGACAACACAATAGTCCAACCCCTGACCTCCCCAGACCCAAATAGAAAGCATGGCTGAAAAAGTTACAACTGGTGCTGTAAAGTTTTGCTCTGCACTGGTGTTGGCAGCACAGTTTTTATAGTGCAAGAAGAAAAGACAAACTGGAGCAGACCCCCAATAAATGTGTGAATTTTATGCATTGCTTGGCCGAGCAGACAGTCGGACATCTCATTTTCACCCACTGCTTCAACACGCTTGGTCATTGTAAGGGCCGACTAATGCCAACAGACACGCCACAAAAACACTGGCCAGCGGTCAACCACAGAGATTCAACCATGGCCAAATGGCACTCAAAGGCTACCGTCAGCTTTGGGTTTTGGGCCTCCTTGTTTTTTTTTCTGTGCCTAAGACTCATTTGTTGACAGTAAATAAAGCCAAATTCAACTGTGTTTTTCAAAAATGTGATCTCTGTGATCAAGAATAACATGACTGGGGCTGATAAACATCTGAATAAAACATTTATTCCAAGGCACATTGTAGCTATGGTTATTTGTATATCTGCCTTTTGTGTTCTAATGAAATGTTGATGTAAATTACTGGCTTGCAACAAAATGGCTTCTGATAATGCACATTACTCATAATAAAAAAACCTTAAATTAATATATTAATTAATATATATACATACATATATATATACATATACAGGTCTTTAAGGCAGTCAGACACCTTTTTTCCTGTCTTGGTCAACATGTATGTCCCATGTTTTCATAGATTTCCTTTAATGCTGCTATTTAACAATAATTTTAACATTTATACAGATAGGAATCAGAAGACAAAGTGGGGAATGACATGAAAGTATGGTCACACTCAGGAATCAGACCAGAGTGATTACCTCAGTAAGCCACCAGGAAGTCCTGATTTATATATAGCCTTTATTTAATCATGTAATCCCATTGAGATCAAAATCCCATTTGCAAGAGAGCCTATTTACTGTAACCTTTATTCAACTTTCACTTTTAAATTGAAACAACTGCAGTTTAGAGGCATGATTCCTTTATTATAATACAATCAAATACTTACAAGCATGATCACACAACATGCACAGCATACAGCTTTCAAACTATTTCTTCAGGTATAAACGTGTACACCTATAGATCCAAAGAGGGTTTTACAACTTTAACTCCCCAAAGAAACAAATAAAACACAAGTTGTGGGAGCCATGTTGCCAGGTAATAGAACATTAAACATGTAAACTACAGCGCCAGGATTACTCTGGTACAATGCATCAAATGGCAACATTATTATTTTCACATGGTCCCTTTACAAATAAAGTAAACTAAATAAATAATTGTTTCCCCAAATAACAGTTTCTATAGACTCCATATGATAAACTGACCCGTGATGTGTTTATTTCATAGCATTGTTTAAGCTGTCTACAAAATGTTATGCAGTTTTAATCCATTGTGGCAACTTAATAAACCCAAAAAAGGTTTACTACACAGTAAATGGCTAATAAGTACAATGTGGTGAAACAAGCATGCTGTTGGGTGAGTCAGTTGGCAAGATGAAATAGTAAAACTTGTTGCAGCATGTTAACATATTTGTTTCCCCTTCTGGTTGTCCTGAAAATGAAGAGCAGAAGCCAAGATTGCCCACATAAAAGCTGAATAACAAAATGGAGCTTGTTACATTATCTCATGTGTGATCAGCTTACTTGTTTGTTCCCCTGAAGGGTATGAAGTGCTAGCTTGAATGATTCTTCTTTGAAGCTCTTTACAACATGGAATCAGTCCTCCACAAACTATGAAAGAGACATGAGGATACAAAAGTTTCTACATAGTTGTGATAAAAAAAAAAAAAAATGTTTTACCTTGCTACTTACCAGCTTTTAACTTCATGCAAAAGTTTGAGAAGAGGAGCTAATGTCCTTTTATACTTCCTGGTTCTACCATGTTTGAAGATAAGGGGTGCATTTATGTCAGTTTTGGACACAAACGTATTTTCATGTAGCCAGTTATTACACAGATGTTTGTTACTGTAATTGCTTCGCCATATTTGAACAAGGTAACACAAATTATAAATGTATATGACTAGTTTCTTTGTTTCTTTGTAAATATCTTCTTAGCTCCCCCGCTGTTGGTTTGGTCTGGTTCAAATTTGGTTCCTGGCAGGTGTATAAAAAGGCAGGTTAGACTGCTGCAAAGGTTTGCTGCTCGTTTGTGTTGCTGTTGTCTTCATTTGTGTTGTTGGGCCACATATGAAATACATTTTCAAACCAGAAGTTAACCAGTCTTAACCTTTGCATCCTCACATATTCTTGATAAAAGGCCAACATGTTACCACTTCACTGTGATGTCCTACTGTCCAAATGCTTCAGGTGAGCAATAGACGGGAACTGAAGCTCCACCAGTGGCTATATGCTAAAGTTAGATTTTGGACTGCACTGTGGGTGGGTTGTATTTAAAATAAATAGGCCTACATCGTATCGTTTTCTTTCTAATCTTTTCTTTCTAATGGTTTACTGGCATTCTCAGCCTTGTTCCAATGGAGGCTGTGACCAAGTTGGCAAACAATTTGATGTGGCTAGCTAGGCCTGGCTGTGAGTTAGCCACTGACTTGCTGAGTTTAAACCAGTTAGCTTAGTAACGATTTGCAATGTTAGCATTAGCTTTATTAGATAGCTAGGTATTTCTCTGATATTTACAGATGTTTATATATCGTCATTTTGTGAGTATGGTGATCTTGTATTGCTTTGAGAAGGTACCTTAAAAACATACACTATATCATTGTAACTTTTTTTTATTGGAGCTAATGCTAAGGTATTGATCTTAGCTGGTTAATTTCATCGTAACTAACTTAACTGACTGTTATGGTTGCTCTGTGAATTTAATTGTGAACATTGAATGTCTGTAGCTTTATTGTATTTTTGCTAACACTGCTCTAGCTTTGTTTTCAGCCCCGATTTTAGCTTTCAGGTTGTATTTTTAACTTTTGACCTGCTGCAAGTTTTATTATTACTTAAGCGATTATACACACATTTAAATGGCTGTAACATGAGGCCGTTGCAAGATTACTGTTGTTGTGGCTGTCACTGCTAGCAAGCTCTTTCAGTTGCCAACTACACTCTCGGTCCATGGAAATCCCTTTTTTGTGTGTACTTTCAGGAATCTGTGCTTTCATCCGATGATACTGGAAAATCCCCTCTTCAACTGACTGTGTGGGCTGGTTGATTTCATCTTTATTTGATCCCTTGACCTGGTGTCATTACTGAGGACAAGATAGGACTCACTACTTTTACATCGAGTTCATCACTGAGGCCTTACTGAACAACAAAAATCAAGGTGTGACAATATACACCCATGTGGATCCAATCAGCACCCATCTCTGAACCGGCAGCACAAGGTGAGTACACAATGGCACTACAATGCTGAATCTTTCAAACTGCATTTCAAGGTGGGTAAAATGCTTAATGAATGTTTCGCTTTCCAAAGTCTTCTCTAATCATCACTGAGAAATGTCAGAACCAAACTGGGGCATTTTTTGTAGCCCTTGGTAGCCTACAATAGGCAATGTTTCTTTCTTCATTGTGTGTTCACACTGTTCATCATCTTGAGAATTAAGAAAATGTGACCTCATATTTAGCACGTATATGTTTTGGGTAGATGTCCTGTCATTGGTACATAAATTACTCAAATTAACAGGACAGATGGGAATGTCACAACACAGTGTTAGTAATGGAAGCTAGACTTAAACTGTTTCATTATTAGCATTGTCACAGAGCAGATTGGATCTATATGGATACAGTCTTGCAAGTGACTTGTTGTCAATCATCTGTTGAAGTTGATTTTATGGAACTGTAGGGATACAACTCTTCATGAGGGTTAATGTGAAAAATGGGTTTGGGGTTGTGTGCTGTATTGAGAGCTTCTGGCTTCTTTGAATATCTAGAGTTCATGGATGGGAGCAGTTTTGGTGCATTTTCTTGTTGAAAATGAATGACGTGTTGAAGAAATGGGTAACAGTTAGACAGCCGAGTTCTTTGAGTTATGATGCACTTCTTTGCTGGCAGTGCTATTGAATTCATGGTCTTGTTGCTAAGTGTATTGATGATTAGGATTACAAGGTCTTTCACTTGCAGAACATCTGGTGGCCAAATGGTAAAGATGCATACCATGTAGCCAGTGTTCACAGTGATGGGACCTGGCTGGGGACCCTAAAAGAAAACATTCCTACAAAATTATGTCATACTCATGAATATGATCCAATCACATTTCTGCTCAAATAAGGTTATTACAAGTAATGTTGCACATTTTGGGTATGACCTCTTTATGGACCTCTAGTGTTATACTTTTCAATCATTTGTACATTTTTAGTTATTTTATTCATATATTTATCTCATATGTGCATTTTAGCTGTAAATTGTTCCTTAGTTTACCCAAAATTCACTGTATTAAAATATGTCTACATCAATATACAACTACATATTTGAGACAATCTTAGTTGTTGGCATGCTAACAAATGAACATACTCATTCAAATCAAACTACAATTAGACTTTTAGATTGCACTTGCTGAAAGTTTGCACATTTCATCCATTAGGGAACAGATCATTTTTGTACCTCATTTTGTTGCAATCCTGTCTGTAGATGATGAGACAATTCTCAACATCAAATTTTGTGCCAATCCATCTAAAAGTTGTTATTTTAACTTGATGACAATAAGCAAGGCCATTTCCAAAACCAATCAATTTTTCTCTATCTTTTTTCTCAATCTATCTATCTATCTATCTATCTATCTATCTATCTATCTATCTATCTATCTATCTATCTATCTATCTATCTATCTATCTATCTATCTATCTATCTATCTATCTATCTATCTATCTATCTATCTATCTATCTATCTATCTATCTATCTATCTATCTATCTATCTATCTATCTATCTATCTATCTATCTATCTATCTATCTATCTATCTATCTATCTATCTATCTATCTATCTATCTATCTATCTATCTATCTATCTATCTATCTATCTATCTATCTATCTATCTATCTATCTATCTATCTATCTATCTATCTATCTATCTATCTATCTATCTATCTATCTATCTATCTATCTATCTATCTATCTATCTATCTATCTATCTATCTATCTATCTATCTATCTATCTATCTATCTATCTATCTATCTATCTATCTATCTATCTATCTATCTATCTATCTATCTATCTATCTATCTATCTATCTATCTATCTATCTATCTATCTATCTATCTATCTATCTATCTATCTATCTATCTATCTATCTATCTATCTATCTATCTATCTATCTATCTATCTATCTATCTATCTATCTATCTATCTATCTATCTATCTATCTATCTATCTATCTATCTATCTATCTATCTATCTATCTATCTATCTATCTATCTATCTATCTATCTATCTATCTATCTATCTATCTATCTATCTATCTATCTATCTATCTATCTATCTATCTATCTATCTATCTATCTATCTATCTATCTATCTATCTATCTATCTATCTATCTATCTATCTATCTATCTATCTATCTATCTATCTATCTATCTATCTATCTATCTATCTATCTATCTATCTATCTATCTATCTATCTATCTATCTATCTATCTATCTATCTATCTATCTATCTATCTATCTATCTATCTATCTATCTATCTATCTATCTATCTATCTATCTATCTATCTATCTATCTATCTATCTATCTATCTATCTATCTATCTATCTATCTATCTATCTATCTATCTATCTATCTATCTATCTATCTATCTATCTATCTATCTATCTATCTATCTATCTATCTATCTATCTATCTATCTATCTATCTATCTATCTATCTATCTATCTATCTATCTATCTATCTATCTATCTATCTATCTATCTATCTATCTATCTATCTATCTATCTATCTATCTATCTATCTATCTATCTATCTATCTATCTATCTATCTATCTATCTATCTATCTATCTATCTATCTATCTATCTATCTATCTATCTATCCATCCATCCATCTATCTATCGGGCGTGCTACACAATGGCCAGTCCATCTGGTGCACCCCAAAACCAATCATTAAGTATTGGTAAAATAGAAAAATATTTTTTTTGGTCAAGTATCACTAAATTATTTTTACACTGTAATTCTATCATCCGTAGTTCTGATAATTATTTGGTCATATTTTGTAAAAAAAAAAAAAAAAAAAGCGTTTCCATTATAATATAATTATAAATGATCAACAGTATGACTGTCTTGATCTCGTGTGTTGCACATATTTCAGGGCCCTGTATATTCTTCATAGGCCCCCCACCAGTATTGATTGCTATTATTTTGTCTTTGTGGGTCCATCTCACCCGAGTGGCCATGTGTATTCTGGAGTCCCTCAGGATTTTCAGTTTTTTTACTTAACAGCATAACAATTGAATATGTTGATACTGTAAGGCTGATGGAAAATAAAACTACTTACAAATATTCGCTATTTTCTATTTAATTTCCAAACATGAAGGTCAAATCTCTTCTGCTTCCTCTTCGAAATACTTAAAAGTGGTATAAATACAGTAAATATCATATTTATATCTCTACATATTTATCTTTTATTTGAAGTAGTTTTGTTTTGCTTCTTCATTGCATTTCTGCTATTGTGAGGTATTAAAGGCCAGATCAGGTACTAAAGCTGCATACATGCATTAGGAGATGAGTCATTTTGAAGAACTCTGTTTCAAAGTGAATGCTTGTGACACTAGAGAAATCCAAAAAGAAAGGTGCTCTCTGTGGAGAAGTCATATTGTGGGAAATAAAAAAAACTTTTAGCACACTTGTTTGAGTGCATCACTCTCTAGAAATGTGCTCAGTTTTGATAACATCTTTCCAAACATGCTTCTTTAGCCACAAGCCTCAGGAGATTCTTATCTGCATCTCATTGCTAAATAATAAATCTTCTTTTTTATATATAACTCTTGAATTATTCAAGTCTTCACTTCTGCATATTTAGTCAATTTAAAAAAAAAAAAGAAACCTCTGGTGACAAAGACTCATTAAGGAAATAAACTAAAGACAAGTCTACAACTTACTGACTGTAATGAGAAGAACCATACAACTAAAAATGTTTCTCAAAGTAAAACTCAAAAGTGTAGACTTTTAATCCTGATCAGTTTGATCAAAATATGGTGGACTTAAAACTCACCCGGAATCTTTTTGACTTTGGGGGATTTTGTTACTATAGGTGACCATAAGGGAATGTTAAGACTGTAGCTATTTCCAATGGTAGTGTGTTGTTTTCTGTCAGAAGTTTCTACCGAGCACCGTATTATCCTATTCAAATTAGAGAGCGGCAAAGTGGTTCTCTGTAAGACTACAAATTAACCTGGGACTGAACAGTTTCAGGGAATAGAGGAATTCAAGATGAAACATGTAAATTCACATGTAAATCCACCATTTGTTATTACTTTAAAAAATTAGGGGGCGCTGGTGACCTAGTGGTTGGTGCACACACCCCATATGCAGAGGCTTGAGTCCTCGTGAGGGGGAGACCCAGGTTCGAATCCGACCTATGGCTCCTTTCCCGCATGTCGTTCCCCACTCTCTCTCCAGTTTCTGACTCTATCCACTCTCCTATCTCTACATTAAAGGCATTAAAATATTACAAATCTAAAAATGAATAGATAAATAGCTAAATTAGGCATGCATTCAGTATGTGCAGCCTTTCCTTGGATCAAAATAATTTAATTTTTTTTAATTTTGCTGGATATTGTATTCTATATTGATTATTATTATCAAAACATTTGTTCAAAAAGGTCAAAAATGTATAAATAGGTGTTGTTGATGTTACAGGAAATTCTTTCCACAGGACTAATTTTTTAAACATTATTTTTTTACTAAAATACATTTATTAATCAAAAACTACAGCTCCTAATGAAGGTGTCTCAGGCTGTGGAACATTTTATTGCACCAGCTTAACCGTTTCCAGAGCTGAGAAACACTGCAAGAATTAGGCTTTAAACCAATAAAAGCAATTTCCAAACATAATTGAGAACATGTTTCAATACATATGCATGAAAAAAGGATTTTTCCATCCGGTCGACTCACATGCTCATGTAATTGATTGAGGGGATGACCCGTTGTATTAAATGTTATTTGAGAACCATCAAAACGCGCAAAATTGCAAATTGCCCAGCTTGTATCTGAATTAATACCTCATTCATCATCATTATGAGTTGATAAGTTAATTTAACCATTTCATTCTGTCTTAATGAGCTATAGTTGAATTAATGTCATATAATATATGAAAGTAACATTTGAACAGAGGCAATGATTTGAGACAAACAGAGCAGGGACTACTTTAGAAGCATAATGGTGGCATAAATCTCTGCAGGCTGCACTTCATGTGGCTCTGTACACTTCCAGCTAAATATGATTTTTTTTTTTTTTTTTAAACCTGAATAGGATGTTAGGTGTATATGCTTTTGTGATGAGATTTGATTGATTTCAATGTTTGGATGTAACATCTGGTATGTCAGTTGTAAAGACTGCATCAAATTCAGAAGTGGGGACAATATGTTAAAGAAAATTCAGAGATGTTGGATTGTTATTGAACAGATTTCATATAAATGCATGCTTTTAGAGAAACAAAGGACAACATGTGGAGATTTTAGTTACAATAATGTTATCTCAAAGTCCTAAATGAAGCCCCTCTTGGGCTTCCAGTCCTTCATCTGGCCCTTGAGTGACTGCATGTGACCATTAAGGGCTCTGTGCTGTCTTCTAGTTCCACCTTAAATGCGTTTTGGCCCCGCTTGCTCCCTGTAGTTTGGGTTTTTTTGTCCTCCCGCAGCAGCTGTCACCCTGCATTACTCGCAGTCAGCTAAATGAAACATTATTCTAAACATATGCATCGTAATCAGTCCGGTCACACTTACAAGAACACGCGTTAATAAGGCAATCAATCACTGTGGAACAAGCGAGTTGTTCTGTAACAGCTCATAAACAGTGTGTAATGAAGAATTGGAGGTTAGCATGACACGGCGCTGATCAGATAATCAATGTCAAAGATGCGATGAATGTCAGTAAATGCACTTTTCATGTCGTTTCTATAAAATCCTCAATTTACAACAAGCAGTTCAATTACCCTGAAAATACAGTCAATTAAACGGGGCTGATTGGACAGTAGGGGCAGGATCATCGATCTTTGCATTTCTATCTCGCTGCTGGACATTTAATTTGGTTTTTCTATTAGCACCGAAATAAAGAAAATATAAAATATATTAAACAAGCCCAAAGATTTATTTTCTTGTCAAAAACCATTCGGCGAAGGTGACAGACAGTCTTCTGCATTATGATGAATTCTTTTTTCAGTCGTGCACATTGGATACAAAACTAATCGTGTTATTGTGGCCGGTGTTTTTCTGGCCTCTTGTCTTCTCCCTTTTACACCTCCATCTATCTCAATGCTTTTGTTGTACGGGTTTCAACCCTCGCTTTAGTAAAGAGCAAGGGAACACGGTGATATATCACGCCCATATTTGCTGCCCTAATCCTATTTCTTTTAATGGGGACGTTCAAAAAAGCAACTTATCTTGGAGTCCCCCGGGGACGTTCATGGAGGAGGCTGTATTTTAACCAAGTGCAATTAACGACAGTATCAGCTTGTATCATTTAGAGGTAATGTAAAAATAATGGTAAATTATAGGGCCGGAATGACCCGTGATGGCAGGCCTCATATTCCCTGTAGCTTTCCACGTGATTTTAATTAATATTACACGGTGTTTTCTATAGAAATTGTGTCACAGCACCTAAATACTCCTAGCATGTCTTCATTGTCCCAGTTGAATGCTTTAACGTATAGTACAATGTCCTTAATATAGCCTAGTAGCCTATTGTAAAAATAAAAATGTGCATTCTTTGAAAATCAAATCTAGTTTTGAATAAAACGCGAATTTTTTCCCCCCATCAATTTCTGCGTCAAGAAGCGCCATGAAGCGGTAATATGTAAAGTTTTTTTCTTTATTTTCCAAGAACAAACACGATCAATAAATAACATGATTTACATTTCATATTGCACATTTTTTTTCAAGTTAAAATATTTAAATTCATACAGTCATTGATAATTTAAATACAGAGATATAGCGTTATAACAGAGACCCAGGGGACAAAAGGCCAATAATATTTTCATCATTTAAATTTCAGTGCTCGATTAGCAGCCCTTTAAAGCCTCCTAAGAAATGTTCTCCATCTCCAAAATCCAGTGTTAATTTTGCACAAAATACAAATCATGAATTTGGACTACAATGGTGAGCTCATTGGCAAATGTGTAGGCTAAGTGATGGTCCTTGTTGGCGTGTACATCCAGTGTTTCAACATTTAAAAAAACATTCAGCAAGTCACAAAAAATAAATAAAAAATAACGTTTTTTTTAAAAACAGCCTACCGTCCACATTTCCTGAAGCTTTTTTTTTCAGGGCAAAGATCAATAATTCAGTTTTCAACTATCAGTAGGCCTAGGACTATCCCATAATTTTTGCAAAATATTTCACGATTTACAGGTCACATGTTTTATAATTAACATATCAGTGATGTCCCAACAGGAACGAATAAAATAGCACATAGCTATTTTCTTCTGTACAGGCGCAGACAGTTTTTAAAGCCGGGCTATTTTGTCTGAGTCCCGTCAGTGTGTGTGTATGTGTGTATGTGTGTGTATGTGTGTATGTGTGCGTGTGTGTATGTGCGTATGTGTGCTGAGGAGAAGGTCCTAAAGGGATTACACACTTGTGAAAATACTGGATTTGATATAATGAGGTTCAGCAATGTAAATAGAGAGAGGCTACTGTGTGTGGAGGTATCAGCAGGCAGAATGTGAGGGGGCTGCTTTAATATTTTTACATGTCAAATATAAGCCTTATACACGGTGCGTTGTGTACCAGCACTGTCGCTTTGTTCAGGCTCTTTTGTATGTCTAATGACTTCCCTCCGCGGGTTGTTAGCACTTGACAGCGGGTCTCAAAACGAGCAACTTCCTTACAGTCGTGTATTCAAAAGAGCTCCATCTAGGTACATGATTGGCAATTTTTGTCATGATCCTCTCATTATTAACATAAAAATTGACACCAAAAGACGCGGTGCAGAATTATATGCACCTTTCTGAGCTGATTAGGGGAGTCCCAAAAGAGTAGGGGCTGGGTGTTGAAGGGGGTAGTCCATGCCAAAACCTAACTCCATTAGGCCTAGCCTAGATAGTGAAGAAAGATATGCTGCTGGGCAAGAATAGCATAGGCCTACACGTTCTGCTAAATTTAGGTAGCATAATAAGCTGAGTTTGTATGGACCAAAGGAGTCAAGGATGGCTTTGTCACGATGGAATCTAGACATTTTCGAAGAAGAAATATGAAATAGTGGATAAATTATAGTCCTACGTTTGATTTGTATGGATTTGCAAGACAAAAACAGATAACTTTAAAGAGAATTAAACCTAGAGATAGAATAAAAACAATGTGAATTGTCTGGTATTTTTCAAAATGTGTAAAAGCAAATCCAGTTTAGTCCATAAAAAACTGCTCTAGTGGCACAACACACAGGCACGAGCTTTTAGAAAAGTTTTGTGGGAGTGTGTTTAAAAATGTTCGGTGCAGCTATTTAGGCTATGTCTGTTTCCCTAAAAGAGCTTTTGTACTTTATGAAATTAATATTCATTTTGTGTGTATGTATTTGTAATGCTGCCTATTAACTCCAGGTGTATTTTGAAAGAAGGCCTATTCCCTACAGTAGGACTTAAGCAAAAATATGACCCGTCTATGTGTGCTGCATGTCGAGTTATCTGTTGAGTGAACTTTCCTCTCGCTGGTCTGGAGACGGGACTGAGGTCTTGCTGAGAACAGCTGCAGAATACGGCAGAAATCCACTCTCGGATCTTTGCCCTGAAGCTGTGCAGGTAAAGTCAGTGCTCGCGCTCCTGGAGCCGAGCGCGCTCGCGGCCTGACTGCTGTGGCAGCTCAGGCACGAGCAGGGCCCGGCTGCTGATGGCGCGCTGACCGCCGCCGCAGCTGCTGCAGCCGCCGCGGCTGCCGACGCTGCAGCGGAACTATTGAGGCCTGCGGGTGACTGGTAGAGTCCCGGGTGCCGGAAGCTGCACAGGAGCTCTGGCCGTGAATAAGGGTGGGAAAGCGCCCGGAAAGTGTCGAGGGGTCGGATGGAGGTGGCGAAAGGTGACGAGGCGGCACTGGTGGCGGCCGCGGCGGCTGCTGCTGCCGTGACACCGACGTGCGGGTAGTAATGTAGAGGCATGTGAGAGTGGAAAGGGTATGGTAGGCTTCCTGTAGCTGCCGCGTGCGTCATCATGTAGGTGTAGAAGCTGGGGTCTGCGGGATGGGGCCAGGACATCGCCAAACGCTGCCGTTTGTCCTTCATCCGCCTGTTCTGAAACCACACCTGCACACAAAACACAAGGGCCATACTGAAGCTGCCATGTTGTTTTCAAGCTCCAAATTTAGACACTGAGCCATGCAGGGGAAAAAAATATCCTATATAAAGTCTTTATAAATGCTCATAGGCCTAACTGAACAATAAAAATGCCCAATTGTCACATTCGATGTGCATAAAGATAGGCTCAAAATAAGCGAAATGTATAGTTAAAATAGTAGGCTAGCATTCTTTTCTGTGCCATAGGCTATAATTAAAGCAGATGCCTTGGAATACATTTTACACCAAACGGTCAAATTGATCCAATTTGGTGGCAAATAAATAAAATGTGTGCACCGTTTAAAAAAATTAAATAGCCTACTACAAAAAATATCAGAATGTTTGCGTTTTTTACTGCATTGTGATATAATAAGCTAGTAGTTAATGTTTGCTCTGCACAGACGTACAGCGGACAAGAATAATGAAGATTAATCTGTTACCTTAATGGTCGTTTCGGGCAGATTTAGCGCTGCAGCTAATTCACATCTTCTCGGCCTGGAAACGTAATTTTCCCTGTAAAACTCTTTTTCCAGTCTTCCGATCTGTTCTCGGGTGAAAGCAGTCCTATATCTTCTCACTTGGTCTGAATTAGAATTGTTTGATCCCGATGAATTACCGTTCATATTCGCGAGGGAGTTTGAGCTGGAGGACCCAGAATCTGAAAAACCTGACGAAGAATGAATTTAAAAAAAGGAAAAAAATATAAAATTATAGGCATCAACAATAATAGATATCGATCATGTAGAAAAACAGAGTGAGACTTGAATATATTGGACTTAGAATAGCAATTAAACAAATAAGGTATTTCAAGGTGTTTCAAAATATACTGTATATAAAACAATTTCATAAATAGGCCTGTTTGTTGTATTTTACGTTCTTGCTTTGTTAAAATGTATTTATAGTGGGAAAATAGGATAGTGTATTATCACTTCAGGAATGTGGAAAACATAATAATGATAATAATGATAATTGTCTTTGGGTTTAATGTGTTTGTTTTTTTGCACAGAGAAAATTGCCTAAAATATTTTAAAAATAAAAATAGTAGTAATAATCACATATTTCCATGAAACTTGACTATCAAATTTTAAAAGCAGATATACTGTATGTGACTTAAAATAAACGGGTACCTTTGTTGTTCTCCTTGTGCTGGCTCGGGGAGCGGTGCGAAGGGCATCCCACCTCCACATCACTGTTAATATCTGAATCTGGAGAAACCTCAGAATAAAGACTCATTTTCTTCCTGCTTTCTGACGAGGAAATTTCCGCCGAGGAGCTATTTTCACTGTTGTGGTGCGTGCCGAAAAGACTGTCAATCTCAAATTTGCTTTTCGTCGGGATGTCCCCCAGATTTCCATGGAGCTGAGCCGAAGTTATTCTCGGGCTGAGCCGTCCGCTGTGCTGCGAGTTCTCCAGGGCCTCCAGCACTGAGTTTCCCGGGGTGCCGTCTGCGAGCCTCTTCCCTGCGACCGGACTGTGTAGCCCTCTCTCCATCAATATCATCTCTTTTCTTATCCTCTCCATCATTAGGCAGGACGAAGAAGAGAGAGAGAGAGAGAAAAAAAAAAACCCACAACAACCCCTCAACACTTGTCCAAAAGAAGGGGGGCCGGCTGCAACACCAATGAGTTGTGTCGGAGCTAAATCCGCATGCAACTGTCTCTTAAATAAGTGTCTGTAAAGCTTTTTATAACCAAGACGCACAAAATGAAAGAATGTGAATGCAATCGACGAGCGACTGCTCAAAGTGAAGCGTGCATCCTCCCCGCGGCTGCAGAAATGTCATTCATCAAAAAGTGGATGCTGCTGTTCGTGGTTAAAATGCTCGGCTGACGTCGCTCCAATGATCATTTATTGTAACAGGTTTATAAGCAAATAAATAGGAGAGGGCTGTCACTTGATGATGGAGGCGGCCTTCGGTCAGACGAATAATATCCAAGTGGAGAGGAAGAGGAGTGAGGAGGAGAGCTGCGTGTCCCTGGCTTGATCTCTCAGTCTGTTTCACATTGCTCTTGGGTTTGGCCTCTTGGGTGAAATTGGCAGCCTGATTAATAAAATGAGCAGCGCAACATTTCCCTCTTCATTTAGGAATATTATTATGCTTTGATTCTCTATTGTTTCCCAGCTCTCTCCTCGCCCTCCCTCTCTCTAATCCTTTTGTTTTCATATTTTCACCTTGTTCCTTATATTTTATACAATTCTTGCCACTTAATCAGTGCGTAAAATGCGTAAGGATTTACGTGCCAGATTATGATAGCAGATTTGGATAATCATTTTCCTACATTTTAAGACCATGTTGATAAAGCCTATTTTTCATGTTTTTCTACAATTCTATTTTTTCTTTATTCGTCAAATCCACATTTTGACGGGGTGATAATACATGCATGATAACACATCATCACACACACAGTGATGCATTTATGTATGCATTTAGAAAAAGCATACCTTTGTCTTCATGTAGGCTACTTTTCACATGAATCAAGAGTGACTAATCGTTTTAATATTTATTTATTGAAGATAAGTCATCGAACTCGTATTTTTCGTTTCCGCTCATTCCATACATTTTCTTTGTCAGTTTAATTCGTTTATAATGAGGAATTTGAACGAATAACTAAGATTTAACAGCTAAATGACTGAATATTTTACTTTTTCGAAGGAATTTGTCTGTTTAAACTTTTTCCTCACGAGTTCCTCTTATGTGGGAAGATTTATGAGCTGTATTGTATATGAATTCTTTTAGGATATATATGCACATTTATGCATCATATGAACTCATACCAGAGACTCGATGTGTAAAGACATGACACCCATGCATGGACTCCAGGTTCCACTGTGTGAATGACTATAAATGCGCTATCAGATGATCCTCTGTGCGTCCTCTGGCGCCTCCTGCAGGCTTTAGTATTAATAGCTTTCATTGATATGAGTTGCTGAATGGGAGATTTGGGCTGGAGTTTACCTGATGTCCTGACTTGTGTCTGTTCTGAACATATTTTCTGCCAAAATAAATGTGTATGGTGATAAATAAATAGATAATAGCAATAGCTATATCAAATAGGCAACAGAAACGCCTTTTAGAAGGGCTGGACGCTGCTACAGGGCAACATATAATGTGGAGCATATTTATTCTTAATTGGATTGAAAATGTGATCTAAATCAAAAAGTGTTTCTGCCCAATGCTCCGATAGCACAAAATATTTGACTGAGTTGGGACAATACTAAGCCTCAATATCAACCTACTGCATGCAGCTAATCTGAACATTTTCTGCCCCCTCAATCACTTGTCTAAAACACTGACTTCTTTAAAGTCATGTTTCATTCTTGTATAGGAGAACTGTGTTTCACAACTTGCAGGATATTTTCCAATATTGTCACTGTAGGCTTTTTGCAAGCTCGTAAATTTGACATGTTTTAGTCTGTGTATTGATCAAAGCAAGTTTCTAAGTGGCCGGCCTCAAACACAACACACTGAGACAAGGAGGTGGCGACATAAACAAAATCTGCATGATAAGAAAAAGGAAGCTGAAAATGTGGGTTCATTTGGAGTGATAACATCCAGTATGTTTTCCTACAGCAGCCGTAGTGGAAGTTTGCATAAGAAGTAATGTGTTTATTTATTTAATCAATCAAGCTTTATTTGTATAACGCCAAATGTTATCTCAAGACATTAAAGAGCAGGTAAAATACCTTACTCTTTGTTCTATTATCCACAAAGATCCAACACTAATCCATCATGAGCACATCAATAAGCAACATTTAACAAAGATACAGTGGAAAGAAAAAACTTCCTTTAACAGGCAAAAACCAAACCCGACTCATGTTGAACAGCCATCTGCTGAAACTGTGTTGGGCTTGGAAAGTGGGATAGAGGGAGATACAGGAAGGAGAAGGATAGAGACAAAAAGAGCAGCAACAACAATGAATAACATAGATACAGTGTCATAAATAATGGTAAAAGTGTAGTATGGCAGGAACAGCATGATAGACTGATAAGTCTAATATTAACATGAGCGACTGTAATGATGATAAAACCGGGATATATATATGTATTTATTTCATTAATAAATTAAGCTGTTACCTGCTGTTAACAATACAAGATAAGTTAAAGTAGCTGTCAATCAAACAATGGCAACAAAGAGAACTTGAATTTGTTTTCAACAAATAAAATCTCTACTGAGGATAATGGTTTGAAAGGTTGCAGCTCATATCAGCAAGTTGAAGGTATAAACTGTCTGTTATTGTAGGATGTCAGTTGACTTCATCCTGAAAAC
Organism: Tautogolabrus adspersus; assembly: GCA_020745685.1. Taxonomy (NCBI): domain Eukaryota; kingdom Metazoa; phylum Chordata; class Actinopteri; order Labriformes; family Labridae; genus Tautogolabrus; species Tautogolabrus adspersus. The sequence continues at coordinate 12,834,817 of CM036548.1, read as the reverse complement.
ACCCAGTGCTGAGAAGTGGTCTCTAACTTTTGTTGTTTAGATGTAGCAAATGTTCCATGTTGTGCATGTCTTTCTAAACTGCTACTGGATGCTATATCAGACCAAATTAAAAGTAACACCTCTGTGGTTACCAAGTAGGCACGGAAGTCTTTTAATTGATCTTAAAACTATCAAACAATTTGTTTCAAATGAGCTTTTTTAATTTGTCAAAATGTCCTCTCTGCAAAATGACAATTGGATGCATATTAGAAGTTGTGGGATTTGAATGATCGTCCATTGAGAAGTTTGGGGTAATGCAGCATCTTGTGGCCTTTAGAGGTACTGCAACTTCAAGCACAGGGGTCGTGTTCACAAAGCCTCCTGAGTACAAAGACTTGCTCCTAGTGACAAAATTCTAAGAACATTCTTAGAATCAGGACATTTTCTAAGAATTTCCCCTGAAAGTTAAGACTAGATCCTTGTAAAGGTGAAAGTTATTCACAAAGTGTCTTATCCATTAAGAGAGCTCCTAAGGTGTAATACTGTTAGGAGGAGTGAGGAGGACAGGCTTAAGAGTTTCTCAAGCTGAGGAGAAAACGGAGAAATGTTCTTCAAACCTATATGAAGAGTATTTTTGACTCATAGTTGGCCCCAACAGACAAAAATGATTTATGTAGTCATCTATGACTTTTTTCAGTACAAAGTGAGACATGCATGTTGAATTTAACGACATGTGGTTTCCTCCACAGGTGCATCCAATTACAAATTAAGGCCCTTTACCTGCTGATGTAACATCAGCATGTGAAGAAGCTGCTGAAAAAGTGGGAATGTGATTGCAAACATCTTGCAGGGTATATGTTAAAAGAACATCTAACATCACACAGAGATGATCATGTAATAGTGTTCATAACAATGTCTGACTAGATTCTATGTTTGACTTTTTTCTCAATTTATTCTGGATAAACCAATCACAGCATCTGAAAATGTGTCATAGCAACGGGGTCAACCCTGCCTCCTCACTAAGATAAAAGTTTGTGTTCCTAAATCACTCTTAAGCAAAAAATCCTTGCAAGGATTTTTTTTCAGCTAAGTTAGGAGCTCTCTAACAGGATTCTCAGACTGTTTGTGAATACTGGCCCAGGTCTTTTACTGTTCGCCATGGTGGCTGCCACTTGGTTCCCTTCACCCTGGGACTCCTTCCAGCTTCCTGAAATGTATTGCCAGTAATAAAATAACTACTTAAAGAGATGGTTTTCTAAGATGTGATTTGCTTAAAAGGTAATGATCATGAGGACTTCTAGAAATGACTAAGATTGTTCAAATCCTGCAACAGTATATGTCAGTGTAAAGGTTTGTTTATTGTGTCCATATTTACTATTGCTACTGCTATTTCCCATGCTTATCATAGCTGTTAAATGATTGTTTTGTGTAGTTTGTAATAATACTTTTTACCATGCTGTGTGAAGGCTCTGTTCTATGCACCTAAACATATCATTATTATTACCTGTGATCATCTACCAGGTATGTTGTAATGTAGTGATTCCCAAAGTTGGGTGCTGGACCCCTGGGTGGGCATGGAGTTGTGACAGGACTTCACAAATCACATTGTTTTTCACTGTTGGCAAAGTGTGGCAAAGTTTGAGAAGACTTCCAGGTAAACATAAAGCTGGAACTGTATCTAAACCAGACATCACAAATGTTGATGTTTCATGTTGTAGTATCACTTTAGCTTCCTCTTTAAAAGTGGCTTGTTAGTTGTTTCAGTTTGTCACTCACTGAACTGCTATTCTGTACTTTTCGCAGCCATTGTTTGAGATACGTTCTAAAAAATTTGGATTTTTTTTTAGCAAAGAGTGCGACTGACTGACTGTGTTTAGTGTATTTCAATATGTATGGTGAGGGGTGTGGGTAGGTGGGCTTGAAAATACTTCATTTGCCAAAGGGGGGCCTGGCAGAAAAAGTTTGGGAACAACTACTGGAATGTGTTAGATTATTGGTCTACAAATGAACTGGCAGAAATGTGAAACTCTTTCATTTCATTTTGGCAAATTGAAATGAGGAGGAATGCCTTAACATTAATACCTGGGGCAAAAAGTGCCAAAGAAATAATAGAAGACAGATTTAGATGATGCATGCCCTGCAGGCTGAACAGTATATTTGTTTGGTTTTACTTAACCACTGTTTGTTCTTTAACAGATTTTAAAATGTCTATGTATGACTAAGAATATTTAATACTTTTTTTCGGTGGAATCAAGCACATTCTGTAATACTTAATATAATATACACAATGAGTTCATGCAATGCGTAAAAAGATCAGATGCATACAGGAAGTTAAAAGAACAGATGCAATTGAACGTTTTTCATGATTTAATGAAATGGTGTTTCAGAAGGGGCTTGCAAACATACAGCAGGAAATCCACAGACCTAGGAATAGAAAATGCAAACACCTAGTTCTGCTGTCTTGCCAGCTCCGACATTATACATTGCCACATCCTCACCCCTGTTATGCCTCTGGTTACTACCTCATCCTGAAGGCGGTTCAGGGGTGGGACGTCTCTGCCCCACCATTCCACCACCATTCCGCCTTTGTGCATGACACAATCACAGACAAGGGGGAACAGGGCCTAAATTATCTGGACTTGAACTGGCAGTATGTAAGTGGCCACAGTGAGAAGTAAGTTAGCCAGTTAAATGAAATCAGTGTGAATATTTTGTCCACAAGGGGCGCCAAAATCCCCATAAGATAGAAGTTCAACGCTGCCTCAAACCACAACAATCATTTAGGAACTGCCTTTATTAAATGACAGGTGTAAGGTACATGTGGAGATTCTTTAAAGAAAACCAAGAACTCTCTTCTCCAAAATAAGAGTCAAATAGCCACAACAACATTTTGAATCTTGTTTTACACTTGCCTCTAATGAGCTGTGGATCAAAAGCAGTAGGCTATGTAAACCTATGAGCCGCTGTGGAATAGCCTGATGTGTTTGTAGAATAATACATTTTGCATTCATAACCCCAAACAGTAGGCATATTACTGGGCTGTCGGACAATGAAAAAATTAACACGCCTTGCTCTTAGACAGTTAGTCAGGGGGGGTCATTATGAGGCCACTTTCTTTATTTACCTCTGTTCAGTGTATTTTCAACATAAGCAAAATATTTTATGATAATTGCTGTTTTAAATATGGAGATATAAAGTCTGTACAGAGTGCAACCAATCAGAGCGAAACAGACATATTATGTCTTGAATAAGATAAACTTCCTTTAAAAAATCAGCCATAGCCCTAGCGGAACACATTATTATTCAAATGCTTAACGCTTTAGCTTTTGGATGTCAGAGAAGTGACCATTCTGCCTTTGCGCATGTTCAGACTTCTTTCCTTGACTAATAGGGCCATCTAGCGGCGACTTCTTGTAAATGCACCCAAGCCAATAAATTACAGGACATGAAACAAACTGTCACCCTCACCTTCTATAAGGCAACATCTGATTATCGCAGTTAAAAGAAACATTTCAAACATCTCAGATGGGCAGTTTATGGAATATATAAGATAGAGTTTTGTTTTTTCGTTTTACTTTGTGTTGCCTAAAGCCGAACACAGACGATTGAGTAGTAGGCCTCTATATGATGTTTTTTGTTCTATTATGCCCAACGCTCGTGGGACACATGATCTGCAGTGGTCATACATCTCATGATAAAATCAAGGAATATTTAACAATTTGGGACTCAAACTATATCTTCAAAATGTTCTCCTGCACTTTGCAATTCAAATCTCCTACAAAAAGGTTAATTTCCTAAACACAGTTTTTCATGTCCAGACAAAATAAATTAACATAAATAGAAGCAACTTTGCGTCCGTTATCTGCGATGGTATAGACAACAAAAACCATTGAAGCTCGTTACAAAATTCACCGATAAGACAAACAAAGTCTGTTCACCTGTGAAGTTTCTTTAAACCTGTTTGTCTCAAGTGCAAATGGTTATTTTGCTCAGGTCCAACTAGCCTTCATATACATAATGTCCAGCTTTAGCCAATACGTAAGCCTTCAGCTGATTTCGCTGACAATAATTCTGATTTTGCTGCAAATATGTCCGTTTGTCACTCGACGGTAATAAAAAAACAAAGTTGATAGGACCTGTTTTGGGTTCTGTTTACTGCTGTTACCTCTTTAGTTTTAACTCGTATAGTTCATTTCATTTTTGTCTTTCTGTGCACTTTTTTACATAGCCTTCATTTTGGAGATATTCTTTTTTAAACCTCTTTTTACGCTTCATTGTGTATAAAGCCACATAACTTTCTTATGTGTTGCTTTAGCGGCTGAAACTCCTTCAAGCATTTCCTGCTTTCGCCCTAAATGTAACTCATGTGTAATGTTGATGCTCGACTGATTTGAGGTAAAGGCCATTTTGATTTTTATCTTTTTATTTGGTATTTAAGAAAACACACATTTTATTTGGTAGGCCTATAAAAAACGTATGCACAATATTGTGAAATCTAACTTTTAAAACCTGAAATGGTGATGACGTCTCTCAGCGTCTTTGAGGCAAAACTTACTTTCAAAAGATCAGCCAGTAGGCTACAAACTACAGTTATGTTGTTTCCGATTTATAGCTAATCAGAAGGTTTGAACTTTATATTTAACCAACCTTATCGAGTGGATACAATCAAAGCTTTACCCGTTTTTCTGTTGAAAGTTTGTCCAGATCCTAGACTAATCTATAAAGGAACCACACTTATTAAGTCCATAGCAAACACTATATTTAATTTATTCAAATGTCTGCCTTTTAATCCTCCAGATATAACCTCGACCTGTCTTCTACCAGATTTGTTTATAGTTAATTCCGTTTCGATTTGCTATTTCCGAGTCCCATTTCTTCCTTGATCCGAAAAAAGTTTCGAAATGTTGTCAAACTGAACTCAGACTAGAGTCCATGAGTGACAAATACAGCGAAACATAGGCCTACAATATTGTTCATCTGAAGGAGCAATTTGGATACGGTCCAATACTTTGAAGAAATTGGGGTTTTAATGCCCTCTGAAGAACCAAATGGACAGGTCAAAGAATATAATCTCATGCTGTTCCTTTGCAACGGAAGGGTCACTGCAGTCTCTATTTTAAATGAAGAACATGTAAATATGTAGCCTAAGCCCACATTATATATCGATGACATAATATTCAGTTTTACTATCAGCCGTCTCCGGACAGATTACAATTTCCAGCACTTGGAGGATTCAGGGCAACATTTCTCAGTCAGGGAACTTGAACGAGGGAAGCAGCAAGTTTATTACCAAGGACAATAGACGGCGGAGAGCTTCCTTCAAAGGAAACTTCCAGACATGAGCTCCTCAGTTTGGCTCTTCACACCCTAAACCTGAAGGACGAAGAGCTGTAAACGGCACTAAAAGACAACACTAAAACTACTCAGATTTTTGTCATCACAGGAGCCCTTCCAACATTGCGACATAAGGATTTAACCTGTCTTTACACAACAAAACGCAAGTCTGTTATTGCCGAATACAAACTACAGTGTATTTTGATCACTCTGAAGACAAGCAGTAGGCCTAATGTGTTCAGAAGGCCGAAGTTGTACGTTAATGTTGATGTGGCACGCAATTATGCTGCACACTTAAATAAACACTGCAAGCTTTGAGCAAAACATCCTTTAAAAACAGATGAAATGACGAACACTGGCCTCCTACCAGCCAGGACACATTATTGACATTTTTTTTTGTTTTTTAACTTTCTGTAGGCTGCTTTTTTGGCTTCAGAAGCCTAGCTCTACTTTAATTGATACGTTAAAAGGATTTCTAAGAAACTTGGTATTTTATTAATAATTAATTCTGCTCACGTTTGGTTAATATTTTTTTACTTTTACTGTTTTAGAAACCACGAAATGCCCACCTGCAATTCAGGCACGTTTTTTTTGTAAATAGATATGTAAGGCCTGAATATTGATGACCTCTAAAGTTTTCAATGAAACATGAATCTGACAAAGGACACAATAGCCTACTTTAAAAGGAAATCGGGGAAGCAGATCCAGACTGAGAATGAAAAATGTTCGGTTTTTCTGTGCTTTCTTTGCTTCTGAACTGAAAACAAATGCAGCATGCTGAGTGAAATCTAATTGTTTTATTTTCGTATCTTAAGATAATTCTGATTTTAACACCAAAAATATTTTCTTCATAATGTTCTACATGGTTTCTCTTAAACGGATGTCCATAACACTCATGTTTAACCAGCTTGTTGTTCTCCTTCTCTGGAAAGTAATTTGCAACAAAAGGGTGTTGATCTGCCTTACAGTTTTTATGAACATTGTTGTTTTTATATATTTCATTCAACAAACAGATGTATATTTCTCTAGTGATGTCTCAAACAGAGGCTGATGTTTAATTTCAGACTTCAGAAATTGTCGAAGGATGAAAAGAGCAAAGACTGCAGCAGGACAAAGGCAAGGCATGGATTTATACTGCCATCTATTGGATTACTGTCGCAACTACTCGCATAGTAAGACTGCTAATAAATACATTTTAAAAGACTTGCCTAGTTCACACGCTTTAAAACGATCTATTGAATAAGTGTTTAAAGGCTTATAATGGATTTTTCACAAATAAGATAAAAGTCTGTTTGACAAAGAACACACATTTTTTATTATGAAACCCATTTTCCCAATTTTTGTAATTATTTTGTAAATACAATTGTCTGTTTCAGCGATAATCCTGGAGGTTACACAGATATTTGATTACAACAAATTAAACCCTAAAACAACTCCACTATCACCTTTTGTGTCGCGCCACGCAACACGCGAATCTCACATAGACTTGATTTAGATTTGAACTATCCCTAACTTCACTTTAAATTCTTTCCTGAAATCCTATATCACCATTGCTCTTATTAGTGCTATTGTAATTATAGACGTAGGCTTATATCATTTTTTAACCCTTTAATCACTCTGGATTTTTGTCTTTTCTATTTGTTTTTCTTCGTTTGATTTTGTGTTCACCTTTTCTATGTTGTTAAGCACTTTGGATCAGTTGTGTTGTGGGTAAAGTTCTACAGTCTAAATAAAGGTCAAATTGATATTTTATTATTCTATGACTAAATTAATTGCAAGGATAGCACAGAAGTAGGAAGCTTGTGATTAAATGTATAAAATACTAACTTTGTAACGTATGGAAGTATGCTGAACATAATAGTGTAAATGAATAATAATATAAAACCGTTATAGAGCTGGATTCAGCAGGAGAGTGTACAGTGCTATACATTGCTTTGGGACAACACTGAGACACAACAAACTGACAGTAAAAGAAACACCTCCGGTGAACGCATTTATAATTCAAAAGTTGAATGTTAAATAAAAAAGTAAAATATTTTCTAGCGTGAATTGTATTCAATCAAATCAATCGATCAAATGTATAATAAAGTACATTTAAAATCAGCAACAGCTGACCAAAGTGCTGTACACAAAAGAGCAATACAGTATTAAAGGAGAAAAACAACGTCACCGAAAACTCACACATAGCCTACATGTGTGCCCACACACACATGCCCACGCAAAATACTAACAATGAAATGAACGAGAAAGACAATAACAATTGAATAATAAAGAGGTTAATGATATTGTATTTGATAGAAATACAAGCAACCTAATTATGACTCAAAAGCCAACATGTCAAAGTATGTTTAGAGGCGGGACTTAAATGATTCCACAGATCTTAGAATTTATTTTGAAGGGGGCGATAGAAAGTAAGGTGTTTATGCTTTACTTTTTGTATTTTTTCTGTGGCAATATTACTCCACTATAGGCTTCATCTTAGGCAGACATTCTCTAAAAACTTTCCCCCAACAGCTTAACCAGTCAAAAAAAAAAAAATAAATCACCCATGTATCTACAAATTGAAGATCAAGATTTTTTTTATAAACTGAAGATTTTAATGTTGGGAGTTGGGGAAATCTCGAAATATATAGAATATTTAAAAAACCTTGAATAACTAGAGAAATATACAGTAAAATAGACCCCTCGAAAAGTAGAATTTGTTAAAGAGATACTTGCTTCTCACATGAAGGTTAGGCTGCAACCATATGATACTAAAAAAAACATGGGACCACAGTACGTAAAGGTAGGGCCTATTCAAAATCAGCCCAGCCAGTAAAATGCTACGTACATCAGCTTAGTCATATTATTCACAAAACAACGTAAATTCTGGTAAAATACCAAGGGAGGCATTTCTTGCGCAAAAAGTAGCAACAGCCAAATTTGCTGATTATAATAACTTTGACTTGAGTAATATTTTGAACGCAGGACTTGTAATGGTAGATTATTCTCACAGGTATGACATTACCACTTTAACTATTATATAAAACGTTTTCCACCTCTGGGCTGCACGACCATACCGCAGGGAGCCTAACTGTTGTAATGCACCGTTTCTTCACCCTGGAAAAAATGAAATTCATTTTGATGAACACACAAGTTTGTTAAGATATGGCCTTACAAATGTGACAGAAACAGAACTCCATAGAAACCGGCAGGTGGTAAACACAAGCAAGGGTGTTTAACAAATTCCTGGCAAACAATAACATACTCGAGATGTGAAATTAAAGAAGAAAAGTTTGAGAAAGGAGATGCCTATCACAACCATTCTCTATTATCTATCGTTTTTTAATCCATAATTATCTTTCCATATGTTATCAATAATATTTATCAGTATACGTCTTTCCTTGAGTCTCTCAATGCAGTATATCGTCTAGGCTCTCCTATGGTGAATATCAGTCTCCATCTTTGTTCTACAGACCACATAGTCTTAAATGTAGAATCACCTTGCTGTTCATGTCAGCACAATACCCAAAAATATTGAACTTTCAAAATAAAAGACCCTATCAATAGATGTGAAATAATTCAAATATTCTTCAGATGTCCCTCACTAAACGGATGTTCAGACTTAAACTACCCCCCACCCACCCAGTACCAAAATATTTCCTCCTGGAGTATTTTCCTTTGCAGTATTGGTAGCAAGGGTGGGGCGGAACAACATATTTAGCATATCACGTGACGCTGTATTAACAAATCAACAATTACTAACCCGTTATTCTTCAGGAGTTGCTAAGAGGCTTTGCAGGACGCGTTTGTGGGGAAGCTCCATGGAAATGTGCGAGCGGAATCCTTTAAATCCGGGCTATGTTGGTTCTCTGTTGAATTTCGCTCCTCCTGAGTCACTCTATTTCTCGAACCTGCGGGGTAATGGAGCCCACTTACCCGGCCTGCATCAGATTCCTTACAATAGGAGAGAGGTGTGCACGCTGCCGTGGACTTCCCCAAGTTCGTGTGGAACTGGATCTGCAGTACCACCGCCACCGACACCAGCACAGAACCGCGCCTTTGGGGGATACTGTCCGCCGTTTTTATCCAACTCGGTGTCTATAAATACAAACTCCAGCAGTGGCCATGTCAAGGCGCATTTGGAGGAGTCGGCTCGATGCTTTCAGAGCGAAATCCAAAAGACGGAGGAGGCAAGAAGGCTGGGTGAAGTTTACGCAGGAGAGCACGGGGCCGTCACGGAGCGCGGGTTCTCGGACCATAACAGCCGGACTCAGCTTGATCCGGATTCTGCAGGTTCACTAAACGGCCCAAAACAGGAGCGGAATCACGCTCAGCCATCAGCCAGTCACACGTGCACCAGGACGACATTTGCAGAAGGTGATGTAGCCTGTTTAACTGCCCTATTTTGTTGCTCCAACGAACAGTATATTCCTCCTTTTATTAGATCCATTATGACAAAACAGGGAATATAATTTGACCCTTTCCTCTCGTTGTGTCTTATTTTATTCAGATTCTCTTTGGGATAATCCTGCCACATCATTATAAAAGGATACAAATATTATGTTGTGTTATATGGAGATTTTATATCTTAAATGAGTCCACACAGGTCTTCCTGTGACTACTTTATGGTTAGTTTATATCTCATGTGGCATGCTTGTTATTTTAATACTCCTATAATGTCCTTATAGGCTTGAGGCTGCAGTGTCTAAAGTTTCTGGTAATATGAGCCCTATTTTCCTCTGCATACTGTAGATGTTGAATTATCCCCTTTTCAAAGATATGAGAAAGAAAAGTGCTTTTAATTTTCTCCAGTTTAAATAAGTGCTGTTGCAGTTGGTGTTAATGTGAAGTATAAACCTTGGTTGTCCCCCCCAGGTGCCCCATGGTGCTCATCTCAAGTGAAAACCAGAAAGAAGAGGAAGCCCTACACGAAACTTCAGCTGGCTGAACTTGAAAATGAATTTCTGATGAATGAATTCATTAACAGACAGAAACGCAAGGAGCTGTCGGACAGACTTGACCTGAGCGACCAACAGGTGAAAATCTGGTTTCAGAACCGGAGGATGAAGAAGAAACGGCTGATGATGCGCGAGCACGTTTTCTCTGCCTACTGACCTTTGGACTTGATCATGACCATAGAAATATGCTGTTTACTATGAACGATGCAGCACAACACACACCACTCCTGTTTATGGGATGGACTTGTATTTATAGACCTGTATAGAATGTTTCTATTCCTGTCGCATTACAGATTTACAGTTTTATCCCAAGTTCAGTGGTATTGATGCTTCTAAAAATGACAGCAATTTATGATATAATGGCTTTTACGCACACATTTTGAGATTCTTCAAATGCGCACTGCAGCTTTAAGCCCTGGCTCCAATTCGGCTCCTATAGCTACGTAAAATAATTTTATATTTTAGCATTACTGCTCTTATCCACCTCAAATATCGCCCTATAAAAACAGGATTGTGGTTCTGTATAATGGACTTTGTATGATGGCCTGCGCATGTAGTTTAGGCCTGATGTAGAAGCAAACAGTCAAGTTCATGTTTACGGATAAATGAAACATGGAAAAAGTCAGAATTGAAAGCTATATGATTGCATGCCTATGTCTAATAAATGTTTTTAATTAAATGCCCATATTTCCCTACATTATTTTGAATCTGATTAAAGATTTTAAAAAGATTTGGCCGCGTTCATATTTGAAGATGGACCGCGGGGGAAAGTGGCAAGTTTAGTGACGTGCTGATATTTAACGTAATGCCTGTTAGACATGTAAAGTGCTGGATTTTGAATATTCTGATTGTTTAACTTCAGATTATATTAGAACTTTTAAAAGATGTTGAATCCTTGTTGGCATTCAGACCAGAGTTTACGCACAATCCAAGGTTGCATTAATATAAGTCAGTCTTGCTCAGTCAACCATGTCCCTACATTATAAAAAAGTAATATTTTGCTTGAAGTTTAAGTCATTTATGAATCATTCCAAAAAAGCATGTAATATATGAACGTGAGAATAGCCTACGTAACAGACCAGCAGCATCGTTTTACGCACGGACATGTAATTTTGTAAAATGAACTCAACCTGCAGATATAAAAATGCAAATAAAACACTTAAAAAAAAAACGAGCAGTCATTTATTAAGAATATTTTGAATCATGCTATCCATGGATTATATTATACTGAATGTCTATTTTACCCAGTGAGCTCCAGGTTTATATTATTGCTCTATTCTTTTCATTTAGTCACTTGCTAACTGTTTAGTATTTGTCTTATTGCATAACGTCCAGCATGTTAAATGTATTTTTTGCTTATTTAGAAACATTTAACTATAATTTACAGAATTAATACAAATGTAGAGGAGACCTGCGTGTTTTGTTGGCTGCCTGCAGCGTAAGAGGAATGTTTGCGCGGCTGTTGATGCCTACAGCTTTTAATCTGTATAATTATAATTTGTGATCAACCATGAGATCTTAGAATGAATACAGACAGCTGTACCATTTTTCTTGATTGAAGGTTTTCTAGTTTAAAATCATCTTAAATCTTTGTTTCAAGGAGATAAAATTGAAATACATTCACAGCCATCTTTACATCCGTCCTGACTGCTTGAGACATACTCCGTCACAAACATCCGCCTTAACTTAAAGTTTACTCTAAAATAATGTTTCCACTGGCTTTTTTACATCATTTTTTTATACCTGTATTTGTGTTCATTCTCTATTATTTCTACTATTTATCTTGCCTATACTCTGCGCAGACGCGCAATTCCTTCTCAGAATAAATGTAAAACCCAGCAGCAGCAGCTCACACCAACAGGCCAAAACCTCCATGTCAGCGTGAGGTTTCTGCGGCTGTGAACAAACTGATTTGAAGCCAAATATGTATAGTTTAATTTCTCGTTGATGGCTGATGCTCATAGACGCCCAAAACAGCTTCATGTGTGCGTATTAGGAGCTGTTTTTCGCCTTAGTGTGTTCTCCATGGGCAGTTCAAATAGGCTAATTGTCTATATTTCCTTGGACCCTGCAGTTGTGGATTTACAAAGTTTAACACTACAAGGTCACAAGTTGTCAGTGTGGTTCAAAAGGCCCTGGCTGCAACAAGCAAGCATTACGCACAAGACCACGAGTGTGAATCTATTGATGCACCATCCGATTGCATCATCAACACGTCATCAGCACTGCAACTAAATTTCTCTGCAGGACACAACACTGCAGCCATCTTTCAAACCTATAATTTGTAATGAAATGTGAAGACATGGCTTTTCCATTAGTGGCTGTTATGCATTTTATATTGTTCTACTTTTATTTTTTAGATCTTTTGGAACCAAATGTTTAATTTAATGGCGTAATCTGACTGCATGTCCAATTTACTATTTTGCACACAGTCTACATTCATACTCTCATTTGCTGCAGGCCTGTTGTGTTTCAACTGTCTGTCTTTTCTCCGCTTAGTCCTTCCCACACAACATGTTTCACATACTATTAGCTTTTATTGCTCGGGCTTTTTTGACCAGCTACTCTGAGTTTTCTATGCGACCGATACGCAACGTTTCCTTCACTTTTTGTTGTTTTATTGCTTTACTGCCAAACACAGCCAGACAGCGTCATATAGCTCCGGCTGCTTAAGATAGCAGGGGCGCCATCACAAAGTTAAGGTCAAGTTAGTATAGGCTGTGCATTGATACTTCACAAAATATTCAAACAAAGCTACTTCTTTGTGAAGATATGGGTATTAACTACCCGTAACATCTTTTTTAAATGTGAAGCAAGACATAGTGTAGTTTATTTATCAGTTCATTTCTTCTATTTAGTTTTGGAGATGATTTGTTCAGCCTTACAGTATACGCTCGACAAAGCAGTCTCGGTAATACATTTACTTCAATCCAAGTTGGTATGTAATGGCAGTGAAATATGAGACGTGAAATCCTGTTATGAAAATGGATATTGTGTTTTTGATAAGCGCATATTTTTGCTGATATAGAAATCATGTAAATTTAATAAAACAACTGAGATATCAACAATATAGGGCTCAAAAATGTAATTAGGTTAAAAAAAAAACAACAACAGTCAAATGGAGAAAATAAAAGCTCCAACGAAAAACAGTGACTCAACTGACAAAAAAAGCAACAGGTCCCCTGAACTTTGTCTGTTACAAGAACTCCAGTACTTTAGTTACACACGCCATTATTATTTAACATTTAACTACAGTACGTGTGGATTTTCGACAATAGCTGATATAGGCCTATATGCGGTTTTGCTCTATGCGTCAGAGGTATTCGCGTGTTCTCAAATGTCTGTAATTTCCCCGTCTTTCTGGTAAATTAATTCAAACTCAGTTTTTTTCGTGTTGTTAACCGCCTGCAGGGTTTCAAACTGAAGTGTGGTTTAGGCAGAACACAGAGCTGATTTTACCCCAATAACAATAAACGCCAACAGCCGCCTTGGAGCTGCTTCCACATAGCGTGTGACCTTCAAGCTCCAAGCTGTGAAGAATCTACTTGTCCTCTAAACACAATAGTGGCCTTCAAAAAAGAGCTACACTTCTACTGGAGGAGGAAAACCTTCAAAATACAACTGTGTTAAGTGTCCATTACTAAATAGGTCTACTAAAACGATGACGTACCTGATTATTTGTATCTTTTGTTCTGTTTTCTTCTATCTTACACGAAATGTATAAATATTAATAAGGATAATTATCACAAAGGCTTACAGAGATACTGAGAGAGGCTTGAAGACACGTTGGTATCCGCTTACCAGTGTTTTATCTCCATCCCCCGGCCGAGGAAAAACAAGGGCCTAAACACTGCAGAAATGGCTGCCCGCGTGCAACAAACTGATTTGGGCGCTGTGGCTGGGTGGTGAATGCTTGGTGGACATAACCGACAGCACAGACGGTCAAAGCCAGTAGTTCTGGACTTGGCAATGCTGAATGTGCATCTACTGATTCATGATTTCCGTCTGACTTTGTGGCATTCAAAATCAACTATTCTGTATTTGCACTAGCACACCTTGAGGTGTTTTATTTGGCTATTTTCACACAAGTTCATCTGCATTTATTATTAAAGTGGAGCGGAGGAAAATGCTGCAGATAATGTTTTCAACATTCTTTAGCACATTTAAATGTGTAATGCTGTTATTACGCATTTGCTATAAAATGTGTGCGTAATATTGGCACAGTAGTATTTGGGTTTTCTGTTATTTCTTTTGTGGCGCCTGAGATGTATTTGCACCATGCTGTACATCAAGAGGTTTGTATGTGTTAATGAGTTAAACTACTTCCCCACTGTTTGTTTGTTTGTGTGTGTGTTTAAACGTCTTCCAATCATTGCTGTGCGCAGTGATTACTGTATGCGCAATGAACCCTAAAATTTATTTCCATCAAATCTGACTTAATGAGGCGCCTGTGAATCACATATAATTCTGCAGGTTTCTGGTTTAACTGTGCAGAAAATATGCAAGCGTGCACCGTGGCCTTCGTGCCATTTTCTTGAGATTTGCATAAAATGCGGAGGTCAACTATGCTTCCAACCTAACTGTTGCTTAAATACTGACGGTTGTTGCTCCCATGCGCGCGCATGTATTGACTAATATGTCATTACGTGCCATTACACGACGAGGATGATGTTGCTGTAAAGCTTTCAATTAAATATCCCAGCTCTAGTTCACAAATGTCTCTTATTTCCGTGAGCTACAGAGCAGAGAGGCAGGAGAGGAGTTTCCTCTGCAGCCAGGGAGCCAATGAAGTCTCTCGCATGCGCTCACATGAGTTTCTCCGGACAGTTTTTAATGACTGATATTGATGTATGGTAATTTCTTGGCTGGATCACATGACACAATTACCTCAAGAATCGATCAAGATGTATTGCAGGTCTGCCCACGGTTCCGATTTTTTCTCCCTGGCGGGGTCTCTGCACGCGCCTGTGGTGCTATAGATGGACAAAGTTTAACACAGTTGAGCTGCCAAATCTTTTTCTCCTCTGTTGCACTGAGGAAAAAGGGGGAGAAAAGATATGACGGAGTACGAGGATCGCAGCTGTGCGTCAAATATGTATCTACCGAGCTGTACATATTACGTTTCGACGCCTGATTTTACATCAGTCTCCTCCTTTTTACCACAGACCACTTCGTGTCAAATAAATTTTCCCTATTCTCCCAACATCGCGCAGGTCCAACCTGTCCGAGAGGTCGCGTTCAGGGATTATGGACTGGACCATCCTAGCAAATGGCACTACAGGGGCAATTACGCGTCTTACTACTCGGCGGACGAGATAATGCACCGGGACTTGATCCAGTCTTCCAGCAGCAGCAATAGGGCGGATGTGATTTTCAAAAACGAGTCCTTGTACGGCCACCACGGAGGCGCGAGCTCGCCGTGCAGCTTCTTCACGGGGGTCGGTCGGAACGGGGTTCTTCCTCAGGGCTTCGACCAGTTTTTGGACACTCCTAACTCGGAAAAGTCCGGCGCGGAGCTCCCCAAACAAAAGACAGATTCTGCTTCTAATAGCAATCAGACTGAGACCAAACTGGAGCAAAACAACGCGGACCCGAGCGCGAGCGTGGACGAGGACTGCTCATCCTCCAACTGCGGGGACAAAAACAACCAACAGAGTAAGTGTTTTCTTCTTTGTCTTTGTTATAAGGTGTGCAACACAGACAATAGAGTGTCTCCTTTACATTCTGTCCAGCAGCATGGCCGTGAAGGGTTATGTGACTCTTTATAAGCATGCAAAAGCTTTTATATCCCTATAAGATCTGCTTTACGCTTGTAAAGGTATTTACAATGGGAAACTGTTATGGTTTAAAGATTGCCTTGAGTCTAATAACAATACGGTGTTGTTGGAATTGATTTGTATTGATAGAGATTATGAGAAAGTTAGAAAACGTTTATTAAAGTGGATTTTATCGGATAATAATAAATGTTTTGCAAATGTAATAAAAAAATTAAGAAAAGGCACGATATAAAGAGATAGTCTGCCTATATTTCTTTGCATAAAATCTGCACAATACAAGTACATTTTGATGCCAATTGTCTTGTTTTCACCTTTAGTGCGTGTAAATGCGTGCAGGCCTGTCTGTGTGAGAGAGGGGCAGAGAAAAAGGCCTTTGTGAACAAACATACCATGACTAAATTTGTCTTCTAACTCTTTAAAAGCACTAGAATCACCACTTTAAGACAACATTTTTCCACTTTTCCTTTGTCCTTGTGCAGGTTCATCCACCAAGTCCAGGAAGAAGAGGTGTCCTTACTCCAAATTCCAGATCCGAGAACTTGAACGAGAGTTTTTCTTCAACGTTTACATCAACAAAGAGAAACGTCTGCAGCTGTCCCGGATGTTAAACCTGTCTGATCGGCAGGTGAAGATTTGGTTTCAGAACAGAAGGATGAAAGAGAAAAAGCTGAACCGCGACCGTCTACAGTATTTCACTGGGAATCCTTTATTCTGATACCTGGCACACACACACACACACACACACACACACACACACACACACACACACACACACACACACACACACACACACACACACACACACACACACACACACACACACTCTCACGTTTGAAAATAGGACGTATACACACAATGTTTTAGAGACTGGTCACCTGTGCATATTTGAACCCTGAGCATCATGTTTGAACTGTTTTCTCCCCTAAAAAAATCTGACATTTGGAAACAAACACTTTGACAAAAATAATCCTGCATTAATTTATTTAAGGTCACTTATTTTAGCTCTATTAGCAAAATACTCCAGCAAAGCGCGAGCCGTGCTTTGAAATTATTATATCAAATATATGTAGGCTTCTTCCTTGTGTAATAATGTCGATTTAAAAGACGCATGTATAGCGAATGCACGTTGTGCTGTGGAAAAAATAGACACGACAAATGTTTTATCATAGTCACGAAACTTGTCACATGAACTTAACCAAGTCCTGCAGGAATAACACGAGAAAAAGGGGGATTTTTTTCCTTCTAAAGATTTATGAATGGAGGAATTTGGCGCTTGCAGGCCTCTATGTTCCCCTTATTTCCCTTGCTTTCAAACACTGGGCTGTTTACTAAACCTTGAACCGTCTAGACAGTACAATAAAGCTAGCTGTAAATGTCTAAATAGGGGGCTATTGGACTTTGGTGTCCCGACCCCCAGACCACAAGAAGACTGATTCTCCTTCCTGTCTTCAAGTAGTTTGCCTCCTCCAGGCTATAAATGTTTGGAGCATTTTGTGGATTTTTCACCGTATCCAGTTTTTATTCGGCTCTGTTTTGGCTCTTTTTTTTTGCAGCACTACGTTCGCAGTTTTAGCTTGGGAAACGATGGAGGATATTCTAACAAGGGCCGCAATATAAAGGAATTGGTAATTTATGTAATCTTCATCTGCTTTCTTGTATTCGTGATAGGCTATATGTAGCTTTTGTGAATCTGCATATAAGAGTTAAGTTGTTACCAAAATAAAAGCACGTTTCCATCTTTAATTGATGCAGATGGAACGTTTCCGTCTTTGTGCTGCTCCACACACCGTAGGCTATACTAATCAGGCTTTATCTCTGCAGGCTCTATCTCTGTGCTATTTCTGGCCCCATGATAGGGGCAGGGTAAATAAATGCATTGATTCCTCACCAACAGTCGCTTGATTGGTAAATCATTTGATTATATGTTGTGCTTAAAGTCTGTGCAGCAATAATTACACTTCTCGTTTCAGCTTTCTATTTGAAAACAAAGTTAAGAGCGGGGTTAATGTTTACTTAATTTCAAATGTATCACATCTACAGTTATTTCCCACGAAGGCAGTGAGATAACTGGGGTTTCATTAAGCGTTTAATTGGGTTGTCATCATGTCCTGCAGTGAGAGGACATTACCCACTGTGTGGAGTGTTTTCTTTGATACTCTCTGTATCCACATGAGGGCACACTTGCTACTTTCACTGTTACTGGAAATGCAGAGTTGAGCAAAATGTAACACTCCTTACCCTGCCTGCTTTGGAAAAATCTGTTGAAGAATAATCCCTTCAGAATCAGATTTATTGTCATTAATAATGCAATTGTAATTGCATCCAGTATGATTTGTGTTTCAACAGAATTTAAACTCTAGAAATGTCAAAATCTCATTTTTTTTTACAATGAAACCATTCAACAGTGCCGCGTGCAGATTCTCTGTGGAACAAGCTATTGGAACCAAATATTGCATACCATTATTTTTAACCTCGGTGTCCAATTTAATTGATGCAAATCCTACACCTCAAACTGCAAAATATTCATATGTTTAAGTGTTATTAAATGACGAGTCAGAAGGAACCCAATTCTCCTCCTCCTGAACCTTCAGAGTACCGACTTTGATGTTTACCTGAAGGCCGCACACTCATCCAGGCCACTCAAATCTGTTGTGCAGACTCAACATATCACGACATTGTGATACAAATATGCGTTTTCCCTTTCATTTCATTTAGTGGCTGGATAAATGTAAATACTGAACTAGTGTATATTTGCGTGTGTCTATTTGTTAATTAAATAATTGTAGTTCCAAAATCCAGTTCGCCTATAACATGCAGGTTCAACCTTTCGGTTTCGTCGTAAACTACAACAATGTCGGTGCTTTTTCCAACGAAGTCCTCTCTTGTATTTCATATTTTAAATTCTCTGAAGACATTAATATTATGAATAATATTATTATTATTATGGTACTAACATACATGAATATATTTTGTTTATAGAAATTGATGATTTTATCTGATGGATACATCTCCAAATGCTTTTTTGTTTTGTTTAGTGCGTTACAAAAAATGCTAAACAGTCCAAGAATTCTTAAAAAAGAGTCTGTCCCTTTAAGATGTCTTTCAAAAATGTTATTTTTCTTATTTAAAGTGACCGTGTTGTAATGAGGAATTTATTTCGCAGTCTACTTCGTTGTTTTGGGTTATTCTGGCAGTATTTTGTTCTTTGTGATTTCCGTTATTTTGTGGTGATTTGCATACAACAAACTCTTATTTACAACCCACTGTAAATATCATAAATAATATAAGACTCTTCAAGACCCTGTCGTCACACCCTCTCATTCAAGGTGTTTAATTATTCTAAGCTTGTCGCATTAATACCAAAGATTTAATTATTTGAAGCTGCTTTTTGCACGTATTGTGCTCTGACTCCTAATTTTTTTGTCAATTGATGGCATATTTTTTTTCTACAGTGTTTTTACTTTCAGTCTCAAAGGCACACTAATATCTTTCACACCTTCGCCCTATACTTGCAGACAAAAACAATGGAGCCCCGAGCAAAATAATCTTCACACAGTGTAGAAAACAAATGCAGGTTTTTATTTTGAACTGTTCATTGAACCTGTGTTGAAATGTAAATAAAGATGTTGTGCTTAATATGTGCAAAAAATAAAGGACCGTTTTCTATAACTGTTACTTGCACTTCATTTGAAAAGCAAAGGCTTAAGGAACAGATTTTGACCTTCATATAGCTTCTGGTTGTTTCTTCATTTACAGTGAATCAGTGAATAACAAACCTGCAGTTTATAACATCAGTGAATATCAGTGAATAATAAACCTGCTTTTTAACTCAATAGATGTCTAATTCAAATGCAGATATCTCACAGGACAAATAATCCGTAGCCTGTTTTTTAACTGGTTTGTTGCTGTTGAATTACAAAAATTCAAAAGAGAAAATACTATTTAAAAACATTAAACCCTTAAAACTGAATTGATTGATTACTAAAAGAGAACAATATGTTAATATTCTATCATCTCTATGTTATTTTCCCTTAAATATATTTGAAACAACAGTTCATATGGTATCTGTTGCGGTGGACTTGGAGTAAATCATTACTTATCAATAAAAACATTACATTCAATAGGAATTGTAATACATCCTTTCATATTAAAAGGGCAGTTGTCGCCAATGCGTCATTTAGGCAGCATTTTACGCACACACACATAATCACTCCCGTATTCAGTCTGTCTTCAAGACAAAGAAAAGTAGTCCTTTCGAGCATTGTACACACAAATAGAGTATTTAATCGAGCGCGTGTTCTATCAGAAGACGCTTCAATATGATTAAATGACAATCTCATCCTCCAAACGTGATATTTTCATATTCGTTGATCAACCTCAGACTCGACTGTCTGCATGAGTTTGTAAACCAATTTCAAGTCCGTGTCGTAGGTGTCGCTGTTGACCACGTCTGCCTCCGCAGTGTGAGCGCGTGGGGAGAGGAGGCTGCGTCTCAAGGCCATTTTCAAATCTCATTGGTGGGCTTGTCATGTGGTCGGGAGGCATCCTGACTTCCACTGGAGATTGTTTCACCTAGATATGTCAGCTTCCAAAGGACATCTCTCTCCTCTAAAGAACTTAACCCCCCAAAATGTCCTTCCCTAGTAGCTCACCTGCAGCCAATACGTTTCTCGTGGACTCTTTGATTGGCGCCTGCAGGACGGACAGCTTTTACTCCGGCAGCAGCAACATGTACATGCCGTCCACAGCAGACATGGGAACTTACGGAATGCAAACCTGTGGACTCCTGCCGTCTTTCGGCAAAAGAGGAGAGGTCAACCACCAAAACGTGGGCATGAATGTCCACCAGTACATACCTCAGATAGATAACTGGACCGATCCGAGCAGACCGTGCAGGATAGAGGGGTCCAGTCAGATGTCAAACTGTACATTTTCTCAGAGCATAAAAGAGGAGAGCAATTGCTGCATGTATTCTGATAAGAGAGTACAAAAAGTCAGCTCTTCAGAGGTTTATTCTAATGTTATTCCTGAGTCTGAGGGTCCAGAGATCCCGGTTCCGGGCTATTTCAGACTGAGTCAAACTTACGCGAACGGGAAGCACCAGGAAAACTACCACCATGCGCCGCCGAGTCCAAACCCAACACTCATGCAGCTCAGCCGGGTCACCCCGAAACCACAGCCCCCCTCTTCTTCCTCCTCCTCTGGGTCTTCTAATTTTGCAGAAGTTGAAAAGAAAAGTGAAGAAATTCCGCAGAACTCCGACACCTCAATGACGCCGGTCCAAGCAGAAAGCCCGGATCCTTCGAAGTCCAGCTCCGTGGAAAAGATCAGCTCCATGGACGCGTCTGTGTCCAGCCCTGAGCTGCTGCAGCAGGAAGGGAAAGGTGGGTTGGCTACACAATGAAAGCTTTTATCTTGTGGCGCTGCTGCAGTGAAGGCTCCAGCATCATAAAAGCAAGAATAAAACACAAACAACCCTACAGTCGTAATGTTTAATGAGAGGCTTTCTCAGGTTGCAGGAATAGGCAGCAGAGAATGGCTTTACCATGCAACATGAGCACAGTGTTTACCTCTATTTAAATCCAATTAACATGCTTTAATTATTTTTTACACAATTAGCTTAATATTTGGGCATATAGGCCTAGCACATGTTTAAAATATAAGAATTTGACGTATTTATATTGATGCCACATTTGGTACGTAAAATCAAAATATAATCACTCAGGATCTGGTGTAGCCTATTTGCAGCTGCGTGATGATGGATTTAGAGGATATTTTTTAACCAGAAAAGTTGCCAAATCACTGCATCTAAAATTACATTTATGATTGAAAGATTTAGCATTTCAATAACATGTTACATGTTAATGCATTCTAGAAAAAAAACAGATTTTTTTCACGTTTCAAGCCGTAAATATGTGTTTTGGACTGCGCTTTGATCAGCTCGGGGTTAGTGTTAGTTTATACATGACTAATAACATCCCCTTCATGTAATATAATCTGGGAAAACTTTTAGATTGTGTGTTATTTCCCAGAAGTCAAATCCAAAAGCAGCTCGTGAGATTACCTTTTAAATAAAAAAATGTAACGCTGATCATGTTTCTGATTTGAATCCTTGCAGATTGTAAGAGTGACACACCAACCAGTAACTGGCTCACAGCAAAGAGTGGCAGGAAGAAAAGGTGTCCCTACACAAAGCACCAGACCTTGGAGTTGGAGAAGGAGTTTCTGTTCAATATGTATCTGACCCGAGAGCGCCGCCTAGAGATCAGCCGGGGCGTCAACCTGACCGACAGGCAGGTCAAGATCTGGTTTCAGAACCGCAGGATGAAGCTGAAGAAGATGAGCAGAGAAAACCGCATCCGTGAACTCACCTCAAACCTCACCTTCTCGTGAGCTCGCATGAATCTGTGGTTAGCTGTCTTTTTGTTTAATATTCAGTTTAATGCTTGAGTGGCATTGGACGTTTATCCTCAATTTCAAGGAAACTGTGACTATATATATATATAAGGTATTTTTTGGTTGTGACGTCGTGTAATTGTGTTTTATTTTTACCACAGGGTTTCACTTTTTGGTCTTAAATTATTGGAGACGCAGATGGGTCTCCTTTGCCAGTATGAATATTCTGTTGTGTCGTCATAAAAGCACATGTATTGTCGTGTAGTTCAACATTTGTTTTACAGTGTAAGCGCAAGCCATTTGCTCTCTAGTGACATGTTTCTCTGGGCCTTTAAAAAAGTGGCGGCAAAACAATGTTAATCTGTGAAATTATTGCACGTGTGTGGCATGTATCTTGCAATAAATTGTCAAATACTATTGTTTTGTATTTGTTTGAACTCAAAGTCTACAATTATTTGTATTTCTTCATTTACTTTTTGAATGGCCAAATCTGCGGGACTATTTTCTCTGACGCAGGCAGTTCATCTGTTTATAACTCTTACTGAAGGAGGAAAAAGTCTTTGCGTGCATTACTTTTCACTGCGAGAAAAGAAGTGCTGTTCCAAAACAACATTTCAAACATCTTTCTCGTTCTAACAAATCTTTACATTATTTTACTGATGAAGAGCCTAAACGCGTAAATATTTGAAATATTCTGTTTGAAGATTTACGCATGATGCGTTTAGATTTAAGATAAAATTGAATTCACCAGATAAGTTAAAAATGTTCCAAATCTCCCTGAAGTCTTAACTCATATACAGATTGATACAAAAAGACTTAAATGAAGTGCCAACAAATAAGATAACGCAACAGCCCCAGCCTGTTTTGGAGTTTATCAATCGTGGTTGTCTGTTTTCGAAGAGAGTTGGAGAGACGGAGATGCTGTAATGAAATCAGCATGCAGTTGCTGTTTATTTTCAGGCCCTTACGTGACTAAACTAATGCTGTATGAAGACCAGACGGGTTAAGTTATGTTCAAGCACAAATTCACATGCATGTCTTCCTTCCTTCCCGAGCGACGCGGGCCTCAGTGGCCACGTTGCATTTATTTTCCTTGTACAGAAAACCTTCTTGCATCATAATAATCTGTGGTAAAAATGACAACTGTCTGTCTGACCCACTCTGCAGAATTGTCCTAAATCCTGACTATTTACCTTGAAAAATATGCCCCCTTTTTCTGAAATTGAAGGTCAACAACCTTCGCTTCAAAACAGGTAAAAAGTGAAGAAAAAGTATCTTTACAAAAAAACTGTGAATCACATTTACATGATACATTTCAGACAGCAGTACACAGATGGTCTTTCCTTCTCCTAGCCTTTTCTTTTATTGACGGCGTGTATATATAATCACACGCACCTCATAAAACATTTATTGATACATAAAGACATTATTGCTCTCCTTTGAATGAACACAATCATTTCACAACTACCGTTTCCGGCTTAGCTTTTAAAAATTAAACCCAACCCAGAAAATATGTTTCCTCGCCGAATATTAACAATGGATCCGCCACGTTATGAACGGAAATGGCTTCTGTTCCTTTACAACATGTTATTACATTTATTTTACGAGGACTCTGTTAAGTCTATAAACCATTTTACAAGCAATGGGGGCATCGGAACGATATTAGAAGAGTTTTTTCTCAAACACAGGGATGCAGGGAGTCCGTGTTTGTGCGGGGGGGAAATTGTCCCCTTTTTGTGCTGCTTGTATTGTTGCAACGTCCTGTAGCCCTTACGCACGTGAGAAACAAAAAAAAAGATCATTTGTGTTCATTTTAGCGCATGTTTTCTCCCTGCAGTCACATCTGATAAGGCGTTTTATTATTTGTGGAATGAAAAGCTAAATTAAACATGACGAAAAAAAGCAGAGATCATGGGGCAGGATTGATTTACTCGCTGTATTGGTAAATATGACCACGTGATCCATGTAACCAATCCCTGTAGATGCAGGTCAAGCAAAAATACTATGATTGTTCATAGAGGGAAGCTTCTCGTAACAGTGCAAGCCTTATTATAAGAGTAGGAAGAGATGAAAAATGTCTTCCAGTGGTACTCTCAGTAACTGCTATGTGGACGCTTTAATGGGGCAGGAGCCGGAGGATGTGTACGGTGCCCGTTTTCTTCAGCCTTCACACATGGTGACCCCGAGGCCGTCAGGTGCCGGGGACAACGCAGACTTCTCCTCCTGCAATTTTGCACCAAAGTCAGCCGTTTTCTCCTCGTCTTGGTCCTCGGTTCACCCGCAGGGGATTTATCATCCGTATGTGCACCACCACCACCACCACCACCAGTCCCACCTCCCCGCCTCGGACGGTCGATATGTCGGTGTCCGCTCCTGGATGGACCCTATCTCCAACCACGTTTCTTTTTCCGGATTTCACTCCAGCAGTCGCTCGTACGGGACAAAACCAAACCTCATGCCACCGAAATCTACCGAGTGTGACTCTTTGGAGGCAGAATCTCGTCCGCAGAGTGGAGAATTCACGCACGGAGGAGTATCGGAGTGTCCAGAAAAGTCGAGCAAAGAGCACAGTGGAAGTGAGCTTTCGAGCCACAGCGAGTCCAAAGAGGAGAAACAACAACAACTTGACCCAAGTAAGTAAACGAAATCCTGATTTACAACCCTAAGAACTGTATGAGCTGGGTGCGTAAAACTGGAGCTTTTACTAACCTATAAAAGTGTCTCATACTATGTAGCGACTGGAGAAAAACCCGCCCTGGAAAGGTTATTACAGGGGGATCCTAAACTTTTTAATGTCACAGGACACCTCAGATAGATACACTATACTTTGTGTACATTCAATTTAATCTTTACTGCCTTTATTTTCTATCCTTCAAAAAGGAAACGCATCTTTATTGTAAATTAAAGTCATTTTTTGTTTCTTTCAACCAAATCATTGTCCTCAAAGGTCCCAGCAACCAATTCACCCCCCTAATTTATTGAACCCATTGAAGTTTAAAATTAAAAACATTCCCATCACATGTGTCTTTACTTTATATGTGTCTTATTTCTCCAGACAACCCTGCAGCAAACTGGATCCATGCGCGCTCCACGAGAAAGAAGCGCTGCCCGTACACCAAATATCAGACTTTAGAGCTGGAGAAGGAGTTCCTCTACAACATGTATTTGACCAGAGACCGACGTTACGAAGTGGCCCGCATACTCAGTTTAACCGAGAGACAAGTGAAGATCTGGTTCCAGAACAGGAGGATGAAAATGAAGAAGATGAACAGAGAGAGAGGCAGCAAGGATCACTTATGAAATCTACGCATGAAGCCATCTGGACAATTACATTCTTTTTGGTAGGAACCACGGTAGTCATTTTCCATTTTATTAGACACTCCATAATATTACGTGTCAGAGTCATTACTTGTTGACTAAATACAGACGGTCTGCCAACAAACCATCTGAATCTGTTTTCTAACTTTACAGAACCACACCCCGGGATGTTCAAGCGGTTTGTCATTCTTTTTTAACATTACGCTAGAAACGTGTCTCTGTGTAGACTTTTGCTTTTATATTGGATAAGAATTGTATATAAAACATTTTCAAAACTAAATCTTTGACTTCTGTCTCTGTCAGTATGCCAATGACCCATGTTCACTAAGATTTGATCGACTATATTGTGTTAAGCTGGAAGAAGGCGTGTATTTTCATTACACATTAAAAAATGTTGGCTAGAACAGACTACCAGTTTTAGCCTTAAATGTAAATGTTTTCCCAAAACGCTTTAAACCTTTGTTTTTTTCTGGTAGGCTATATTTGTGGATTTACTTATTTTTGGTCATGAGTAGCTTATCTTTAAAATCAAAGCCTTACTTTCAGGAAAATTGCCTCCGCAGCCAAAACAGACAAAAATACAAAATTAAAAACGGATCCAATAATGTTCGTCTTTCACAGCTGAATTCTCTTATTTAGAAATGGAATTTAAGGCCAGAGATTTACAAGATTAAACAAGCATTTCAAATTTAAATGGGGTCATACAAAGGAAACTGTATGTTGAATTTAACTTTAAAAAAAAACAGCTCATCTGAAACGTAGAGGAACATGTAATAAAGTGTTTACGATTGGGAGAGGTGTTGCAGCGGATTTCCAATTTATTGTCCAACTTGTACGCATAATGACTTTAAAGCAGGAAGAACCTTGGTCCAATAAAGCTATAGAAATGGCTAGACGTCTGGCCTAAATGAGTTTATGAGCCTGGTCAGTAATTACGCTCTCCTTTGAAACCCCCATCTCCTTCTCGGGCGTTTGTGTCTGTTGCTGACCAACAGAATGTGGACACTTTCCGCAGGGTGTCTGCTCGATGGATTGTTTCAGAGGAAATCACCCCCACCTTAATGGTCACGTTTATTCATCAACTGCACTTCCCACAGATGTGGAAAAAACTTCACTTTGACTGGTGTCTGATGTGATTTAGTTTCAATTTATTTCATTTTGAAATGTAAAGATAGGCCTTGTGTTAAGATTTTACTTCTAGCTGCCTCAATCAGAGACCAAATAGGCTATACTTTGATGAAAACACATTGGAATATATAGCCTATATATTTATTAATTCTAAACAAAATAAAGAAATCAAAACTTTTTCAACGTAAAATGAAAAAACCCTCAATAAAGCTGTAAAGACAGCTTTTGTTTACCTTAGCTGTAGGCTCTTGGATGAGTAATAAGAGCGCTAGAGGGCGGTATAGTTCTTTTACTCTAAGTCACAGCAGTTCATTCATAGCTGGAGCATATAGCAAACGCATGAACCAAACCTTATATATGGGTTTGTTGATTGAAATGAAAGAATACACATGTTCTTTTGAGGATACTTTATATCACTGAATGTCCTTTACAGGCTCAAACAGGAGGTCTTCGATTTGCGAACATCAAAGTTGGTCCAAAGTTGGGCCTTTTATATTTTATTTTAGATTATTTGTTATTGCGCTGCTGAAAAGTTTTTGAGTGAGTTTCACAAAAATGAACAAATCAAGCTAAACTGATTTAAACGATTACAATCAGGGTTTAATTGTTTTATCATTCAGATTATTACAAAAAATATCTTCTGATTAATTTGTATCCGCGAATCCTAGTGTTGAATGTAAAAAAAGCTTATTTCAACCCGAGCAGTCAAAGTGAATACTGTAGAGACTGAAAAGTTTTACTGACGCCATGATTAGGCCCGTCATCAAATTTACAGCACAGAATAATATTAGAGCCAGCCTTTTTAAAACAATGCCCACGTCCTAACGCATTTTGGTAGCCTATTTTAAATATTGTATAATGGGGTTATAAAATACGGATGTCAGACTAATCTTTTTTCTAACCTCGGTCGTGTTTTTTGTAATTAGATGCTGTGACGCAACCTGGCTGTTTTAAAATCATTTCCATGAACAAAGGGGGTGATCCTTTTATTGGGCCTTTAAAATAGCCTAGTGAGTTTGTTTATCCTTCCAGGTGCCACAGCCTAAAACCCTTATGTCAATTAATAAATACAATTGTAAACGTGCAATAAACTAACCATTAATAATAGCCTTACAACGATAAAAGAAAAAAAGTCTGCACCCAAAACACACGAACGAAGTTTCCATTAGCCTATCTGCTGCACATCAAGCTCCAGGGCTGAACATTATTTATTGCTGATAACTTGTAGTTGAAAACAGATAAGAGCCTTAAACACCACAGGACTCCAGTTTGACAAATTTGATGAAAGCCTAGCTTTGAAGCCTTCTTTTCTTTTTCTATCTGGTGATGTGTTTAAATTTAGTCTGCAGAAGGAGGAGAGGATTCTCTCCCAGTGCGGTAACTTTGGTCCCGAGCAGTTAACGAGGACATGTACTTTAGACGTCGCCATTAAAAGTGATATTTGGCTAGATGTTTCATATAAACAAACATTGGCAGCCAATGGCAGGCTCCCCGAGAACACACATGCAGGATAGACACAAAACTGATCCAATAGGAGAAGATATTGAATTGTTTGCGTCCTCATCTGACGCTTTGGGTTAACGGCCTTCATGTGTGATGAGTGAGCCTACATTGTCCTTCAATCGAGTGGGCTGACGACTATGATGTGACCGTCACGGCTGATAACTTGACACCAGTATATATGGACATATTCATCTTCTTTACTTAAACTCTATCACTGGCACCCATGCATGAACTGGATTAAATGTATTCTTTGATATTGACAAAGATACGATTGAGTTAGGGGGATTTCTGTCAATATTTCAATTTCCATGCAGTAATAAAAGCATGTGCTTTTTCCTCACAGGCGGAGTCAGCTAGCTAGCTCTTGTCATTAGCCTCAGTCACGTTACTCCTGTATAATGTCATGTAGCTCTATGTAGCCTGCAAGCACACAACAGTGTCCAGTGTTGTTCATGTGGAGGTTACTATATGCAGGCCATAGCTGTGAAAATGAGCACTGTGTCATCAATTAGCCTCCATTACAGTAGCGAACGTGAAGCTCGTAAATGAAAACGTATGTAGGTTACGTACTTCTAAATAGGCTACAAGGAGGACGAGGATTTAATATGGATTACGGCTACCAGTTTTGGGGTAAAAGGTGTGTGTGTGCGTGTGTGTGTGTGTGTGTGCGTGTGTGTGCGTGTCTTTCCACCGATATGGTCAGTTGTGACGTCACACTCTAAAGTGTTTTGACGTTCTACAATGTTTCACCAGGGAGGAACAAGGTAGCTTAAATATAGAAAGTACGATGAATTAAGACATAATGATTAAGACGTGGGGCTGAGTGGTATACCCATCACATTGTCCTAATCAGTTAAGAAAAAAAGATGTTATCATTAGTGGTGTACTTGTCAATAATGACGTGTTGGTGCATGCATGGCGTTTTCTGTTTAGCCATGGTGAACAATATCCTTAGTCAGGCTATACCTTTATTTCTTGGCAACAGACTTCACATAGCCTCTCTGATTCACATGTCTGAATAGTCGGCACTTAATGTCAAACATTTCTAGTCCAACAAACAGCCATCTAACAGACATGATGTAAAAATAAAAAAAAATCCTTGATTTAATATTAAAGTCCTTATTCCCTAAAGTGTATCTACACAATATGGGCCTGCAGAATTACCTAATTGAGGCTCTGAAGTATGAGGGCTAACATTATCTTATATAGCGTCCAGTTTCTTTTTTAATGCATATCCTTGGTTTATTTCAAACCAAGGATTTTGTTTCTTTAAACAAAAATGATGTTCGTTGTTAAATGTAACTCTGAAAACGCTACAGTAAACTTCACAAATCAACGGTAGAAAGTACATTTAGTCTTTCAATTTGCTGGATGACTAACTTATTATTGAATTTACCTGGTATGCAGGCAACCATATATTTGCATATGTTCTCAATTGAATTCACTGTGACACAGAAAAGGGTCCATCAGACTGATCATTTGTAAATATAAAGACATGCTGCACAGTGGTGGTTGCAACATCTTTATTAGTCTGAAGCTGCAGCTACATGTGTGTATGGCTGATATACAAACTCCTCCCTGCGACACATTTTTGTTATGTGTATAATATCAGTCCATTTAAAACTTGGGCAGTGGAAGGTCATTCTTCCACCATCCTTTAATAAAAAAACTAAAGAAATTAACTATTCAAATGCATAACGTCCTAATTAACTAATTAAATAACTAACCTCTATCAATGTTTCGTTCAGGTTTAATTGCTTAACCTAACTTTTTTTGTGTGCTGCACTTCTTAACAGTGAATTATAGCAGACATCATGTGTTTTCCCTAAAGAAAGGAAACGGCCAGCCGAGCTCGCTAGCTTTTTCTTTGACTCTCCATCATTTCTTCATTCACCAAGCACTGGTCCACCACAATAAAACATACTGAAGCTGTGCATTCTTCCTGAGCAACATGGCGACAGAAATAAGAGTAATATTCTATTAGATAAATGAACCGAGAATCCTCATCCTCACCGAAATAAAGCCATGTAAAACATGTTTTTTTCTCAACAAGTGACCTTGCCCTAATGGCTGAACTGAAGTGCAGACTATCAATGATGCCTTACGTGATGCAAAAAAATCATGACCTTTTGCATTATTATCACACACACACACACACACACACACACACACACACACACACACACACACACACACACACACACACACACACACACACACACACACACACACACGACTATAAGACAGGAAACCAGAGACAGAGCCATGGCCGGACTATAAATCGCACAGTGCTGACTCTGGCACGCCACCAGATGAACCAGACAGAAATGAAAGAAATTCCTCTCGCTGCAGACATGCACACATGGACGAGACTGCATCTGCATTATTTGGCTTCCATAGCGTGGACATTTCTAATATCTGCTTATTGTAATAAATTATCGGCAAGTCCCGTAATGTGCATAAAACAGCAGATTTTATGTCGTAAGAAAAAGATGATTATACATGCATTATTCACTGCAGCAAAATAAAAATAAAATTAAACCTATGTTGTATTCTTGAACAAAACTTGGGCACCAAAACGTAGAGGCCTAGGGTGAATATATAGGCAACTTTAAATATTTATTTTCATAATTCATACAATAAGGATAAGGATAAACTTTATTGATCCCTCAATGGGGGAAATTTAGATGTTAGCCTATATTATAGGCATAAAATATCATTTCTTGCTTAGACTGTTCATTTAAAACACAATAAAAACGAAAATCAAAAGGAGATATTTGAAAAAACAAACACCAAGTTTCGTTGTCTGTTCGTTTGTACAAAAAAACATGGTTGAAAATAAAGGTGTTGGTGAAGTAAACAGTCAGATAGCTATATTCCACATAGTCTCCTTTTATTGAAAGCCAAGCAAAAATTGCGTCATCATGATTATATTTTTTTGTCTACATCTTTTACTGAAGAATGGATATATTTTTATGTGCTAAAATGTTCTTCTTATCTATACTAACTTGCATTATGATGAATCTAAGACATTCAGACTTTAACTCTTTCACATTAAGATATACATTTTATGAAGCGCAATCATAACAAAGACCTCTTGTTTTCCTCCAGGGCACACGGAGGGGCTGCTGCCATTATGCACAGAGATGGGGAGAATTGCTGCAGTCGAAATTCCTTTTTGTGAGGGGACAATTTACAGCTCCGTAATAGACCTTTTTATGTGCCTCCATCGCCTGTCATTGGATGCCACTGGTCATGTGTGAGAGGCAAACGTCCTCATGGCTCTCTTCCTGATTTCCCAGGCGATTTTTTTTCTCCCACTGCATTCTGCGTGTACGGTGTTCAAACTGTGATACCTCACGGTCTGCGTTCCTTAAAAAAAATAGCTTTCCTCTCATAAACGTCTGATCAGCGCATATTTTGCAGCACTTCGCTGCTTATTCTGCTGGATGCCAGGAGGAGCGATTCAACTTTTCTCCATGTCTGACCTCTTCATCCTCACAGCAGCTTCCTCTCTGCACACCCTTATCAGAATGCACTGCAGATGTGAAGATCGAAGAATAAAAATGGATTACCTCCGGGCTTTAGGTAAGATTTTTGCGTCAAAATGGACTTCATTAAGTCGTATGTGTCCGCATGTGAACTTTGACAGCTTCCTGTTTCATTAGTCATGTAAATTAGCAGCAGGTTGATGACTCCAGGATAATTTGGTCATCTAATGTGTTGCTGGATGCATGCCGTTGGATAGATTTTATACTTTGGATGTAGAAAATACAGGTTATGGTCCTATAGTATTAATGGAAATGTGCCTTCAAAGCTAAAGCTAAAATATTTCAAGAAATAATCAACAAAGTTATCAAATTGTCTAATGTGACTTGAGAATGTAATCATGAAGGCTCATATTCTCTATTTCAAGATAATCCTGCAGATGTATAGCTTGTACTTGAAGTAACTGAGGATTGTCTGGTCTGATAATGTTTTACTGATGCAGAAAAATTTAATTCCACTAGAATTAGAAGTCAGCTTCATTAGCTGAACCAAACCCCCTTCCCAATTCCATGCCTGAAGCTGCACTCAGCTTATTGCTTTTCAAAAATGCTGTTTTATATCCTTATTGTATCAGATGTTCCTGAATACCTTAACTTAAAGCCCTCAGCTCTCCTTTACTTGAAAATGTGTATTTCTTCTGACCCCATATTATGTTTTCTCATATTGTTCAATTCCCAAAGCGCTGCTTTATTATAAACATCGAACAAATGTGTTTTTATATTCCACATATGCAAGCTTGACATAAAAAGGAGAGTTTCCATAGCTTGTGTTCAGCTGCCTGCATGAATCTGGGGCCAACTGAACAAAGACAGTATTTCACTGTGGCCTGACAGGCAGCTGCGAAAGTATTTACAGCCTTACTGCAATGCGGCAAAATGGACCCTACAACACAGAACTGACTAAAGCCCCAGAGAGTCACACTTGACTCATTTTGTGTCGTTTAGTTAAACAACATTATAACTTAAATTTTCTCTGTATATGTTTGATATCTAGAGTTTTGTTGAATAATTTCTGACCGCAGGCCCTGCACACATTTGAACAGTTAACAGATCTTATGGATAGATAGATGTGGTTTCCCTCTTTACATCCTCGTTAAAGTCCCCTCCCACATTTAGATAAGTCTAATGTTCTGATGTTAAGGTCGTTATAGTGAGAATTTAAGAACACAAATGTTTGTTCTTCTCAAACTACGTTAATATAACGGCTCTCCATTTTCTGTGGTATTATTTAGGCCTAAAGCTTTTTCAAGTGTTTCCAAATTTGATAAAATGACAGTTTTTTTGTTTTGTTTCAGTTTTACCAACACTGTCATTTTGAGAAACAGTTGAATGTCTTTGCAGCTTAATGCTACGAAATAAAAATCTGCACTGCAAAACAAGCAATTATTTACACCACACTTAACATCCAGCTAACATTCGTTTAAATTCCAAACTTAAAGGAAAGAAAAACTTGCAAAAGGCTATAAGATTATTCTTGATCCATTATTTAAAAATAATTCACTTAAACAGTGTTTTACATCGACCCTCCAAACAGCTGGTCTTTAAAGACCTTTAATTAAACAACTGGCGCAAGTAAGTGAGTTGGAAGCCTATAACTAGAAACGTTTGATTTATCAATGATCTGAATGTTTTCTTTCTCAGATCTCATCTGTATGAATACTTTGAATCAAAATGATGAGGTCAAATTTCTTGTCAGCAAAGATGGACATTTTTTGCAGTGGAAAAAGGGGGGAGGTCGTTAAAATGCCAGCAGAAGGCGCTGTTGCCCAACAGTCAGCCTTCCTGCTCCTTCAGCAGCTTTTACCGGCAGGATCCTGAGCGTGATTACTGGCTGAGGCAGTAATCACGTGACATGGTTCAATTTTGAAAGTGGATTCAGGAGAAACGTAGGAGAACATCCTCAGTTGTCACCGGTTTCTGAGTAGAAATATAATAATTATAATAACTTTTTTATGGCAGCTTTAAAAACAGATGTTTACAAATTGCTTTGAAATGTGATGAGCTCTTCTTATTGTTCCTGCTCTTCACTCTATTCTAAATAAGTCTAATCATCATATGTATTACGGTATACAATCATAATAATAATCCAGTCTGTAGTGGTTTCATGTATTTATACAATCAGTAAAGTGGTTGCTCTTATTGGCGTCCACTTGAGTTAAAGATGTTTAACTTTATTGACATCTACTTTTTTATCATTATTCAAATCATTAGTAGTAAGAGTAAAATATTGAGCATGACTTCTGATGATGATGTTAGGGAAGCATGTCTCTGAAGAAGATAGTAAAACTGAAACTAAAATTATACTTACAGGGGTAAAAATGTATTCCAGAAGACACTAAAGCATAAACATATCTGCAGCTACTTCTTTAACATCCAGGAGGCCCAAAAGGGAACTTACACCAACATGATCTTAAGGGGAATAACTTTTTATGAGGACATGCATGTAATGAGTTTTAAACCGCCTATATTTATACCTGCCCTGCAGTAGTGCAGCAAACCTAACCTCAACGTCATCATCTCTGCGGTTTGCTCAGGAAAGGAGGGGCGGGGTGAGCATGGTGCACACTGGGACAGGCCCGGATGACTGAATGACATCAGTCTTATTGTGTCAGCTTCACTGAGAAAAAATAATTTATAAACGAATAAGTGATGCATATTTGAGGTTTTTTGAGAACACTTAAGAGGTCAAAAACGCCTCAGACCCCCCCCCCCCCCCCCCCCCCCCCCCCCACACACACACACACACACACTGTAAACAGGTGTGCGTGCCTATAAGCCTATTAGAATAATTGGAAAAGGTCACAGACCGATTCTAAGACTGTTTACCAAATTATGATTCCAGACCAAGATTTTGCTGTTCGTTTCAGTATTGCAACAAAAGTAAATCTGCAAGGATACCGCTCGGCCAAAATGAAGCATGTTTCTATTTCACCCCCTCTCCCAATCCCCTCACGACAGTTAAACCCCCCAGCTTCCTCCTTTCTATGACTTTTCCTCCGTGCACATCAGTGTAATCGCCGTTATTGAGTAAGTGCAACTTTGAGGATTATTTATGGGTCTGCGCGCGGCTGTGAGTGGCTGTGAGGAAACACGTGACGCCATTAAAGTTTGTTTTATGGCCCGGGACTTGACAAGCCAAAATATAATTCTCATTGTGTATTAGTAAGGTGGTCCAGATGGCTTGGAATAGAGCTTATATTGGACGTGAAGCTGCTGGCTGCACCTTCAGGTTGACTTTCCTCTCCGCGTGGACGTGTTTGTTTCACGGTGTGCCATGTGTTGCTGTCTCTGTGGTAAGATGGGTTTTATCTTTATGCTCGTGCTATGGGCGTGTGATGTCACGCGCTCAGTGCTCATGCTATGGCGTTCCCTGCCTCTAAAAGCGGCGACTGTGCGTCAGGACCTTTATATTTACGGTCTATGGTCAGGACGAGCACAGATAGTTGGAGGTTGAACTGTTTGTGACTAATATAGTGTTCATCTTGACAGAGCTGGGGTTTGTTTAAGAGCTTTCTACACTAAGCGATGCTTGTACGTTGTTCAAGTTGTTATTTACTGCCTTAATACAAAGTTAGCCTATTTGAAGCTTTGGGCTTCTTGTTTGTTAGGAGGCGCAGAAATCAACATCCTGCAAAAATGTCTGTTTTAAATGTTGAAGGCTTATAGAATAAAAACAATAGCCTACGTTTATGGTGCGTAGGCCTATATTCGCAACTCAGCGTCTGTTCAAAATGTTTTATTTATAATTCGTTTGCTCGTAAATGTTAGCTTCAGCTTTAACCCCATTCAAATGACTAACTATCTTACACCTAATTTAAGATTAGACAATCAAATCTGTTTGTCCCTTTTCACATTATGGGGCTGCTTCTTTGTTCAGCGAAGGCCTGATGCTTTTAGTGCTGCAGGCCTTTAAAATATTATAAATAAATATTCATTCATTTCGTCAGGAATTGTTCAATAAGATTACCCTTGGTAGTATAATTTAATATAAAGCTGAAGATGTAATTTTAACTTAGGTTCTTTTTTAATCAGAGAAAAGAAAAAACATTTTCTTAAATCGATAATTAGATTAAAAAGGCCTCGTGCTTTTTTTTCCTGTGGCTCTCAAACGCAAAATGTGAGCTTTTAATGCACTAAATGGTCGTCATTAGAATGGAAAAGGAGTAGAGCAGAGGTGGCTAGCCTTTGGTTTAACACAAGCTGGCAGGAAACGCTGACTTTATCATTCTTTTGTTGTGATTCTCGGCTTTGACCCGTCTGAAGGACTACAGGGCAAGGTGACAGACAGGTCAGCCTGTCTAATGCTGAAATGTGAAGTGCAAGAACGAATTCTTCTACAATTTCATTTATACAAGTGCATTGAACGAACAGGTGATACTATGGATCAAATGTTAGTGCAGCGATATGAACTCACATAATGTTAATTTAAGAAAAGGTTCATTAATAAACTTGTCTTTTATATGTATAACTTTTCAGGGCCTGTTATTTAATTTGTTGAGCTGGACATGTAACTGCACCCAACTCAGTATTTTCAAATTACAAAACTTTATGAATCACTCGTTACATAATCACTGTCTAATATAGCCTATATATTTTTTATTCTTAATAAAGATGAAAACCTGAGCCGTGATATAAACCCTAAGATTACAATTTCTTCTTCAAATCTAACTCAAAGCGTCCTGTATGGCAAAAGAATAGAACTCTTTATTTTCTTCCACAAACTCTGAGAGCTTTACTCGTTTGTGTGGAATTCTATAAGCCTAATATGATAAGGAGATGTATGTTTGAATACAAATATTTAGCTGTTCCTTAGAATTTTATAAAATAACTGCTAATACCAGCCTATTCTCCGCTTTAATTCCTTTGTATAAGTCTGTTTCAGAAAAGGTTGCAGTATAGCCTTCATGGTGGTGTGGTTAATGGCTGACAAGGGATTGGTAAACTTTTGCACCCTTTGAGCTGTCACCAGCACAGAAATAATTGAACTTTTTGATAAGTTTGTAAATGATTTAGTTTGACCTCGGTGGCCCCTGCAGCCTCATCTGTTGGGCTGTGATTAAAAGCTATAGCCTGTAATCTGCTAATGATTTGTGAACCTTCTTGACAAATGCTCATCTTTGATAAGTCAAAGATCGTAACATTTATTGTTATTAGTTTAAGGGATTTGTTAGGTTATTTATCGCCCTGTGATGTTTTGTCATTGTTGCATTTTGCTGCTTTTCCTGCAGATGTAGCCTACATAATTATCTCTTTTTTGACAAGCATGGATTGACGTGACGTTTGAAGCTTCTCTGTCTCTAAAAACCAACAACAGAAAACTCCTAAAACCCCAAAACAAGGCGAAGCTCTAACCAAAGAATCTAGGCCTATCTAAATTTAAAGAAAACCATCATCAGGTAGAAAATTCTTCTTCTATGATGGAAAAAACTGTCCAATGGTGAAACAGGAAGAATGTGATGTGGCTGGAATTCATGTGAATGCATCTTAGCTCCATCTGTCACTTTGTTTCTGTAATGTTCTGCTCCATGCTGACTGAGTCCCTCTGAAAAATATTGTTTGGCTGAATTACTCCAAAGAAATAAATTCCTGTTGTTATAGGGCTAAAAATGAGCATTGTCGCTTGCCGTCGTCTATATATACCCTGTAGAACCGAATTTGTGTGATAAAACCTGAGTCACAGATTCGATTCTAGGGGAGTATATGGTCGATGAAAAAACTTCGATTTATTGACTTATTGCCTGCTTATTGGGTGTTTGATGTGCTGTCAGGTGTTACAGTGGCAGTTCTCCTTTATGAATGAATGATAGTAAATCTGACAACAGCTCACACTTCTCTGGAAGTGGCTCAGTGCAGGTTGAAACCCGAGAGACTTTGTAGTAACCTGACGCAAAATGTTTCCAATAAACATCATTGAGACCTAGTCTGCGTTTCTGTGTATGTTTAAGTGAAATATAAAGTGGATTTAGTAAAAGAACCCAAACCACAGCACACTCCAGCTGCAGCTTTTTTTTCCTCCTGTGGCTCGTTTGTGTCTCCACATTATTGATTCCCAGAGGCTGCTGCATGCTGCTGCTAGCCAATGGGCTCCTGAGACTGTTTTTTTTTTCAAATGGATGGGAGCAGATGAAGGGATGAGATTCGTGTAACTTTTGGATGACCCCTTCTTGACAAAGACAGTGTCCATCAATTGTCCCCAGTCATTATTCGCTGCTTTTATGCCGTGGGGCTTTTTGTAGCTTTTGTTGCTCTCTCTGTTGAACACCATGGCTGCAGGTTAAACCTTTAGAAACTGAAATATTTTCCTTTCTATGTGGATAAAACTCCCATACGAACAATTAGATATTATTTATTTCTTTTTTTATATAATTGTTTAATCAAATGATAGAGAAAAGTGAAGAGAATGTTTTTTTGTTTGGTTTTTCGGCAGTCGCTTTAAACTGTAAGCTGCATGCAGATGTTTCAGGGAAGTATCTGATTTTTTTTTTCTCCAGGGTCTAATTTTGGTCCATGTGAAGTCAGATAAAATTGCTTTTAGTTGTATGTTTACCCGTGTATGGACCAGCATCACCTCCATTGGCCGATCTGGTCACATGGTTCGCTAACTTTATTCAGTTGACACCAAGTAGGAGGGCTTTATGGAGGGAGGAAAAAAAGACAACTCGAGAAAAATTAGTATTTTCTATCTTCAGAAATTAATGGCCATGAGTTCGTTTATGGTGAACTCTAAGTATGTGGATCCCAAATTTCCTCCGTGCGAGGAATATTCACAAAATAACTATATACCTGAGCAGGGCTCGGACTACTACAGTCCATCGCAGGACTCAGACTTTCAGCATCCAGGGATCTACCCCCGGTCAAACTACACGGAGCAGCCCTTCAGCTGCAGCACTGTGCCGGACTCTGGCGTGCAGCAGCCCCGGGGTCATGTGCAAGACAGATCCGGCCGCTCGAGCCCTTTTGGCGGACAGACTGAGCAGGGGGCCCCCATGCAAGTGGCCGGACCCCGGACTTGTGGACAGCAGCAAAACACAAAGAGCCAAAATGGGATACAAGCCAAGCAGCCTGCAGTAGTTTACCCCTGGATGAAGAAAGTCCACGTAACTACTGGTAAGACTTCCTCCCCTTCTTCTTTTTCTTTACTTGTGGATCAGCTGACTTTGAAAATCACTCAGAGTAATATTTATGAGTCTTTTAAAGGCCTCGCCAATTACACAAGTCATAAATTTTTATAGCTCAGGAAATAGGCCGCTAGGTGAGCGCCTGAAAGCTACTGAAAACACTTATTGACCGACTGTAATAGCGCTTAAATCTGCTGCAAATCTGTTTAAACCCAGTTAAAATCAGCAATCACTTCCTTATTTTGCTTCCTCGTGAATTACCTTAAAGTTTCAGCGACACGAGTCTGGAGGGAGACTCCTCTTGTTCTGATTTTGCATGCAAGTTCATTCTGCCCCATTTGCTGACTCTGTTTCTGTTTGTGTTTTGTTTTCTTTCACCAAAGTGAACCCGGACTACACAGGACCCGAGCCCAAGCGGTCTAGGACAGCTTATACCCGGCAGCAGGTTTTAGAGCTGGAGAAGGAGTTTCATTTTAACAGGTATCTAACCAGGCGGCGGAGGATCGAGATCGCCCACACTCTTTGTCTGTCTGAAAGGCAGATCAAAATCTGGTTTCAGAACAGACGCATGAAATGGAAAAAAGATCACAAACTGCCCAACACCAAGGGCAGATCAGCACCAGCCTCCAGCCATCTGCAGAGCATGCAGAAGGACAACCAGACTGATATCACAGCATTATAAGAGAGGAAAAGATTAGGAGTGAACTGTACATAAAAATGACAGAGGGTTGCATCTGACTTTTGCATGGACTGATGTCGTTTTTTGTTTGTTTTTTAGGATTTTTTTATTATTATTATTTAACAAAAATGACCCCAGCAGTGTTTTCTCAAGACTGAGTCAGAAAATCAATCAGTCCTGAGATTTGCAAGTTGATCCTTTTATTTGTTCCAATTTCTTCAAAAGGCTCCAAAAACCTTGAAACATTTATTTTTCGTTTTCCTCTTCTCTTTTGATTTTTTGGACGTAACACCCTGAGGACATTGAATGAGCACCCACGGCTGATTTCATGGATTTAAACGAAATGTTGTTGCTCCTCTCACGTGGACTCACGCTGGTCTCAAGATTTTATTCAGAACAGGGAAGCCCTTCGTCAAATTACACACACTCACACAAGTTATTTTTTTGTCTATTCAAAGAAGTCCCATTTAACGCACAATATACATAAATATATACTTGAAGGAAACATTATTTCCGCACAGCACGCCTAAGACACAACCTTTTCTCGTGACTTACAAACATCCCTTTTGAATCCTCTTCGTACACGGTTCTATGTGGCTCGTTTGTTTTAACTTATTTTGTACAATAAAGCTTTGATTTTTTTTCATAGCCTAGATATAATTCCCCAAAAAGCAAGACATTCCTGTGTGCATACTCCTCTGAGTGCCCTTATAAATCTCTCTGACACCTTTGTAAACAGTGTACATGCCATCTGAAACTAATATAAAACATCATTTGTTCCTGCATGGCACCAGATTGATATTGGATGTTTCTCATCGGAAATAATCAAACCTTGGACATTTTTTAGGAGTATTTGTTTATTTCTCTTAATATGATTTTTTTTTTTTTACATTATTTATTTGTTTAAAAACGTGTACATTTTCGTATAGCACACATACAAATTTAATAAAAAAAATATTCGTTACATTTTAATTAATCTAAAATATGTTTGAGCTTTTGTGCATTATTCGCATGGTTGTATGCAAAGTTTTAGTCTTAGTTCATGTGGGAATCTTCCAGTTTTTCATTGACACCGAGCTAACCGAGGGGGGCTTTCACGTCACGTTTCAAGACAGATATTTCTTTATTTTAGACCTTCATTGTCTCTCGGAACAAAACAAAAAGGCCCAGAAGCTCTTCTTCTTCTTGTATACGTGGAGGTCTTCTTTCTGAAGTCTTCTCCATGAGAGGCTTGAAAAGGTATTTGAAGCGAAGGTCGACAAAGCAGCAGCGGCAGGTTCATCCAGGGGACACATTTCAGCCGCGAGGACTGACCCTAACACCCCTGACCCGCCGGACAGGCAGCATTTTCTCTCCCAGGCGCTGCAAGCTTTGCTCTGGAGGCTTTTTCCACACTTAAAAGACTAAAGCATTCAAAGCACGATTCAGTGTTTGAATTCCACGGTTTTACGCGTGTTTAAACAGTATTTAAATAAGACGAAGCCCCCAAAAAGGTTCTGATTGTGCATTTGTCTCTTCATGTCAATATGCAATCTTTTTGGTTTTATTTTTGTACATGCTTTCTACCTTGTATTGTGCATTGAGATGCGAGAAGTATATTGGAAAAAATAAAGATTTCTACTGAATATGCATTCAAATGGTTCCAAACTTGCGTTTTTTTCGAATGTTCGGAGAAAGGTTTAGTTTTGGGGACATTTATTCCCCCGGATCACTGAGGTATACAATTCTCTAAACGCCAAAAATAGTTTTTAAAAACTTTTTTTTCATGTTGCTCCCCAGCGCATTCTATTTGCGCAGTCCACAAAAGGCTCACTTTTGGTGGGAAATACTGTTTCTCTTCTTGTGAAGGGCCATATGGAGGACCCACAGCCCCCTTTTTACAAAACATCCACAAATGCACCAAATGTGCGCTGCATGGGCAAAGTCAGCCTCTTCTCTTGACAAACATGTAATTTACCAAGCTAAATCCAGTATGCCCATAATAAGTGCATTATATATTTTAAAAACATGTTAAAGACCTGTTTTCTACCCAAGCGGATCTTTTTTTCATTCATTAGCTCTTTTCGAAAAGGGCACATTTTCGTAAAAACGCACCGTGAGCTCTTTGTGGAGTTGATTTTATTTGGAAAAAAAACCTGACATGACCTCTAACAAGACTTTTTACTGAGTAAAAATACTTGGTATACAAATCTTTATTATACAAGTTAAACACAACTGAACATAATTGGCTACGTAGATTCAAACTAAAAAACTCTTCAAGGTTGTTGGACCAAAACCATATGACGCCACGTTTATCAGTCACTGTTTTGGCATATAGGCATAAACACTCATAGATTGTTTAAATACACAACATGCACTTACATTACACTGTAGATTTAATATTAAACCCCTTCGTGCTCCTCGAGCTCTGCTTTTATTGAATGTGACCCCCTGCAACAGTGACCCCCGACCCTCCACGCACACACATCAGCTCAGATACAAACAAACGTGGTCATAAACAGACATGTGGGAAGACAATCTTCAGTCACTCAGGACTGTTTTCATCCTCACTGACAAATGTGTGATCCCAGCTGGGCTCGCGCTGAGTTTGAGGCGTGCACGGACTGTATAGGCTACAGTGTGTGTGTGTGTGTGTGTGTGTGTGTGTGTGTGTGTGTGTGTGTGTGTGTGTGTGTGTGTGTGTGTGTGTGTGTGTGTGTGTGTGTGTGTGTGTGTGTGTGTGTGTGTGTGTGTGTGTGTGTGTGTGTGTGTGTGTGTGTGTAGCCTATGATATAGATTCAGAGAAAAGCTAAGACAAAGTGATGCTACCAATCCAGCATCCTGCCATGAGTGATGTGCACAAAGATGCTGAAGAGAAGATGAGGGGGGGGGGGGGGTTATGTTGGCACAATTGGGCACTTAATCTATCTAATATACCTAATATGTTATTAGTTGTCTAATGTTCACAATATATAACCTTATATTCACCCATTATAATATCACTTATAAGTGGTCGTAATTCTTGGCAATAAACTTGATTTGAAGTGAAATGTATCATAAAACCGTTTTCCTGGCCATTTTCAGGTCAAAGCAGCCTCCTCCAGCATCCAGCGTGCAGCCACACTGACCTACATGTCTGAACGGCAATAAATGGGAGCCAAAGGCAGTGCCATTTTCAATGACACTGCACCCAGTGCAGGAATACACCGTCGTCGCTCTCCATCCGGCCATATTTGATTTCCAGCTGTTTTTCGCAGAATCCTCTCCGAGCCAGACAACCCCCCTAAGATATATTAAAGTGCGCTGTCTGCATTCACAGATCTAATCCGGAGACTATACCACTCCGCTCTCCATTCTCTGACCACGTGATTGTCTAAATAATTAATGCAGCACGTCCCCCTAGAAACACGGCGTCGTCATTAATCGCAAGGACTCTATCAGACTTGAAAACTGAAG
Source organism: Tautogolabrus adspersus (assembly GCA_020745685.1). Taxonomy (NCBI): domain Eukaryota; kingdom Metazoa; phylum Chordata; class Actinopteri; order Labriformes; family Labridae; genus Tautogolabrus; species Tautogolabrus adspersus. Next base: position 12,791,662 of record CM036548.1, on the reverse strand, counting down.
AGATCCCCCAAGAAAATAATATCCGATACCCGGCGCGAGCGTATAGCCCCGCACTTTAGCGACACATCCGAACCGATGGATGCTTGGGTAGGTAAATATTTCAGCATTTTTCATGTTGCCTCAGCTGCTAAATGACGATATCAAATGTCGTGATATTTGATACATTGCTCGCTTTTGATGTGTGCGCTTGAGGCTGCAGTAAGTCGCTGGATGCATGTCTTCTTTTTTCTTTAATGTGTCAGAAAGGTGGATTTTAGGGGGGTTGTTGGGTTACGCAAATATGGTTAAATGGATTGATAGGATAGATGGTCAAAAGTATAGGGCAGTGACATGTATTTATGGATGCTCATTTAGAATAAATGTGCTTTTGGACTCATGCAGACCAGGGTGGCCCCTTCAATGGGCCCACAAATTCTTAATTCAGTTTAAAAATATATATATCATGAAAAGAAACGTTGCTATTTTTAAAAGAATACCATAAAATAGCCTAACAAATTGTGTTCTTGTTTGCCTGGTAGAATTGATTTGATCTTGATCTTGATTTAACTCCAATCTTTTTTTAAATACCATGAATGAACGGTTATTTATCTGTCCTTTTAGCTCGAGAGGGAAGTCGATTTCTGATGTTTTTATTGTTGTTTGGAGATTTCTTGATTCTTATTTCTAAGAAGTCCTGGAAGTTTGGGCAGGCTGACTCTCCTGCCTGCTTGTAAATCATTCTCAGTAATTCCTGAAAGGGTGCGAGGCTGTTGGGGGGCCGGCCGAAAACTGTAAATCTTTCACTTTTATTACCCTCTGAACATATGCTGCGACGCTACCAGCTCTGCATCCCTTCTCCTTCTGCTGCTTCTTCCTCACAGCAAAGATACCCCAGCCGACGCTCTCTGTGGCTCCTAATCTTCCTCTTGCAATCCATTCTGTCCTCTTTTTAAATCTTTATTTTTGCAAACCGATCCGTCCCCCTTTTCTTCTGACCTGATATTGAGAACAATGCAGGAGAAGACGTGCCTCTTTCCTTCTTTGTGTGTGAGGACAGACACAACAAACAAAAGATGATAATGTGCTTTATTTGAATACAATCCAGTCCCAGATGGAGGCAAAAAAGACACATGTCATTAAATTCATAAATCATTTGTTGGATGCAGATCCCACACCGTTTGCAGTTATTGGGCGATCAAATAGAACATCTACATGAAATATAACTGTTATGTTTTACGATATTGCTCATAGATCTTCAACCGTGGTGCGTTTAGGGCCCAAGCTGCATGCCTTATTTTTTTTAAGTTGCGAACAGCTTCATTTTTTAGCATATAAAATAAAAAATACAACACATTTCAAAGCTGCTTTAACGTCAAATTGACAGAAAATCTTCAAAATAAAACCTGCAGACCCAATGCACCCAAGATGCTGCCTTTTCTGTCCTGATAGAAATGAGAATGTGTAAAATGCTTCTTCAGTTAGCTATAAAAAATAAATAAAAAAGCATCACATATAATGCTTGTGTTAAATACTGAAATGCATGCGCGTTGAAAATGCTCGTGATGAAAATAAATTGGCAGTGAGGCATTTTCACATAGCTCAGATGGGGAAATAAACGCCACCCTTTATCAGAATGGATTGGTGAGGTAAGGCTCGGTTGAAGAAGAGAACAATCACGTGAACAAATATGCTTGTATCTTACAGCAGCCGCCTTTATTTGTCATCACAAAGCTTCCGAAACACCTCAAAAAATCTCCCAATCTTACAGCTTCAAATCCATGCAGGCCTATCCGGGCTGTGAGTTCCTGTATATTCCAATGGGTGATTGATTGCCAGGGATTTTTTTTCTGGAATAAGGATACCTTGTTCGCTTTTTATTGGTAGCTGAATGCGAGTCCTTCCATTCTTTCGGGAATACTGTCTCCACTGGTATATGGAAATGTCTGAAAAACAGCAAGATCAGTTTTAGGACAGCATTGTGTACAGACAAAGGGTGAAGGATTTATTCTAGAGACTGCGTGGAAAGGAAGGAGACTGAGAGGGAAAACTGCTTTATGATGAATTGATTCACAGGTAAGAAACTGCATGGCAGAAAGCAACCTTTAACCACGGGTTAATATAATGCAAGGGAATATCTGTGATTTATTCCACGCATGGAGGCGATGCTTGTTAATGTCGCTCCCTCCTCCGGATACATGGAGTGCACAGCTACCTCTTCGAAAGCACATTCATAATTTATATTTTTTTAAGTTCAAATATTATCGACACATTGCGTCCTGCGCTTTTCAGCTGATTTCACGTTTGGATGAAAAGCTGCTCGGAGGAAGAAGTAAGAGAGGAACTTTTCTTTTTCGCTCTTGGATCGTAAATCACATTAATTTGTTGTCTTATCGTCACAGTGGCGTTTGCCGTGATTTATGTGGTTTCTGCTGTATGGCTTTGTTAACCTGATACTTTCTATTATACACGAATTCATATTTGATGTTTTAAGGGATTACCAGGGTGGATTATGAACACGGATTAATGCGAATACTTCAATTTTCCTACGATTTGGATGCGTTTTTGGATAACTTTTGGAACATATTTAAATGTTTTTGTTATTGTTGTTGTTTTGCATTTGTTTTGTATTGGTATAATATCAGGCTATTTATTCAAGCATTATTCTCCATTTTGCTCATATTATTGCAACAGTTTCACAACTGTTTCACAGTGGATTAGGTTTGTATTAATGCGCATTAAACCACGATGCTGTCGCTTGTGCGTATTTTCAGAATATCCATCTAAACCAACGAAGGGTTGATATATAACAAAACCTATTGCTTCAAATGGTGACCTTGCATTTTATCAACAGCTCCTATATTCACCTTGCATTTTACTACATAATCAAACTTTTTTTTTTTTTTTTTTTTTTTTTACAATAGTAGCCTATCACATTTAAGTCCACTGCAACAATTTCCTAGACATATAAACACTTTCTAGCAATTAAAAATGTCATCTGAGTCTTTTAAACAAACAATATAGGGAGAGTTGGACGGTTTAGCATGAGAAACTACTACCCGACATAATAACACTCGACTCTGAGTCCGGCCCATTGTGTGAACCAAACTTACCGTAACAGCGCGTAGGCGAAAAACACTGCTGTGTGAAAAGAGGAGCATGTCTGCTACTAGTAACCCAGTGTGCTCAAAGGAACTTTAGGCGCAGATATTGACTAGTTATAACACATTTTCCACAACGAAGGAATTTTGAATCTCCATGATCAAAATGTATCCTCAAATAAAAGAAGGTTTGGCTTTACAGTCAAAGTGAAAAAAAGAACACTTCGATTATGTTAAAATATCTTACAT